>CM069144.1:51574007-52133953 GCA_035221665.1 Okamejei kenojei | reverse complement strand
TGGCAATTTCATTGCTAAAGTGAAGATTGTTCACTAAATGCCTCGAGTACTCAGCAGGTAGGGGCGCAACTCTGGAGAAAAGGAATTATAGAATTTGGTGGACCCGAAATTCAGACTGAGAGCCCTTTGTTTTGTGAAGATCAAGAAGGGAGGGAGGTGTCGAAAGATGGTCCAGTGATTTGAGAGCAGGATGGATTTTGGTAGTGAAGTTTATGAAATTCATGAGGTCCACAGGGGGCAGGAGGTAGCAACATGCAGTCTTCAATGTGGGCAGAGTAACGTTCGGGGAATAGGGTTGATGTGCGCCTGGAACAGGGATGTTCTATTGTACCCTACAAAGAGGCAGGCCTGGCCGGAGGCTCACGCGAGTGCCCTGGCTACGCTATTGTTTTGGAGGAGGTGGGTGGATTCAATGGAGAAGTTGTTGTAGCATGAGGACCTGCTCCGCTAGGCGGCGATGTGTATCGTTAGGGGAAATTGGCTGTTCTGCGGTCGAGGAAGAACTGAGGGCCTTTAAAGGATTTCATGGTAGGGATGGGAGTGGGGGATCGACTCTCAGGTTGGGAAAAGAACCTTTGACCTGAATCGTCACCTAATTCCGTTTCTCCAGAGAATCTGCCTGGCCCGCTGAGTTACTCACAGCATTTTGTGTCTTTCTTCAATGTAAACAGCATTTGCAATTCCTTCCTATCTATTTTCTACAGCAATGTTGTTGGGGCTCTAGAAAAGCAAACCAAGGAGGATAATTAGACACTGGCTTGCTGGTGAGTCCGCGTCAATGAACCACTTGAAATAAAAAATCAATGTGAGTTCGATATTCGCTGGGCTTGCCCAGTGTTCAAAGGACACTATGCTTATAAACATTGCTGGAAAGCTGTGGAGATTGTGTGCAAAGAGACTTCATTATTCTGTTTTTTCCAGCTTTGATTCTCTAGGTCCAGGTGCATTCAGAAAGAATTCAGCCCTTTCACTTTTTCCACATTTGTTACGTTACAGCCTTATTCTAAAATGGAATATTAAATTATTTATTTTTTATCATCAATCTACACACTATACTCATAATATAAAAGGCAAAAAACAGGCATTTAGAAATGTTTTCAAAGTAATTTAAAAGAAAATAACTTGAATAATTTTTTTTCATATTTACATAGGTATCTCAGACCCTGTGCTTTAACACTAAAACTTAGCTTCCGTGCATCCTATTTCCATTGATTATTTCTTGAGCTGTTTCCTACAACTTGATTGGAAGTTCACAGTGGAAATTAAATTGATTGTACACGTTTAGGAAAGGCCACACACCTGTCTATACAAGGCTCCTGCAGTTGACAGTGCATGTCCCCGAGCCCCCCCCCCCCCCCCCAAAAACCAATCATGAAGACAAAGGAATTGTCTGTGGACACCGAGTCAGGTTTGTGTCGGAGACACAGGATTAGGCGGGAAAGGGTCATTTATTAAAACAATTCTGAGCATGGCAGGTCCCGAAGAGCTCAGTGGCCTCCGTCATCTTAAATGGAAGAACTTTGTAACCACCAGGACTCTACATAGGCTGGCCGCGGGCCAAACTGAGCAATCGAGGTGAGAAGGGTTCTTGATCAGGGAGGTGACAAGAACTGAGGTCACTATGACAGACGCTCAAGTGTTCCTCTGTGGGAGATGGGAGATCCTTCCGGTGTAGGGGACAACTATATCTGCAGTACTCCATCAATCTGGGGCCTTTACGGTAGAGTGCCAGCCAGACGGAAGCCACTTCTCTGTAAAAGGCACATGACAGCCACTTGGAGTTTGCCAAAAGGCACCTAAACAAGTTTCTTGAGTCTTGATGAACCAGATTGCAACTCTTTGGCCTGATGCTACGTTTCAGTCTGTGGAAACCAGGCACCACTCTTCACCTGGGCCAATACCATACCTAGGTGAAGCATTGGTTGGTGCAACATTCATGCTGTGGGGATGTTTTTCAGGGGCGGCAGGAGGGGAAACCGGGAGGAGACTATCAGGATCGATGAGAAAGATTAAACGGAGCAAAGTACAGAGAGATCTTGGTGAAAACAAAGCTCAGGAGCTTTCTGGACCTCAGATGGGCAGAGGTTCACCTTCCAACAGGACAACAACTAAGCACCAGCCTAGACAATCGCAGGAGTGACTTTGTGACAGTCTGTTGAATGTCCTGGAGTGGCCCAGTCAGGCCCAGACTTGAAACCTGATCGAACATCTCTGGAGGGGACCTGAAATTAGCTGATGCATACGACACTCCCCATCCAACCTGACAGAGCTTGAGAAGATCTGCATGAGAAAGAATGGGAGAAAGGAAATTTCACTCGGGGGACATCGGCTGCGCCTCTCCTTGTCCGGTGGCTCGGTGGGTCAGGGGGAGTTGAGCTGGGGTTAGCGCTTCTTCTCCGTGCTGGCTGTGTGCCTGGGGCCGCTGGTGTCGTCGGTCCGGGGTGGATGAGGCTGTGTGTCTGTGTGTGCTCTCTCCCCTGTCTCCCACTCGCATCTGTCCCCTCCCTCTCGCTGTTACACCCCGCTCTCCTGCTACCTGTTCCTTTGGAGGGATGAGTTGACCATTTATGGGAGTCTCTCTGGAATCGAGAATTTCATTGCTCATTCGTATTCATAGATGAAGCTGAAGAATTCCATTGCCTTGAAATTAGCAGAAAAGTTAAATACTACTCAGAAACTTTCATCGTGTGTTCCAGTCTGGAATACATTAATTTTCCTATAATGTGACCACATGGCACCCCGTTCCTCAGATTAAATATATTTTTACACATAAATTACGAATAAAGATAAGAATTTATACAGTTTCTTCAGCCAGCGCTTTGTTCGCCTTTTCTTTATGGTGAATGACCTTTGACAAATCCCATGATTGCTTGCGTTTTTCAGAATAACGAACTCGCTTATATTCTCTCGCTCTTAGGAACGACTTCGGAATAGGCTTAAGGAAAATGACAATTTTAATGAGACCGATGAGCCCGACATCAGTGGTGGTTAAGTTACAGTAAGAGATTCTGAAGGACACAATCTAGCAGCATTTGGAAAGGCAAGCATTGCTTCAGGATAGTCAGCAGCAAGGCTTTGTGTGGTAATGTTGTTGGCATGATCTTCCCGTACATGCACTTTCAATGAATTAAGTACTTCATTCCTTTAGTGTCTTTCTATTGATTGTCTGTTTTCATTCAATTTAATTACAAATTTGATTTTTTTTTTAAAGAGGTGATCAAGAGGATTGACCAGGGCAGTGCTGAAGACATTTTCTTTGTGGACTTTAGCAAGGCCTTTGAAGGCCTGATAAGTTTTTGTTAGTTGTTTTACTTTTTGTATTTTAGCTGTTTTTTATTTTTTTTTTTTTTTATTTGTTTTTTCCTCTTTTTTTTTTTTTTTTTATTTTTTTTTTTTTTTTTTTTTGCTGGTTATTTTTTTTTTTTTTTTTTTGGCTGGTCCAGATGAATAGATTATATGGGATCCAGGATGAGGTAGCCAATTGGATATAAATCTGGCTTGGTGGTAGGTTTCATTGGGTGGTAGTGGAGGGTTATTTAATCAGATTAGAGGGTTATTTTATCAGATTGGAGGCCTGTGATCAGTGTTGTGCCATTGTTTGTTACCTACATTAATGATCTGGATAAGAATAGTTGGCATGATTAGTAAGTGTGCAGATGACAGCAAGTTTGGTGGTGTAGTGCATAGTGAAGAAGGAATTTAAGATTTCAACTGGAAAAGTGATTTGGGATTTGTGAACAGGGATTTGCAAATGGAATTTAACTTTGATGAATGTGAGGTGTTGCATTTTGGTGAGTCGGACCAGGGCAGGATTTACACAGTAAATGGCAGGGACTTTGGAGAACATTGCACAACAGAGAAACCTAAGTACATAGCAAGTACATCGTTTCCAGAAAGTGTAAAATCAGGTCATCAAGAGGGTGAAAATGGCATTTGGTACGCTTGCCTTTATCAGTCTGGACATTGTACAAGATTTGGGATTTCTTGTTTCAATCTGCAAGATGCTGGTGAGATCACATTTGCAGTTTTGTGTGCGGTATATAGAGTAAATGCAGCCAAATGTCACTAACTCAGGTAGGCAATTTTGATGGCATGGATGCATTGGGCTGGAGGGCCAGTTTCCGTGCTCTATAACTCTGAGCTTTGAAAGAATGAGTAGTTGAAGTATAGCCTTGTGGTCTGACTCGTGAAAATGTTAAAATCAATACCGAAAGTGAGGAAGGATGTCGATAAAATGTTTTTTTGCAGAGGATTGGATTGTTGGCGGATGGAATATTTTGTATTAGGTACTTCATGGCAAAGATATGTGCAGCCTTCTAAAGGTATACTTGAGAAATATTTGAAAAAGTAGAAAAAACATTAGCATTAGCAGGATGGGCAATTAGTTTTGAGACTGGGCTGGCAATGAGTTAGCACATAGTCTGTATAACCTTTGGTTTAATTTACATTTAAGATTATTTAAAATGCACACAGAATGCTTGAGCATTTATTCCAAGCCGTCAATTCCAAATTCTTATTGCTTTCCTCATCTGCCTTTCCCAATTCGCAGTCCAAACAAAATGCCACAGCTGTGTTTTAGTAGTTTACGGTGGCAATGCTGTGTGAAAGGCACAGTGAATGTTGTCTGGTGGACTGGTACAAATTTGGGATGTCATGTTTCAACTCTACCAGGTGCTTCTTCTTTTTTCGTGTGGCGTGCACAGCCTAAAGTTGTTGGACAACTTGTTCTATTTGATCTTCCGTTTGTGCACGTCGAGTTGATTGCATTAGTCGAAACAGGGCGGACCACGTGAAGGTTGCAAACTTCCACCCCAACAAGATGCTGGTGAGATCACACTCACAGTATTGTGTGTGGTATGTGATGTAAATGCAGCCAAATGGGACTAACTCAGGTAGGCAATTTGGTTGGCATGGATGACTTGGGCCAGTTTTCATGTTGTCTAACTGAGAATGTGTAGTTGAAGTACAGCCTCAAGGACTGACTTATGTAAGCATTAAAATCGTTACATGAGTGAGGAAATTGTGATGTTTTTCAATCACCAATGGACCTATTTGTGTTTCAAAGTGTGCACTGTAACATGAAGATGGGAGTGGAAGGCTTTTTGGAAATACAATCTAACTTTTTGTTCTATATTCTTCTCTGCACAGCTTTGATTTTTCTCTTCTATCTGGTATTTTACGGCTTCCTAGCCGGTCTGTTCAGCTTCACCATGTGGGTAATGCTTCAGATGTTGGATGATTACACCCCCAAGTACCGCGACAGAGTTTCCACTCCAGGTAACTTTCCCAGATTTTGCCTTGTTGATAATAGGATTGTTCCCATTTTGTATTGAAGAAGATATCATTTTGTTTCTTCTCTTTAAATAAAATTGTTGGCTTGGATTAGTAACAGCGTATTTGCATCTAACTGTAGTAGAAGCCTATCCTCAGATTCAAGTGCATAAATGAAAGGAGAAGCATCTTGTTATTAATTGTCTCTTGCTATTTTTAGACGCAGTTGAATTATAAATTCTTGACTTAACGAGTATGCCATTTGGCCCATTAAGTCTACTCTGCCATTCAATTATGGCTGACCTATCTTTCTCTCTTAACCACATTCTCCTGCCTTTCCCCATAACACCTGCACTAATCAAGAGTCTATCTATCTCTGCCTTAAAAATATCCATTGACAGCCTCCACAGCCTTCTGTGGCAATCAATTCCACAGATTCACCACTCTTTTGATGATCTTTAGTACAGATGAGTAAGTAAAGAGTGACACAACACAAAAGAGAGCTAAAGAAACAAGTGCAGATGCTGGTTTAATACAAAAAAGATACAGTGCTGGAGAAACTCAGCAGATCGGCTCCCTTCCTCATAGATTATAGTGGGGCGGGGGGGGTAGAAAGCTGTAAGAGAAGGATGGTGGTGGGGAGAAAACTTTTCATCTCTGGCATATGTCCAACCATCTGCCTAGAAACTCTTCCCATATTCCCCTCCCCCCGCCCCGCCCCACCTAGACACACAGCCGTTTCTCCTCTTCCACCTATTTCCATTCTTCTGGCTTCACAATTTCCACTTCTTCTATCCTTATCTTACAACTTTTGTCTTCTCATCTGTGGCCTTTGTCCAACCACACTCTACCTCCCACAGCCTCAAGTGTCTCCATCGATCACTCTCAGCCTGAAGGATTCCACCCCAAAACGTTGCCTCACCATGTTCTCCAGAGATGCTGCCTGATCCACTGAGTTATTCCTGCACTTTGTGTCTTTTTCAGAAGAGAGCGAATGCAGTCATAGTTTTTCCCTGAAGCCACATTCTGAGATTCACAGCCCTTCTAAACTGAGAGCGAGAATATTTGTGAATGCCTCAAGCACACAGAAATATTCAATATATTAAAAATGAACCAGACTATTAAAGTTTAAATGTTAATTAAAAACTCAAACACAAAACATTTAGGAAAAAATAAAATGCAGTTTTAATTAACTCAGTCCTACTTTAATTAACTCAGTTAATTAAAGTAGGACTTGCAGCTGATGGACAGTAAGACTCTTCACCTTGCAGCTGTTCCTCTCCGTTGAAATAAATTAGTCACTAAATCTGCTCCAGGTCTTAAATGGAAACAGGAAATTTTGGAAATACTCATTGGTCAGGCAGCATCTGTGGAGAGAGAGAAACCGAGTTATCATTTCAGGTTAATAACCTTTCATCCCGACTCTCTGATTTTCCTTTCAAATTTTCCGCGTCTTCAATGTTGACTTTTCCAATCCTGTACCGTCTCTGTGGTGCAGGTTTCTCAAGCAGATTTATTAGTGTAAGTGCTGGAAATCGCTGTTCTGCAGATGTTCAGCCCTGTCACAAAGAATCCCTTGCTCCCTGATTTTAGTCTTTGATGAAAATATTACGCTCTGAACATTTGATAATTTTATCTTCCTAACTGGTTTTCCCCTTTTTTGCTGCAGTTCTTATATTTTTGGCATTATCGGTCCTTGAGATACCGTTGAAAAGTTGTCTGGGTGCAAACCCGGACATCATTTTACCATTGAGCTGTTAGGAATTAGATTGATGCTTGATTTATAAGTAGGTATCAACTCTTTGTGGGTGGTTGCATTAACTGGTTGAGACTGCTTGTTAGTGAAAGAAGGTGATGCGTGGATTGATTTTGAATGTTTCACTTTGCTGCCAAGCCAATTGTCATTGAAATGAAATCCTGCCTTGGAGAATGTCACAGCAGAAAGAAGAGTCATTTGACTGACCAGAACCTTGCCACATTTATGCTCCACACAAGCCTGCTCCTAACTGCCTTCATGTAACCCCTATCAAGATCATATTGTATTTTAGTTTCTTGCATATTGTTAGGCTACAAACTGCTGCCAGTAGTTTCAATTTAGTGATGCTGCTGTAAGCAGGGTTTCTATTGTACCTCACCATACTTGTTCATATGACAAAACACAACCTGACTTGACTATTCTTGTATTGCTAAGTCACATTCTAACTAAATCTCTGAACAATGACACATGTCTTACGCCCTATTGGATTTATTGGAGACTGCGCTAAGCCTGGAGAAAAGGAATAGGTGACGTTTTGGTCAAGACCTTTCTTTGGAAGACCCACTATGAATTACTCCAGCTTTTTGTGTCTATCTTCTTTTGTTTAGAAACTTGTTTAGACCAAGTAACTCACATTTCACTGTACCTTAACTGGTACATGTGAGAATAAACTGACCTTGAAATCTTGAACTACAGTAAACAGGCCTAGTCTCTACATTGTAAAAAAAGAGGTTATAACAGCATGCGAGATACAAATATATTTTACAAATATAATACCAGAATGGTATTGTAAATTGGGCCTATACTTCAGGTATTTCCCCCATGAAAGTGGAAATATTTTCTCAACAAACCCTTTCAATAATGTTAGGACTAGGATCAAGTCACACTTCAGCCTAACCTGAAGTATAGGCCCTATTTTCAATACTATTCTGGTATATTTGTAAAATATATTTGTATCTTGCTTGCTGTTATGGACTTTTTTAATAATGTAGAGACTGGGTCTTTTTTGCTGTAGTTCAAGCTTGGTCTGAGTAAGTTTCTAAACAAAAGAAGATAGACAAAAAAATCTGGAGTAACTCAGTGGGTCGTCTGACCTGAAACCTATTCCTTTTCTCCAGAGATGCTGTCTGACCCGCTGAGTTACTCCAGCTTTTTGTGTCTATCTTCAGTTTAAACCAGCATCTGCAGTTCCTTCCTACAAGATTCTGCACAAGTTGAGCATAACTTCTCTGAGGTTTAATTTTGCCCATGAGGAATGAAAACAAAATCAGTCTGCTCAATGCCTCATTATTGCATGGATTCTGTAGCCCCTTTATTCTTCATTTCCTCACGTTAAGCTTTTTCAAACATCACTTTCTTAATTGCATGCCTTGGTGTATTTTGTTAAACTCTTCATTAACCATGTTTGCAACGTGCTGCTTGCAAATCTTGATGTTGTACTTTGGATTCCTGACTCCAGATTATTTCAACAACACTGGTCTCAGGTCTGATCCTTGTGGATCAACAGTTCCTAACCTTTGCCTGTCTGAACAGGTATCAGTAAATTCCAATTAAAAAATAACCAGGCTTCCTCGTCAATAATTTTCAGTCTATCATGAATCGGGTCAATAATTAAACCTCATAGCTACTCGAACAACTTTAAATTGCTTTAGGATATCCTGTGGTGATTAAAGGCACCATATAATTCATATATTTTCCTTGAATAATAACAGTTTTTAATCCCTTGCCTTGGTCTTGTTAGAACCCAGTCTCCCACTTCATAGAGGGAACAGCAGAAGGAAATCAACTTTTAATTTGCTACATGATCATACAGCCAGAGTTTGCAATACTTTCTAATGAAATGTTTGTTCCTGAACGAATCATTTTCATCAAGCAAATTCAGTTAACAATGAAAAACTATTAAAATGCACCAAAGTAACAATTTTTTAATTCAGTTTGGTTACTTTAGAGTCAGTGAAATCCCTGAAGTTATGAAATTGCCCTGTTAGCTCTCAAGACAAATGCTATCAGAAAGCAAATGTTACTTTAAGTGGTAGACAAAAAATGCTGGAGAAACTCAGCGGGTGAGGCAGCATCTATGGAAAAAGGAATTGGCGACGTTTCGGGTCGAGACCCTTCTTCAGACTGACGTCGGGGGGGTGGGGGGGGAACCCCTCCTCATATATTTACAGCACCTCATATTTTGCTCGGGTAGTTTAAACCCCAGCATACATTGGCTGTATGAACATTGACTTCTCAAATTTATATAACCCTCGCTTTCTCCCTCCTTCCCCTCCCCCTTCCCAGACATCAGTCTGAAGAAGGGTCTAACCCAAAATGTCGCCAATTCATTCGCTCCATCGATGCTGCATCACCCGCTGAGTGTCTCCAGCATTTTTTGCCTACCTTCCATTTTTCCAGCATCTGCAGTTCTTTCTTAAACGATATGTTAAGTGGGACATACAAGGCTCGGAAAAAGTGCCTATGGTTACTTCTTATCATATCATCGCCTGCCAGTCATGATTCATGAGACTCTCAATTAGGAACGGTTCGTAAGGAGTGTCGTTGATTAGACAGTTGTTTTTGGTTAGTTTGGACGGTGAAAGCTCTGCTTTCCACTTTCGGGATCCAAAGTACATGGATTTGACAAAAGGTGCATGTTGACTATTTCAAGCTTCCAGTTATTGAGCTATTGAAGACATCACACAAAGCCAGATCCTGTTTTGTTATGCTGAGGTCTTGCAAGTTTGCGCATCATAGATATCTTAAATCTTTGCAGTTTTAATGCCTTTTAACACTAATAAGAAATTTAAGACACTTCATTAAAACAGCCTCGGCATTATGTAATTGTGTAATCTGACATTGATTTGGTGTCTTTAGAAGCTGCTGGTAAATGGTTGTAGTAACAGCTTTGTCATGCAAGATGGCAAGATGAATGAAGCTTCAGCACTCCAAAGTTCTGACATGGTTAAAGGTGAATTACTAAAGGCATGATGAGGCTGATCAGGCTTAATCCTGATTGAATATTTGGTGGTGTATTGTTTGCTGACGGCACAAGTCAAAACGACAACTTTGATTGGAAGTAGCCTCAGTTTACGTAAACCTATAGGCTCAAATGCCTGACAAATTTATTCAGAACCTAGACCTTTCCATGCATCTTCGAAATCTACCGGGTTGTACCTTACAGGCAAAAGGTGAGATGGTTGTGCTGATGGATAGTTTGTGGGATCGGGAGCATTTGTTGCTATATAACGGAACACTGTGGATGTTATATGGTTGATTGTAGAGTTTGAAAAAAACCCTTGCTTATCAGTTTTATTCTTGTAATTAATGCATTGTGCTGGTGGAACATGGGTGACGTTGTGGGTCTGGACCCTTCATCAGACAGATTCTAGTAGGGAGGCAGAGAGCTGGGGACGGGACATGGCAAGGCATGAAGTCATACAACATGGAAACAGGGCCTTCAGCCCAACTTGCATGCCAACCAACATGCCCCATCTACACTAGTCCCACCTGTTTGCATTTGACCCATATCCTTCCAAACCTATCCAATCCATATACCTGCCTAAATCTTTCTTAAACACTGTTATAGTACCTGTCTCAACTACCTCCTCTGGTTGTTTGTTCCATATTCTTACCTCTCATTGTGGGGGAAAAAAAAGTTGCCACTCAGGTTCCTATTAAATCTTTTTAAATCTCCCTTGCCTTAAACCTATGTCCTCTGGGTCTCAATTCCCCTACTCAGGGTAAATGCTAGTCCATTACCCCATCTATTCCTCTCATGATCTTATACACCTCTATAAGATCACCCCTCATCTTCCTGCGGTCCAAGGAATAAAGTCCTAACCTGCTCAACCTCCCCATATAAACTCAGGCCCTAGAGTCCTGGCAACATTCTTGTAAATCTTTTCCGCACCCTTTCCAGCTTAATAACATCTTTCCTATAACAAGGTGACCAAAACTGAACACAATACTCTAAATGTCTTGTACAACTGTAACATAATGTCCTAACTTCTATACTCTGACTGATGATGGGCAATGTGGCGAATGCCTTCTTGATCACCCTATCTACCTGTGATGCCACTTTCAAGAAAGATTCCTAGATCCCTCTGCTCTACGATACTCCCCAGAACCTTACCATTCACTGCGTAGGTCCTGCCCTGGTTTGACTTCTCAAAATCCAACACCTCGCATTTCACTGTATTAAACTCCATTCACCATTGCTCAGCCCACCTGCCCAACAGATCAAGACCCTGCTACGATGTCTGACAACCATCTTCGCTCTCTACAATACCACCCAACTTGGTGTCTTCTGCAAACTTACTAATCATGCCTGGCCCATTCTCATCCACATCATTCATAAGCAAGTGATAGGTGGGTACAAGTGAGGAGGGGAGGGTTGATTGGCAGATGGTTGGAAAAAGGCTTGAGATGAAGAGAAGACAAAAGGGTGTGAGATGAGGAGAGAAGATGTGTGAATTGTGAGGTCAGAGGAAGGGCTATAGATGGAAGGGGATGGGGGGCTGGAAAAAGTGGGGACAGGATAGGGGAGAACGGATGTGTATTCACCTGGGGCACAAGCAGGAGAGAGCGGGGAAAAAAGAGAGAGTTGGTTAGTTACTTAAAATTGAAGAATTCAATTTTTGTAATATTTTTCAAACAAATTTTAATTTCTCACCTGCCGTGTTTGAACCTGAATCAACATCCATTATTGATGAAATATATTAGTTCATTAATTAGTGTTGGTTGTTTGAAACTTTTGTCAGATTTATTTAAATAGCCTTGCCCTGACACCATCCCAACTTCTTGACCAGGCATGAAGGTTTAATGGCTTACCATGTTTACTGGGATACCTGAACTATTTTGTAGTTCACCACTGATGCAATCATTGTTGGATGAGCATGTTAGCACCAAAGCTTTCAGTTATATTAGAACAAAATTGGAATGCAGTAGTGATGTTGGTCAGAAAGTAGGATATGGGACCAGTGGCCAGATTTGAAGGGTTGAAATTAATAGGGTCTCTGCTGGCTGATAGAGAGGTTCGCTGATGTGTGAACTTCACAGAGAGGTAGCCTCTATTGTGGGCAGGATTCAGGAAAAATAACTTTATTTCAGGCGACAGGAGAAATTGCTGATATCTGTACCTGCGCTGCTTTCTCAAAGTCTTCTCTTTGGAATTCTGAACTGCGGACACTGGATAGTAAATATTATTGTGCATATTTCAAGAATAAGAAGCACCTTTTTGGCTTTTTATAAAGTCTGCATTTAAAGTGAATTGATATGTGGCAGCAGCAATTTTCATCTTCGATTGTCTGCGGCATGTTCTTGGCATCCCATTGAAGGAAAATGGAAAGCAGCAGTCCTTTCAGAAGCTAAGATGCCAAGCACCCCAGCATTCATCCAGCAAAGAAGACTTCACTGGCTCAGGCACATGTACTGCATGAAAGTACATCCCCAACAATAAACTACTTGGAAAGTCAGCTGAGCCAAATGGCTAGCAGGGTGCCCATAGCTCCATTTTAAAAGATATTAGTAAAATATATTTTCTTTAAAACCCTTCAATGGTGATTGTTCAGCAGCTGATGACAGAGGCCAATGACAACATGGGATGCACCACAATGACAATCAGTGGTTTGAACAACTCTGAAGCAGAGGTCAGTGCTGAGGCCACAGAAGCATAGATCTTACTTTGTCATGGCCAATGACATTTTCATTTGTGGCCACTGATGAGAGAATCTCTTTCAACAATCAGTTTAATTTCCAATCTGTGGATGTAGAGTTCTTGACGTGGCCTCATCAAAGATTGAAAGCTGCCCACACACCATCTCCCATTGTTGGAAGGTTGCCAACAAGATTTATCCCAGTCTCCAGGTGCATGCTTTCTGCATTTTACTGGAATAATATTTACCGTTTATTCAATATTTTTAAAGCGTGATTGTGGTGGACTCTTAATGTGTTCATCAAAGATCTAAAAATTCAGTTGGGGAGGGTGAGGGGGAATTCTGCGGCAATAGTGTACATGACGGGATGGGGATTCAGAAATCAAGCCCTGAGTTATTGCCCCTTGAGGATCGAGATGCCAAGGTCCAAGTCTAAGGAGGCCTGCAGTGATATTGGGGAGTGGTAATTGGCATTGGTGCGAAGGGACTTGCCTGAAGTGGGTTCCTGTCTAGCACTGATTTGGGAAGATTTTCATTGGGTTAACCTCAATTTAGACTAAATAGTGAGAGCGGATGATGCTCAAAAGGAAACCCGCAGGAAGGACATCAAACAGCGCACCTTGAAGCACAAATTGTTTAGTTTAGTATTTTGTTTGGTTTTTAGTTTTATTTAGTATTGTTACATGTACTGAGATACAGTGAAAAGCTTTTGTTTGCTTGCTATTCAGTTTTTTAAAAAGACCATACATGAATACAGTCAAGCCGTCTACAGTGCAAGGATGAAGGATACAACATTTGGTGTGAGGGAATGCAAGGATGACATGTCGGGAACTGTCCAGTCAAGTTTCCAGAATGGTGCAAAGAAACATGGATATCTTATGTTTCATCCCAGGAAATCTTTCTACAAGCCGAGAAAGCAGCATTTTGCAATTTGAATGTCTTGGGCAATGCAACATAGGTTTGGTGTAACCTTAAGGAATTTAGATAATAAAAAGGTTAACATTTTCCAATATAGAAGGAATGTAGCTGAATGTTTAAAACTTTTTCAGTATGAAATTTATTGTACCAACAGATAGAATTGAAGTAGTTTAGGCAGTGACAATAATGACATTTATAAGATATTTGGCCTGGTACTGGGAAAGGATAGGTTTAGAGGGATATGGATCAGGGGCAGAAAATTGGGTCTAGCTTGAATGGGGCATCTTGGTCTGCAGGGGCGAGTTGGGGCCAAAGAGCCTGTTTCCGTGCAGCATGACTATAATTATTGAAATATTTGCTTTTACTTGTAGGTCTTATGATCAGGCCAAAATTAGGATCTGCCCTAGAAATTGTATATAACAAATCTGATGCCAAGTCTTATGAAAAGTATGTGGCTGCTCTCGATGGCTTTCTAAAACGTAAGTACTAATCAACTTTAAATGGTTTAGTGTTCTTTTTGCATATTTCAAACTTACTGAAATACTTCTTTTTAAATAGCTTATGATGATTTGCTACAAGCACAAAAAAATATGATTTGCCGTCCTGGAGAGTACCTTGCGCAGCCTGATGACTTATTGGAGAAAAAGGCATGTCAATTTAACCGCACATTGCTCGGTGAATGTTCCGGATCATATAATAGGAGTTTTGGCTATAATGAGGGGAAACCGTGTGTCCTTGTTAAAATGAATAGGGTAAGTACTTCTCAAATATCTGTTTGAAAATCTGTTCAACCAGCTGATTATTGGAATTCATTGCCATGAACTCTTCTCTTTTAGATAATTGGACTAGAAGCAGGTGCAGGAAACAAGCCTACATTAAACTGCACATCCAAGGTTAGTTGTAAACTGCACATCCAAGGTTCTCTTTTTGTTAAATGTCATATCTTCTTAGCCTTAGATGAATCTACCAGGTTTTGGCTAAAACGTGGCGATCTCTGTTTACCTGTGTCCTCTCCGTTCCACCACAATCCCCCACGACCCATCCCCAACAACCTCTTCCCCCAGCATATCCGGTGAAACCATCTTCACTTTTATCGTAGAACTAAATTGGTGGAAGAATCTTTCAGATCTTAAGCTTGGGGAATTGATTTAGAATTGTCATTGTTACAAACTACTTTGCTAGTGTACACGTGACTACAAGTTTTGTATTGCTACTTCCCAAACTTTAATTATTTCTCTTTGGGGGTATTTTTTAGCTTTTATGTTTTAATACTTTTATTTTCTGATCTGCCTGATCTAAAGATCCACTGCCTCTTGGCATGACCACAAGCTGAAGACTATGCATTGTCCAGGACCAGACGCAGCCTCAGCTCTGCAGTCTTTCCTACAGTCCTGAAATGGTTTGTGTTTACAATATTAGATATTGGCACATATCTCTTGTGTAAAATGTGTGTGTGTGTGTGTGTGTATATATATATATATATAATATATATATATATATATATATATATATATATATATATATATATATATATATATATATATATATATATATATATATATATATTGACAGAGAGAGAGATTTATAATATTGGAACTTTATTTTTAAGTTTATTTGATCACTGGTTCTGTTACATAACAATTCATAATTGTATTTGGTTCACTGATATATAATCAGAAAATTTGAAGTTAACCTATTATAATATAATAATATAATTTCATATTCAGATGTTTAGATAATGGAATAAAGTCAATTTGATTTTACACATAGATATCAATGAAGCTTTTTCTTTTCTGTAGTTGGCCATTTTCTCCTGCAGATCTGCTTGTGCGCATTCCAGTTAGTTGATCATTAGTGCAGCATTGCTTGTATGGGTTGTCAGCCCTTCCCTGCACTCTTGGTCAAACTACTGCTGTGTAGGTTAGTCCCAGCTTCGCCGATTCCCCCAAGCCCTAGCTGATCCTGTGCACCACTTCCCATCCTTCACCCTCACCTAGCGTCCCTTCACACTCACAAACTGCCTCAGGTGCCACTGCCAAAGAATCAAGATACGCTCTACGTTTATCAAAGATTTGGACCTTGAAGTCTTCCTCCAGGTCACCATGGCAGGTGAGAGCATAAAGAAAATAGGATCGATAACGCAAGGGCGCAGGTGTTCGTAAGATATCAAGAATGAGCAAAGATAGCAGAAATTGAAACATATAAGATTGTTAAGGGTTTGGACACGCTAGAGGCAGGAAACATGTTCCCGATGTTGGGGGAGTCCAGAATCAGGGGCCACAGTTTAAGAATAAGGGGTAAACCATTTAGAACGGAGACGAGGAAACACTTTTTCCTCACAGAGAGTTGTGAGTCTGTGGAATTCTCTGCCTCAGAGGGCGGTGGAGACCGGTTCTCTGGATACTTTCAAGAGAGAGCTAGATAGAGAGAGCTTACAAAATTCTTAAGGGGTTGGACAGGCTAGATGCAGGAAGATTGTTCCCGATGTTGGGGAAGTCCAGGACAAGGGGTCACAGCTTAAGGATAAGGGGGAAATCCTTTAAGACCGAGATGAGAAAGACTTTTTTCACACAGAGAGTGGTGAGTCTCTGGAACTCTCTGCCACAGAGGGTAGTTGAGGCCAGTTCATTGGCTATATTTAAGAGTGAGTTGGATGTGGCCCTTGTGGCTAAGGGGATCAGAGGGTATGGAGAGAAGGCAGGTACGGGATACTGAGTTGGATGATCAGCCATGATCATATTGAATGGCGGTGCAGGCTCGAAGGGCTGAATGGCCTACTCCTGCACCTAATTTCTATGTTTCTATGTTTCTATAGGGCTCTTAAAGAGCGGAGTCAGGGGATATGGGGAGAAGGCAGGAACGGGGAGGGAGAATGGAGAGTCAAATGCAAGTCCTGAAAAATTCTAGGAATTATACCTGCTCTTCCTGGCCCAATGCATACGTGTTAAGGTGAAAAAGGAAATTTTAAAACACTGACCTGGGTTAAGAGCAAGAATGACAGACAAGTACCTCCATTGGTATTGGTTTAATATAGTCACGTACACTGAGATACAATGAAATACTTTGTTTTGTGTGCCATCTCGGCACATCGTACCATACATGAGGACAACAGGTGGTGCAAAAGAGAAGGGAAACAGAGTGCAGAATACAGCATTGCAGAGAAGGTGCAGATAAGGAGAGAGGATGGGATGCAGCGAGATCGTGGAAGATCAGTAATTCATTCTTAACATATGAGAGGTCTGTTCAAGAATCTGAAAGGAGTGAGGAAGAAGCTATTCGTGAATCTGCTGACCTGTTCTTTTGATCTTCTGTCTGATGGGGTGGGGGAATGTCCCTTGATTATTCAGATTCAGATTCAATCTTTATTGTCATTGTGCAGTGTACAGTACAGAGACAACGAAATGCAGTTCGCATCTCACCCAGAAGAGCGAACATAGAATCATGGAGCAGCAAAATATATATATGTTGGCTGATCTGTGGCAGAGTGAAGTATAGATGAGTTGCTGGGAGAAAGGCTGCTTGGCATGATGGATTGGCCTGTGTTCACAACTCTCTGTAATTTCTTGCTGTCTTGGGCGGAGCAGTTGCCAATCCAAGCCATGATGCTTCCAATAGGATTCAATGGTGCATCTGAAGAAAATGGCAGGAATCATTGAAGACATGTTGATATGCTTTCTTGGCCCGCAGCATCAATGTGGTTGGATCAGGATAAATTGATGGTGATATTTACACCAAGGTACTTGAAACTCATGGCCATTTTCACTTCGCCACCATTGATGCAGATGGGGCGTGTGCTCCACCTCCCCTTCCAGAAGTCGATGCCTGCTCCGCCACTTTGCTGACGTTGAGAGAAAGGGTGTGTATGAAGGAACTACAGATGCTGGTTTATACCGAAGATAGACACAAAGTGCTGGAGTAACTCAGCGGGCCTGGCAGCATCTCTGGAGCAAAAGGATGGGTGACGTTTCGGGTGGGAACCCTTCTTCCGACCTGAAACATCACCAATCCTTTTTCCGCAAAGATGTTGCATGACCCGCTGAGCTACTCCAGAACTTTGTGTCTATCTTTGAGGGAGAGGTTGTTGTCTTGACACCATTCTGCTAAGCTCCCCATCTTCTTCCTGTACTCCATCTTGTCAATGTTCCAAATCTATCCCACCAAGGTGATTTTATCCGCAAACCTGCAAATGGAATTTGGTTCCACAGTTTTGAGTGTAGAGGGATTATAGTAAGAGGCTGATAACACAGCCTGGCAGTGTACTCTTGTTTTTGAATATGCATCACCATATTTCCACCCCCCCCCCCCCCCCCCAATGTATTTTCACACTTTAATGTAGTTTTGCATAGCTCACATTCTCCCATTTTGATATGAGTATTCATGGCCTTAAGGAGAGGAGTTGGTTGGATGAAGATGTACCAAATACAAGGAAGCTTTCAGAATGATGTCTTTAGTTAGCTGGGTGCAGTTAAAAGAGAACCTAAGTTGAAGATTTTAATACAGTTTTGAAGAATGCTGTTCATCAGGTGTGCCATTGGATAATGGTCTTCTTCCAATGGAGCCCATAGATGTAATCCTGTGAAGTGGTGAAAATGGCAGATATTGTTCATGCCATATTTAATGACATTACATACATGATATACTATATAACAGTGTCAATGTTTGCTCTAGTCAGTTTCTTAGAGAACCCTAAATTACTGCTTTGTACAAAGACGTTTAACACTGTAGTGGAAGTAACAGTAAAGTGGCTTGTGACTGAAAGATTATCTTCACATAGACAACTACAATAAATCTCTGGCTCTCAGTGGAAATCTTTTGTTATGCATGATTTAACGAATATTTTAAATGATGAGCATGGCAAGTCCGATTAATATACGGTCTGTATTAAACCCAGCTGTGTTGCTGGCTGTTGGTGTCTCATTCTAGATGGATTCTGCTTAAAGTAGAAGTCTGTCTCTGTGCAAAGCTAGCTTCAGTAACTGCTCATAGTTCCTTAATCGTGTGTATCCTTAGTTCCAAATATGTACATGGCTGTAGAAGTTTGAACAGCACATTGTGTAGGTCATAAGGTCATGTGATAGGAGCGGAATTAGGCCATTCGACCTATCAAGACTACTCCACCATTCAATTAGGGCTGATCTAACTCTGTATATTTGGGAAATTAAATATTTACAGATGTTTTAATGAATACCATATTAATGTATAATTTTTTTCACTTTATCCATTTTATATTACTTCTACACGACAACCACAACTTACAACTAAGTAAAATCTCTTGTAGATACAGGATCTAACAGTCACTATTTACTTCAAAAGCTGCAGCAAGAGCACGTACAAAATATTTTATACACCGGAAATTTAAAACCACTTACGTTTCAACATTTTTTCATTTTGATTGTGTGGAGTAAGACGATTCATTTGGTTTGGTAAATGGCGACAAATCTTGCAAATTGAGATTCTGCTTGGAATTGTGACGACCAGTTTCATCAGCAGAAAAAGTCTGCAGGAGTAAGCTTATTTTCTTGTCTCAATCCAGCTTTATTCAGCACTGTATTTCTCAATGATGGCTTTCTCTTTTCCTGCACTCCTTTAGAATGGAATGGAATGGGTTACAGAACAATGGGAACTTCCTTTAAGTCCTCTTCTGTCCACATACTAACTTTTAGTACCAGGACTTGTACCAGGATGTGTGATTCTGATTTGTGATTATATTAATTCAATGTACAAAGTAATATTAACAGTGTGATTGACTTGGATGGATTTCTTTACTAAGCCAGTTGAAGGATGTAAGAAATAGATAAGAAAATGGACAAAGAACACAATTAACCATGATCGCACTGAATGCAGAACAAATTTAAGGGGCCATATGACCTACATGTGCTATTTTTATATAAAATTTATTTTTCAGAGAATATGGTTGTCACTGGCTAGATGAACACTTTAATGCCCATCCAAAATTGTTCCACAGAATTAATGGAGAACTTTATCATTGATTCAATGCAGCATTCTGCTAAAGATGCTCCCTCTAACTAAATATATGCAGGATTCAAGGTGGGGAACGGCAGGGTTTGATGCAACAACAATGGAATAGAAGTACATCATAGCTAAAATGGTGTGCAACTTAGAGATGAAATTGGAGCTAATAATATTCCTATGAAACTGCTACCCTTGAGCCTCAGACTAATCGTTACACTGCAGCCAGAGGCGTAAAGGCAGCAGAGCAAGCAAGTGTTAACATGGTGGGGGCAGGGTAACAAGCAAGTGTTAACATGGTGGGGGCAGGGTAACAAGCAAGTGAAGATATGGTCCAGAAAGTCACTCACTGTAGAATTTCCAGGATCTTAGAGCCATGTGTTTTTGCAACTGGAGCAAAAACAAACTACAGTAAGAAATCAGTGGGTCAGGCAGCATCTGGGGAGACAAAGGGATGGCTGACGTTTCAGGTCAAAACAGCGTATCTGCCCTATTACGAGATGTCGACCTGAAACACGACCAGGCCCCTTGCCTCGACCAATGCCACGTGACCCGCTGAGTTCTTACAGCAGTTTGTTTATACGCTCCAGACTCCAGCATCTGCAGTCTCTTGTATCTCTGTACTTGCATAACTATTTCAATTAAGTTTTGGTCTGGTTGCAGATAAACTTGACCAGGGAAGGACGGGAAACCTACTTTCCCAAAATATATCGGTGAACCTGATTGTATTAAAATCCAGTAATTCCATAAACATCTCACTGATATTAATGTTTTATTCTACATTTATTTAATTACTTTAAGGTCAAGTCTTCTAGAAATTTGTCCAGACACTAAAGTGCAACATTACTGTCCCTGCTGTGATGTACTGTTCTTTGATGTAATTATTCCTGCATCTGACTGGTGCAAACTTATTGATGCTTCCTTCAGCAAGTTTAACTTCATGGCAATTTCCAGCAACGTCTGTAGTTCTAATAATTAATTTGAGTGAATGTGTCTCAAATTGAAGACTTGGAGGGAACGTTTTTGATTAAATGTTTCTCAGATCTGAACACATTCATTACACGCATTCGGCAGTCGGAAAACACATTGCTCTCCTAAATTTTAGGGGTTAGAGTCTGAGGGCTGAGAGAGAAGTTTGAAAGTGGTTACAGATTAGATAGCTTTTTTTTTTCTCTCTGTATCATCCAGGCTGAAAGGGCACAAAATGAAAGTAGGACTTGACTAAGCATACTTGAAGCATTGAGATTATTTTGTTTTTATTAACAAACTATATGGACTATTTTATCTGACTGAATACCAGGGGATAATATTACCATTATTTAATGAATGATTTTGTTTTTCCTCCTTAATTTTGTTTCCCCTTCTACCTTAAAACTCAAACCAAGCCTGCATGTATCCATACATGAGTTAGCAATGCTGAACTTTGCGGTGTAGCCCATCACATAAATCCACTAAAGTCCCCTGGCTACTTGTATAGTATAATATAATATAATATAATATAATGTATACTACAACTATAATATCAGAGGCGTAAACAACTATTTTGTCTTTATGCAGAAAGAACCATACGTGGATATGCAGTACTTTGGATCATTTGATAAAATGTACTATCCATATTATGGGAAAAAAGCCCAAGTAAGTGCGCTTCAATTTACTACCATATTTGAATCTCCATTGTATTTTGAGATTTCTGTTAGTTTGGTCTGTACAATACTCTCCTCTGTTTGCTGGTCTCTTGACTCAATGGCTGTATGTGCTGGATCAATTGAAATTTACGTCCATTGAGTTTTGTTAGCTAAGGGTTTGATGAGATATTGAGGTGTTACTCATTTGCGATCATCTGGATGAATGGCCCAAGGGAACAAGACAGGCCTCATTTCGTTCCTAACAAATGGAGACATTTTACATTGGAGCAATGTGCACAGTTCTGGTTG
This sequence comes from Okamejei kenojei, assembly GCA_035221665.1. Classification (NCBI taxonomy): domain Eukaryota; kingdom Metazoa; phylum Chordata; class Chondrichthyes; order Rajiformes; family Rajidae; genus Okamejei; species Okamejei kenojei. The sequence continues at coordinate 52,112,465 of CM069144.1, read as the reverse complement.
CCTCACTATAGGAAGGGTGTGGGTTGCACTGGTATGTAGAGCAGTTGCCTAGATCTGAGGACTTCAGTTATGGGAGAGATTGGATAGTTATGATTTGTTTTCCATGGAGCAAAGGCGGCTGAGTGGTATAAATAAAATTATAAGAGGTGCAGACCGGTACATTAAGGAACATGCACTGGTCATGATGCAGATCTGTCTAATCCCACCTACCTGCCCATGATCTGTATTGTTCTTTGGTTACACAAAAGGCTGGAGAAACTCAGCGGGTGCAGCAGCATCTAAGGAGCGAAGGAGATAGGCGACGTTTCGGGTCGAGACCCTTCTCCAGACTGGCCAGGGATCAGGGAAACGAGAGATATAGACAGTGATGTGGAGAGATAAAGAACAATGAATGAAAGATATGCAAAAAAGTATCGGTGATAAAGGGAACAAGCCATTGTAAGCTGTTTGTGGTGTGAAAATGAGAAGCTAGTGCGACTAGGGTGGGGGAGGGAGATAGAGATAGAGGGAATGCCAGGGCCCGAGGGCTGAGGGAGAGGTGGGAAGGGGAGGAGACAGCAAGGGTTAACAGAATTGAGTAAATTCAATGTTCAAGCCCAGAGGATGCAGACTCCCCAAGCGGAATATGAGGTGCGGTTCCTCCAACTTGCAGTGTTGCTCACTCTGGCCGTGGAGGAGGCCCAGGACCGAGAGGTCGGATACGGAATGGGAGGGGGAATCTATATTGTTCTTTTTCCCGCCTGTTCATCAGTCTGTCCAAATGTTTCTTAGCCTCTGCTGTTATGTCTGTATCCCATGGTAGTGCATTCCAGGCACCTCCTACAATCTGCAAAATAAACTTTGTGAAATAAATCTTTAAACCTCCCCTCTCATCTTAAGCCTATTATCTCTAATATTTCACATTTCTACCCTGGGGAAAAGATGATCTAAGTCTCATGAGAATGCCCCTCAGCCTTTGACACGCCAGATAAAACGATCCAGTTTTTGGCTTAACATCAACTTTTGGCTAAAACGCTCCAATCGAGTCAACTCCTGAGATGCACCTCCTGCATCGAGTCAACAACGAGATGCACCTCCTGCACGATCTGCAGAACCTCCACATCCTTCCCGTAGTGTGGCAGCCAGAACTGCACACAATACTCCCAATGCAGCCCAACCAAAGCCTAGTACAGCTGACTCTTATACTCAATGCATTCTTTACCACGCAATACACTTCTGTTAACACTTTTAGAAGCTATGGACTTGCACTTCAAGTTACTTCTGAACATCAATGCTCCCAAGGATGTGGCCATTTTCCTGTGTACTTTCTTCTTGCACTTGACCACCTAAAATGCAATACCTCACACTAGCACAAAAGCTTCTCAATGTACCTTGGTACACTAAACTAAACTAAAAATTAAGCTCCATATTCTATTTCTCCACCTAAATTTATAACAGATTTATATTCTGCTGTACCATATGATAAACGTTCTCACTATCCACCACTCAAGAGCAAACCTATTCATCGGACCTACATTTTTATCCAGATAATTTATAATATATCACAAACGACAGTCTCAGCACCGATCCTTGCAATACACCACAGGTCACAGACCTACAATCAGAAAAAACACACCTCCACCACCACCCTCTTTTGCGACCAAGCCGATTTTTGTCTTCAAATCACCAACTCACTATGAATCTCATGCCACTTAATTTTCTGGACCAACCTACCATGAAGGATCTTGCAAACGGACTCTCCTGAAATCCATGTAGACAACATCCATGGCTTACCATGGTCATAAAATATTAGACCAGTATTGTACAGGATCGGGCTCTTTGTTGCACAATGCCAAATTAAACTAATCTCCTCTGCTCGCATGTGTCATATTCCTGCATTGCCTTCATACCCTATATGCCTGTCTAAAATCCTCTTAAACGCCACAATCATATCTGCTCCCACCACAATCCCTGGCAGCACATTCCAGATATCCGCCACGCTGTGTTAAAAAAAAACACAGCCCCCCACATCTCCTTTCAAATCTTCCTCTCTAACCTTAAAGCAACATGCGAAATGTCGATGACATTTCCACCCTGGGAGAAAGGCGCTGACAGTATACCTTTTCTCCACCTCCCATTGTTGTCTATATTTCTATTAGGTTGCCTGTTAACCTCCCACAATCCAGAGAAAGCAATCCAAGTTTGTCCATCCTCTCCTTATAGCTAATAGTCTCTATTGCAGACAGCATTCTAGTAAACTTCTTCTGCAACCTCTTTTAAGCCTCTGTATCTTTCCTGTACTGGGACGAGTAGAACTGCACACCATACTCCAAATGTGGCCTAGCTGAAAATGTTCTACATCTGAAATATGACTTCCTGACTCGTGTACTCAATGCCCCTAAGCCAACACTTAAATTGTTAATCATCTTCATCAATTAGGATAAATGAACAGAATCTTTTTTCCCCGTGGTTGGGATATCAAAAGCAAAAAGGCATATGTTTAAGGTGAGAGGAAGGAGTTTTAAATGGGAATTAAGCAGCAAGCTTTCTTTGCACACAGAGTGGCTGATATCTAGAATTCACTGTCAGAGGAGGTGGAGGAGTCAAATACAGTCACTACGTTTAGGAGAACATTGGTCTAGGCTTAGAAGGATACAGGCCTGGTGCACGCAAATAGGATTAGCGTAGGCGGTTAAAAACGTCAGCATTGACATGGCAGGGGGAATTATTCATTTCTGCATTGTATAACTGTGTCTAGCGTTGCTCTTTGGTAAGACTCATAACTATTGACAGACAGTGTGTTGGCTTCCGTGGAGTTGGGGAGTTTACCCCACCAGCTGAGATCCAGTGGGTAGTACTCCTGAAGAGGTGGCTTTCAAATACTGAATATTCATTGCTTTTGTCTTTTTGTTTTGTAGGTTAACTACTCTCAGCCTCTGATTGCTGTAAAAATATTGTTGGGTACCAATGACACCAACAGGGATTTAATGATCGAGTGCAAGGTAACTGGTACCAATCTGAAGAACAATGATGCTCGCGACAGGTTCTTGGGTCGGGTAGCTTTCAGAGTTTATGTATCAGAATAGCATGAATGGAAGAGCTTGCACGATGACTACTCTGTTGTCTTGTTTTGTTATAATGCGCTGGACCTGCCATTGTAGATGTGTGACCACTTTGAAGGGGGTATGAGCTAGATGGCATTTTATGGTAGCATCATGTGCTTCCAGATATCAAGTATTAAAATAAATCCTAAATACCTAGCTGCCTGCCTTGCCCCTGCCCAGCCCCCTTGTTGGACCAGTTTATGCACATATTAAGACATCATTGCCATAATTAAGGGATCTGTAAATAGCTCTACTTAACTTTGAATAATGGCGGTCTTTGTCATTTTGTGCTGTGATTTTTGCTCCAAGTGAATGTCTAAAGCTTAATGTGCTGTTGCTGTGTACATATTTAATGGATTAACACAGGTTAATGTCCACGTAGAATATGAATGAAAAAATTAGGAAGCAAGATCAAAGAATAACGCAGGCTGACCATAAAAGATTTTATAACCTTTGCAGAATTATGTCTTTCGTGCAGATGCCTTAAAACCTGTATGAAAAAAATAAAATAAAACTGGATTTTAAACTTTTTTTAGAGTGCTGATTGGTGTCATTATTTTTTTAAACAATTAGGAGACAATTTTTCTCTTTCTTTGAGCAGGTACACTTAAAGTAGCAGTTCATTCTGCCTAATATAAATGATCAATGAATGGCAGGTAGAGCTACGTTGATAGTACATTAGCCACATACGCTTAATTTGTAACAAAAAGTTACAGAAAACTCGAAATTATGTATATTCACTGCTGAGATTGATAGTTCTGGACATGGGAGAAGTAAACCGACAAATACAATGCATTCAGAAAGTATTCAGACCCCTTCACATTTTCCACATTATGTTATGTTACAGCCTTATTTTTAAATAGATTAAATTATATATTTTTTATCATCAATCTACACACAATGCCCCAGAACGAAGAAGCGAAAACAGGTGTTCAGAATTTTTTGCAAAGTAATTAAAAATAAATAACTGAAATATCACATTAACATAAGTATTCAGACCCTTTGCGATGACACTCAAAATTGAACTTAGGTTCATCCTGTTTCCATTGATTATCCTTGAGATGTTTCTGCAACTTGATTGGAGTCCACATGTGGTAAACTAAATTGATTGGACATGATTTGGAAAGCCACACACCTGTCTATATAAGGTCCCACAGTTGGCAGTGCATGTCAGAGCAAAAACCAAGCCATGAAGACAAAGGAATTGCCCGTAGACCTCCGAGAGAAGATTGTGTCGAGACACAGATCTGGGGAAGGGTATAAAACAATTTCTGCAGCATTGCAGGTCCCGAAGAGCACAGTGGCCTCCGTCATTCTTAAATGGAAGAACTTTGGAACCACCAGGACTCTTCATTTGGCCACCCGGCCAAACTGAGCAATCGGGGGAGAAGGGCTTTGATCAGAGAGATGACCAAGAACCCGATGGTCACTCTGACAGAGCTCCAGAGTTCCTCTATGGAGATGGGATAACATTCCAGAAGGACAACTATATCTGCGGCACTCCACCAATCAGGCCTTTATGGTAGAGTGGCCAGACGGAAGCCACTCCTGAGTAAAAGGCACATGACAGCCCGCTTGGAGTTTGCCAAAAGGGTTGTTTTCTCTGGTGCTCTTGTTTGATGAAACCAAGATTGAACTCTTTGGCCTGAATGCTAAGTGTCACTTCTGGAGGAAACCAGGCACCGCTCATCACCTGGCCAATACCATACCTACGGTGAAGCATGGTGGTGGCAGCATCATGCTGTGGGGATGTTTTTCACCGGCAGGAACTGGGAAACAAGTCAGGATCGAGGGAAAGATGAACGGAGCAAAGTAGAGAGAGATCCTTGATGAAATCCTGCTACAGAGCATTCCGGACCTCAGACTGGGGCGGAGGTTCACCTTCCAACAGGACAACGATCCTAAGCACACAGCCAAGACAACACAGGAGTGACTTCATGACAAGTCTGTGAATGTCCTTGTGTGGCCCAGCCAGAGACCGGACTTGAACCCAATTGAACATCTCTGGAGGTGTCCTGAAAATAGGCTGCATCTATGCTCCCCATCCAACCAGACAGAGCTTGAGAGGATCTGCAGAGAAGAAAAGGAAAAATTACCCAAATACAGATGTGCCAAGCTTGTAAGCGTCATACCCAAGAAGAATTGTGGCTGTAATCGTTGCCAAAGATGCCTCAACAAACTACTGAGTAAAGGGTCTGAATACTTATGTAAATGTGTTATTTCAGTTATTTCTTTTTAATTACTTTGCAAAAATTTCTATACACCTGTTTTTGCTTTTTTATTATGGGGTATTGTGTGTAGATTGGTGATAAAAAATGAATTAAATCCATTTTAGATTAAGGCTGGAACGTAACAAAATGTGGAAAAAGTGAAGGGGTCTGAATACTTTCTGAATGCACTGCAGATAGGGGAAAAAATGATGGTAGGAGGTAGAAGATTTGCCTTGAACTTGCTGAATAACAGTGCCTCAATGACAATGGCCTCAAATCTGTGGCTCACGTGTCCTTTCATTTTGTGTTTTTAACAATAGTGTTAGATTTACTGTGAGATGGTTCAATTTCCAAACGACAATGTTAAGGATCTCATTTACTCGAACATACTGTGTCTTAAACAAAACTACTTGAAGACTTAGTCCAGGTTAGCTGATTAGCTGTACCTGATTAGTACAGATGTCTGAGGTTATGGGGAGAAGGCAGGAGAATGGGGTTAGGAGGGAGATAGATCAGCCATGATTGAATGGCGGAGTAGACGTGATGGGCCGAATGGCCTAATTCTACTCCTATCACTTATGAAATATGATCTTACGACTTGTTTTAAAACATATTTCAGAGTTTAAATTACGAAAGCACAGAAGATTGTGTATCGAGTGTTCGTAAATGGGATCAGCATAGATGGGTACTTGATGTCCAGCATGGACAGCTCCATTTCTATGCTACATCACAATTCTAGTTTTCCAGTGGCACTGTAAGCCTTAACTGAGTCATCCTTATTTGGAATTATTCTGGATCAATCCAGTTGTGAATCAATGGTACTTTATTCACATGTAACCTGGATACTGTGAAATTCTATTTCTGCACTCAATTCAGTAAAATCTCATGATGCATAAGCCAAGATCAAGAGTGTAACAATAGTAGATTACACTGGGGCAGTACGCCAGAGTTGCCAAGTGTCTGGCGCCATCTTGCAAACTTCATGTTCAAACTTCGTAAAAATGCAGAGTCTTAACTTGGCCGTAAAGGCTGGCTATCCTGGCGGCAGCACTAGGTCAGAGTTGCAGGGGTCAGCCTGGCCTGCCGGTGATGTCGGTGTCCTCCGCTGCCGTGTCCAATCCGCACGCTCATGACCTCCAGCCCGATGCAAAGGATCCCTGGGCCTCTGCAAGGCCTCCATTGGCCCACTCGACAGACGCAGCCACCCGCGATCGCACCGTCCTCACGGCCAACGTTCTGGCTCCATGCACCTCCCACAATCCACCTCAGAACTCCCAGAGCGCCATCGTGTGGACGCAGGAGGCAAACCCTCAGCCCGTTCATCGTCACCAAACCCCTCCCCCCTCCAACACCACTGCCAGCTTGAAACCGCAGCTCACTGCTAAACAGCAACATTTTTCTAAGTCCCTTGCAGCAACAGACTGAAAATCTAGCTGGAGTCTCAACGGTTGAGCACCTTTGGAGGAAAAAAAGGAACATTTTCTTTGATAATTAGTGATTATATGGTATGCTCAGGTGCAATTATGTTTAGCCAAGACTTGCTTACAAATTGGAAAATAAGCAAATATTTTATCTATATTACTAAAAGTCTGATCTTGACCACTTCCTGTTGTTCTGTATATTGATTTTAGAAAAAACACTGCCACTTAAAGCTGTGATTTTTGGCCAGCTTACTCAGAGTTCCCCTCCACTGCGCAGGACAAGAGGTTTTTTCCCATCGTTGAAAAATAAAAGAGTTATTAGTGTTTTAAAAAATGTTGAGATTCTCTCTCCTGAAAGCCATGCCCCTTCCGGAGGGACTATAATACCCGGAAGTGTTGAGTGCCTCAGTCAGTCTCTGCAGATGGGGGAGTGAGAGGGTCACGTCTCTCAGTCTGAGCTGTGAATAACACTGAACACATGTCTACTAAACTGTGAGTGTTTTTACTGACCTGTCAGTGCCCTTAATGTGGATTAAAAATATAGTTTGGAAACTAAAGCTGTGTTGCCTTTGGTTTGGAAATGCCAAAGCTGTGTTGCCTAATTAAAGTTGCCTTGCATTCGATATAATTAAAAGTCTAATCTTGACCACTTCCTGTTTGCGTTTTATATTGATTTTAGAAAAAAACGCAACCATGTACAGCTGTGATTTTTGCCATCTTAGTCAGAGTCCCCATCCGCTCATCAGGTGCCGAGTATTTTTCCCATCGATGAAAAATAAAAGAGCTATTAGTGGTTAAAAAATTCTCTCTCCTGTCAATCACACCATGAAGGCCATGCCCCTTCTGGTGGGAGGAGGGGAGGGACTATAAAACCCAGAAGTGTGGGCATGGCTCAGACTCTGCAAGATGGAAGAAGGAGAGGTCACGTCTCGCTGTCTTTAGTGGCCTTGCACCCTGCTTGAAATGGTATAAAACTGCACTTGAATTTGGTGGCCTTGCACCCTGCTTGAAATGGAATTGCAAGGAATAGCCGTGAGTCAACTGCAGCCTACCAGCCATGAGTGAGTGAGCTGCCGGCACAACAGGCTTGAGTGACTGAGCCACCAGCCCAAGAATCCATTCAGCCCACATTGTCCATTCAGCCCTCTGGAAACCAGTCCATTCAGCCCACAACACCCAGACTAGCGCTCCAGAAAGCCCCCCCCCCCCCCCCCCCCCCCCCCCCACCCCCCCACAACCACTGGCCACCAATATTGGAATTGGTGGAGAGGTGGAATATTGCGTTGGGGGACCAGCCCTCCCGTGTGATGCTGGGACCCAACGGGTCCCACTTAGTCTAGTATTCCATAAATGTACAATTTATTCCATTATCTTTGGATCCTTCCACTGCAAATTCATGGCTAGATCCAACTAATGACTACATGAGACAATCACTAAACATGTAAATCTTCAGCAAGGGGCAGAGTGATCAGGGGCTGACAACCCAAGAATGTAATCCCTGCATTCCCTCCCTCTTCCCCCCCCCCCCCCCCCCCTCCATTACCCTACTCATCCTATTTGCTCCACTGTTTGCATCCTTGCATCCCTTCATTTTCACCTCTTCCCCAGCCAAGAATAGGCCATTATGTGCTCCACCCTTCCTTGGTCATCTGTTTTCCAGTTCTGCTTTGTTCTGGCTTTTTCTTACCTCAGGTTCCCTCCCCTTTCACTTTCAGTCAGAGAAAAGGGTCCCAGCATGAAACGTAACCCATCCTTTCTCTCCAGAGATGCTGCCTGACCTGCTGAGTTACTCCAGCGCTTTGTGTCTATCAGACCATACCTCCTTTGTGCGTCTGTAAATCCATCTTCACTCAAGTCCTGGCATCTGAGGTGCATATCTCAACCACAATGCAAGTATCACCAAATCTGAGACACGTGGTCATTGTGCAAAGCCAGCTCTTCAATTACAAAGCCAAACCTGTTAGAAAATCAAAAGTACCACCAGATGAGGGTCTCTCCTGCAGATTTCATCAATTTGCCAAATAATTGCCTCCATATTACTAAGCAGCTCTTTCTCTCTTATGCTCATTCTGGGATATTTTATACACCTGCCTTTAATTTTATTGCTATTAAATTGTTTTAACCTGCAATATAATCAATATAAACAACAGATATTACTAAATCATTCACAATGCTGATTTCAGAGCCATAATTATGAAGCGGTGCCAAACTAACTCAAACAGAAGTTGAGTGAATGGAATAATGAGTGTGTTCAAATTACACGTCTAATATCAAAATAAGGAAGGTGTGATGTTGCTGTATTTTAGAGATAGAGGTTAAGAGCCAAAACCAAGACTGGCTCACATGCATCCTGTGGTGCTGCTGAAACTAATCTTCTCACACCTTCTACTCATGGCTCGTGAACATTGTAATTGGTTTCTCACTTAGGTTCAAATTTTATTTTACTCAGCTTTCCAGGAATGAATAGATGAAATTTCACTGCTTAACCCATTTTCGATTTTGCTTTGTATTTCAAGGTGAAAATATGAGGAGAGAACAATGTTGGACGAAATCTAAATTAAGACTACAAATGTAATGAAGACTTCATTCCTTGCCTGTACAATATTCATTAGAAGCTACACATCCATGCAGCCTACACTTGTATCACTGCACGTGAGCAGAGAAAAAATCAGATAACTAAGGAGCTTGCCTTTGAATTGTTTTTCGTCACATCTTGCAGTAATCATTATTATACAGTACTTAAATATATTTCTCAAGTATGAATATTTATTCTATTTTGACTTCCTTTATATAGGCTTGTGGCCATTCTCTTTTTCCCCTGTAGTAAATGAATGAATGACATTGAACTAACATCAGATGTGAGTTTTGTCGTGATCAACAGCCAACTTTAATCTAGAGATACAGCAGGGAAACAGGCCCATCGACCCATCGTGTCCATGCCAACCACCAAACGCCTGTTCAAGCTAGTTCTATGTTATTCCACTTTCTCATCCACTCCCTACACACTCGGGGCAATTTACAGAGGGCAATTAACCTAAAAACCTTCATGACTTTTGGTTGTAGGGAGGAACCCAGAGCACCCGGAGGAAACCCGCATGGGCACAGGGAGGATGTACAAACACCACGCAGGCAGCACCCGAGGTCAGGATCGAACCTGGGTATCCGGGACCACGAGGCAGCTGCTCTCGTGTGCGGACGTGGCGTCGAAAGATGAGAAGCCGAAGCAAAGAAGTCAAAGCCAACTAGGGAATGGAAACTAAGTCGAATCCAAAACACCATGGAACCGAAAGCACATGAAGCCAAAACGCCAACAAACCGAAAGGGCGGGAAGCCTAAAAGCCAACTTACCGAAAGGCTGCGTCGCCGAAAAACAAACTCACCGAATGCCGCTCTGCCGAAAAGTCAAATAATGCCTTGTGTGGGAAAATGACGCCCACCCTCCCGTCTCCACCGGCCAGTGATGTGATGGATGCGGGGGTCTGGAACAATCGCTGACAAATCCCGCCCTCCCGGCGACGTCATGTCCGTTATTTGACTTTTCGGCAGAGCGGCCATTCGGTGAGTTGGCTTTTAGGCGTCCGCCCTTTCGGTTCGTTGGTGTGTCGGCTTTGTTTCCATTTGGCTTCGACTTCTTTGCTTCATCGTCTCGGCCTTCGACACCACACCGGGTACCGCAGCTCTACCAGCTGCCCCACCGTGCCACCTCATTCTTACAGCTGATATTTAAGGCTGAGTTATTGTCCTGACACCATGACTCTAGGTTCCCGGTCTCTTTCAAGTAGTTCAGCCTCTGTGCAAAAGAAACAGATAAACTAGTATTTGGCCTTTCCTTAATCTTGTTAGACCAATTATTGTGAGCCAACTTTTCATGTGAAAGACTAAGACATTATTTTCCAGGTATTTTTAATCCCGTTTTAGCAGGGACAACCGCATTGGTAGAAATGTTATTCAATCTACCTGGATGTTTCAAGAGGATTTTGTGAATCCTGTGTTATTAATTAGTTGAAAGGGTTAACGGTATGCTTGATATAATTTGATGATTGGATAAAAAGGTACCATGAAAAAACAATTACCAGTAAATAAATGCCTGCTATCATTTGTTTGGGCTCCTGGTTTACAGACTTAGTGAACAATTCGGAGCAGAGGATAGCTTATAACATTTTCCAATTAGACCAAGTAATGTGGTCAAGCTAATAGTGCGTTATCTGAGAAAATTAAACAAATTATTTTAGACTTTAGAGAGACAGTGCAGAAACATGCCCACACCGACCAGCCCATACACTAACACTATCCTACACACTAAGGATAATTTACAATTTTACCGAAGCTACAAACTGGTACATCTTTGGAGCATGGGAGGAAACCGGAGCACCCGGAGAAAACCCATGAGATCACAGGGAGAATGTACAAACTCTGTACAGACAGCACCCGTAGTCAGGATCAATCCCGGGTCTCTACCGAGTCACTACGTCACTGTGCTGCCCACTGTTGCAACACCATTGACCATATTGTACAGAAACACCCTATCCTTAATTTTCAGTGTGAAATATAGTCATTGTGAAATGAGATTGAAATGTGTAGCTTTCAGAACATCGCAGTGCGTGTTCCAGGAACTTTCATTAACAAGTGATGTCAACTCAACACTAAATATTTAACAATATTTATTCCCTTTTTCCAGGACAGCATAAATCAAAATCCAACACTGTAGTAATACAATAATTACCTTTAACCACGAGATATGGACTGTTGCCACCAATTGTCGATGATGTAAAAACTACCATGACTGGGCATTAGTAATATTTCACTTCAAAGGTCTTGAGTAATCATAAACCAAGCAATGACCTTGGTAAACGCTTTGAGTGGCGTGAGTTTATCAGGAAGAAAATGGCATCAGTGTCAATCCGAATGGCTTCAGAGCCAAACACCGTCATGAAACGATTGGGAACGTTTGAGTAAGTAACAAAAGAGGGGAGAAACATTGGCCACAGTATCAACTAATTTGGGAAAGGAAAAATTAACATGTTCCTCTTTCTGGTTTCACTCAAAATGCCTTCCAGGCAATAGTTGCTAACATGTAGATGTGATAAGACAGTTGGATTATTTGTCTGAATTAAATGTAAGTTCGGGGGGTGTGGGTGGGGGTTGGCAGGATTGGAAGGGATGGGTGGACAGTACTTAGCTTCAGTAGAAATAGAAGTAAAAGAATATTTGGTTCTCCACAAAACAGCAGCTGAGGAAGGCAATGAGATGGCAAAGTCACATTGGGGTGCAAGCCTCCTATATCACGGGGCTTTCATGATGCTACCTCTGATAACACATGACTGCATTCTGGTTAAATATAAAAAGTTGGGGGTGCAACTGTTATAAAGTTACAATACATACATTAAATATTGTTAGTTCCAAATTTGGAAAACCAGCGTGGCTGGTGTTCCTGATGAAATATTGGAAAATGGCTATTAAAAGCTTGATTTATATCACAAAAGCAAAATATTAAACTTTGGAACTCCCGAGTAGGTCAAGCAATATCAGTAGTAAATGAAACATGGTTATTGACACAAACTATCATTCTTTCACTCTCTACTAATGCCACATAACTTGCTGTGTGCTGTTAGCATTTTCTGTTTATTGCTTTGGATTTTCAACAACTGTAGCTTCGTTCCAATTATCTATCATAGTACACAACAAGGCTGGAGAAACTCAGCGGGTGCAGCAGCATCTAAGGAGCGAAGGAGATAGGCGACGTTTCGGGTCGAGGCCCTTCTTCAGACAGATAATCAGGAGAATGTACAAGAGAAGTGTAATATCCTGATGATATTACACTTCTACATGAAGAGTAATATCATAGTTCCTGGATTTGCAGGGCAGTGTGGGTGCTGCATGATTTTGGTGTACATGGCCTTGATTGCTATTTTACAGTGGTAGTGTCACAGAGTCACTTGTAAATCCTTGTAAATCTTCTCTGCACTCTTCCCAGCCTAATGGATCTAGAGCAGGATGAACTGTTAAGCAAAACTGAACACAATATTCCATGTATGGCCTCACCAGCGTAGTGATGGAAGAATAGACTAATGGACTTTAAGGCGAAGGGGAAAAGATTTAATAGGAATCTGAGGGGTGATGTTTTCACACAAAGGGTGATGGATGCATGGAACAAGCTGCCAGAGGAGGTATTTGGGGTAGGGACTATCCCAACGTTTAAGAAACAGTTAGACAGGTACATGGATAGGTCGAGTTTTAAGGGATATGGACCAAATGTGGGCAGGTGGGACGAGTGTAGCAGGGGCATGTTGGCCGGTGAGGGCAAGCTAGGCCGAAAAGCCTGTTTCCACACTGTGTCACTCTATGCTCTAATATTCACCATTGAGACGGTTGAGCCAATACTATTAACCTTAATACCAGAGTTGCCAATTGCAAGATCATACATCAACAAAAGCAGAGGTACAAGCTTCACAAACTTCAAAGAACACAACCCAAAAGGCTGCTGACATTTATTGGAGTTTGGTGGAAGATGAAGTGTAATGTTCACTATTCAAAAGCGTTGTTGTGGGAAACACACACAAGTTGGAATTTTCTGGAAAGAACTATTCAAAGCACCATGCGCATCTCTTCATTTGCTCATTTGCCCCCAAAGGCAAACAGTGAACTTAGTTTGTTAGAGGAGGTAGTCACCATGTACAGTAGATCAGCATGAAAGGACCTACGGGTGAGACAACAGTGAGGGTGATGGATATTAAGAAACCAAGTGTGGAAGTCAGAACAGATTGATTACATTCAGAATAAAGTTGGGTTAAGGTAGGTGATAAGGGTATCCTGTTTGAAACCATGCCAATGTTTCTTAGAGCAGCTTGTATTGGAGCCTACCAGGGAGAAGGCAATTCTGGATTTAGTGCTATGTAATGAACCGGATTTGATAAAGGAACTTGAGGTTAATGAGCCACTATGGAGGTAGTGACCATAACATGGTCAAGTTTAATCTACAATTGGAGAGGGAGAAGGGTAAATCGGAGGTGTCAATGTTACAGTTGAACAAAGGGGACTATGGAGCCATGAGGGAGGAGCTGGCCAAAGTTGACTGGAAAGATACCCTAGCTGGGATGACAGTGGAACAACAATGGCAGGTATTTCTGGGAATAATGCAGAAGGTGCAGGATCAGTTCATTCCAAGAGGAAGAAAGATTCCAAGGGGAGTAAGGGACAACCATGGCTGACAATGGATGTCAAGGACAGTATAAAAATAAAAGAGAAGAAGTACAACGTAGCAAAGATGAGCGGGAAGCAAGAGGATTGGTAATGTTTAAAGAGCAATAGAAAATAACTAAAAAGGCAATATGGAGAGAAAAGATGAGGTACGAAGGTAAGCTATCCAAGTATATAAAGGAGGATAGTAAAAGCTTCTTTAGGTATGTGAAGAGGAAAAAATTAGTTAAACCCTTGAAGACTGAAAAAGGTGAATTTTATTATGGGGAACAAGGAAATGGCAGTTGAGTTGAACAGGTACTTTGGATCTGTCTTCACTAAGGAGGACATAAACAATCTTCCTGATATAGTAGTGGCCAGAGGATCTGGGGTGACGGAGGAACTGAAGGAAATCCACATTAGGCAGGAAATGGTGGGTAGACTGATGGGAATGAAAGCTGATAAATCTCCAGGGCCTGATGGTCTGCATCCCAGGGTACTTAAGGAAGTGGCTCCAGAAATCGTGGAAGCATTGGTGATAATATTCCAATGTTCTAAAGATTCAGGATCAGTTCCTGTGGATTGGAGGGTAGCTAATGTTATCCCACTTTTTAAGAAAGGCGGGAGAGAGAAAGCAGGGAATTATAGACCAGTTTGCCTGACATTGGTGGTGGGGAAGATGCTGGAGTCAATTATAAAAGATGAAATAGCGGCACATTTGGATAGCAGTAACGGGATCGGTCCGAGTCAGCATGGATTTATGAAGGGGAAATCTTGCCTGACTAATCTTCTGGAATTTTTTGAGGATGTAACTAGGAAAATGGACAAGGGAGAGCCAGTGGATGTAGTGTACCTGGAATTTCAGAAAGCATTTGATAAGGTCCCACATAGGAGATCAGTGGGCAAAATTAGGGCACATGGTATTGGGGTTAGAGTGCTGACATGGATAGAAAATTGGTTGGCAGACAGGAAACAAAGAGTAGGGATTAACGGGTCCTTTTCAGAATGGCAGGCAGTGACTAGTGGGGTACCGCAAGGCTCGGTGCTGGGACCGCAACTATTTACAATATACATCAATGATTTAGATGATGGATTCAAAGTAACATTAGCAAATTTGCAACAACACAAAGCTGGGTGGCAGCGTGAACTGGGGAGGAGGATGCTATGAGAATACAGGATGACTTGGACAGGTTGGGGGAGTGGGCAGATGCATGGCAAATGCAGTTTAATGTGGATAAATGTGAGGTTATCCACTTTGGTAGCAAAAACAGGAAGGCAGATTACTATCTAAATGGTGTCAAATTGGGAAAAGGGTAAGTACAACAGGATCTGGGGGTCCTTGTTCATCAGTCAATGAAAGTAAGCATGCAGGTACAGCAGGCAGTGAAGAAAGCAAATGGCATATTGGCCTCCATATCAAGAGTTGAGTATAGGAGCAAAGAGGTCCTTCTGCAGTTACATAGGACCCTAGTGAGACCCTACCTGGAGTATTGTGTGCAGTTTTGGTCTCCTAATTTGAGGAAGGACATTCTTGCTATTGAGGGAGTGCAGTGTAGGTTTACAAGGTTAATTCCCGGGATGGCTGGACTGTCATATGCTGAGAGAATGGAGCTGCTGGGCTTGTATACTCTGGAGTTTAGAAGGATGAGAGGGAATCTTATTGAAACATATAAGATTGTTAAGGGTTTGGACACGCTAGAGGCAGGAAACATGTTCCCGATGTTGCGGAATCCGGAACCAGGGGCCACAGTTTAAGAATAAGGGGTAAGCCATTTAGGACGGAGACGAGGAAACACTTTTTCTCACAGTGAGTTGTGAGTCTGTGGAATTCTCTGCCTCAGAGGGCGGTGGAGGCCGGTTCTCTGGATACTTTCCAGAGAGAGCTAGATAGGGCTCTTAAAGAGCGGAGTCAGGGGATATGGGGAGAAGGCAGGAACGGGGTACTGATTGGGATGATCAACCATGATCACATTGAATGGCGGTGCTGGCTCGAAGGGCCTACTCCTGCACCTATTGTCTATAATGTCAAACAGACAGGGAGATGGAGTGGGTGGGGCCCACCAATGGCGGCGACTACCAGTTATTCCACTGCAGTAAAATCTGATGCTTCTGCGACTCTTTCAACAACAGGAAGGTGAGCAAGAGCCATAAAACGTAGAAACCGCAGATGGAAGTTGGCACAGTGCTACTGAGATGCGTTTAGAAACCTGGCTGAAGAAATTCATTGCTCTGGGACAAGCGAGCACACAGCAGAAACAAGATCACCATAAGGCAAAGGAGCAGAATTAGACCATCGAGTCAGCTCTGCCATTCAATCATGGCTGATCTCTTTTTCCCTCTCAACACCATTCTCCTGCCTTCTTCCCATAACCTTTTGACACCCTTACTAATCAAGAACCTATCAATCTTTGCTTTGCTTTAGAAAGAAATACCTTATGACTTGGCCTCCACCGCTGTCTGTGGCATTGAATTCTAGAGATGCACCATCCTCCGGCAAAAGATATTCCTCCTCATCAAAGATACATTTAGTTGAAGAGAATACAGCAGATAGTGGGAATCTGAAACAAGGAACACCACTCGGCACCTCATAGAGCATTGGTGGTGATAAAAACAGAGAATAAAATGTAACACCCTGCGATCATTGCACAAACTGCAACGCAGCCCAGCCAATGCGCTAGAGTTCATGCTTCCTTGCTTTGCTAATATAAGACTAATATTCCTTTTTTATATAACTCACCCGTAGTGATTTCAAAACAATCGTTTTGCACTTTTAATCAATGTACTTTTAAAAATTAAAATATGCATGGAACGGTCTGCATCTGTATGCACACTCCAGTATTGGAGGGAATCTTCCTAATCCACGTTAACGCTGGTGAATAAAGCCAAATATCTATGTGTAGCAAGAAACTGCAGTTGCTGGTTTAAGCCAAAGATAAGACACAAAAAGCTGGAGTAACTCAGCGGGCCAGGCAGCATCTCTGGAGGGAAGGAATGGGCGACGTTTCGGGTCGAGACCCTTCTTCAGACGAAAGGTCACCCATTCCTTCTCTCCGGAGTTGCTGCCAGTCCCGCTGAGTGACTCCAGCTTTTTGTGTCTATATTCCAAGTATCTATGTGTTTTGTTCACAGCAATCAGTCCTGTCTCAGGCAATTCATGGCTGGTATGTTGGTGTCATACAGTTATGCAGCACGGAACCATGCCCTGCCTCGGCCCAACTTGCCCATGCTGATCAAGATGCCTCTCTGAGATAGTCACATCTGCCTGTGTTTAGCACATGGACCTGTAAACCTTTCCTGTCAATGAACCTGTCTAAATGTCTTTTAAATGTTGTAACCGTACCCACCTCAACAGCTTCCTCTGACATCACGTTCCATATCTCCACTATCCTCTGTGTAAAAAAGTCAGGTCTCTTTTAAATTACTCTTCTCACATTCAATCTCAAGTTTTAGACTCCCCAACCAGAGGAGAAAAACCATCACACTCCAATGTTATCAAAGACCCTCATACTCTTACGTCTCTCTAAGGTCACTCTTCAGCCTCCTGCACTCTAAATGAAAACAGACCCAAGCTATCCAGTCTCTTCCTAACTCAAAGGTCTCCAGTTCTGGTAACATCCTTGTGAAACCTTTTGAACAACCTTTGCAGCCTAATGACATCCTTCATTGGGTGACCAGAACTGTCCACAGTACTCCAAGTGTGGTCTTATCAATTACGTTACAACTCCTGCACTCAATGCCCTAACTGATGAAGGCAAGCAGGCCAAATGCCTTCTTCCTCACCTTGTCGACCCGTGTCTCCACTACCAAGGAACTATATAACTGCATCCTAGGTTTCTCTGTTCTATAACAATCTCCAAAGCCCTACGGTTTACTGTGCAAGACTTATAGACAATAGACAATAGGTGCAGGAGTAGGCCATTTGGCCCTTCGAGCCAGCACCGCCATTCAATGTGATCATGGCTGATCATTCCCAATCAGTACCCCATTCCTGCCTTCTCCCCATATCCCTTCACTCCGCTATTTTTAAGAGCCCTATCTAGCTCTCTCTTGAAAGCATCCAGAGAACCTGCCTCCACCGCCCTCTGAGGCAGAGAATTCCACAGACTCACCACTCTCTGTGAGAAAAAGTGTTTCCTCGTCTCCGTTCTAAATGGCTTACTCCTTATTCTTAAACTGTGGCCCATTGATCTTTATGTGCCCCGGTTTAACTTAACATGCAACACCTCACACTTGTCAGAGTTAAACGTCATTGCAATTTCTTGGCCCACTTCATATAGATCCTGTTGTGACTTTTGATAACTCTTCTCTGTCCACTATACCACCAACTTTGGTGTCATCCACAAACTTAATAACCATGCCAACAACATGGCCATCCAAAATTGTTAATATAGGTGACAAACAGTGGAACTTGCAGTGATCCCTGCAGCACACCATCGTCACAAGCCTGCAATCTGAATAAAAATCCTACAATACCATCCTGACTCCTTACACCAAGCCAATTTGGTATCCAAATGGCTAGCTCGCGGTAAATCCGAATGTGATCTAACCTTGGAGACCAACCCACCATGCAGGATCTTGTAAAAGTCCTTGACAATCCTCTTGGTTTTCACTTCAAAAAGCTCAAACAAATTTTTGAGACATGATTTTCCATACACAAATCCATGCTGTCTATCCCACATCAGTCCTTGCCTTTCCAAATGCTGATAGATCCTGTTGCTCCATATCCTTTCCAGTAACTTCCCCACTGATATCAATAATACCGCTGAAGTTAGGCTCACTGGCTTGTAGTTCCCAAACTTGCCCTTGCAGGCATCTTCAATTAATCCAATACATTAGCCAGCTTTGCGGCACCTCATCCGTGATGAAAAATATGCCAATATTTCTTTTTGTTATAATATTTTTGTTAGAGGTAATCCATCATAACAACGGTATAACACCTTTTCAAATACACAACCAACTTATTTCAATATGTATACGGATGTTACGAATAATTCTTATAAACTATTTTTTTAGAAAGTAGAAATAAAATAAGATCAATAAGAATGGTGATTAAATAATAATTTTGATTATATAGAGAGAGAAAGAAAAAAGAAAGAGAAAAAAAATTTAAATAAAAAATAATTGTTATATATATTTAATTAAAACAAAGTATTATATATATATAAAAAAAGGATTATAGTATACATCGTAATAGTGAATAACACAATTTCAAATAACGATATCAATAGAGACATGTATACAATTCAAAAAAAAAAAAAAAGAATTATTTTCATCTAATCCTGCCGGGTATCCATTGAGTTGTGATGCCAAGAACAGCTACCCCTTCAAATATTCTGTATATGGAGACCACATCTGTTCAAAGAGTTCGTATTTGTCCATTAGGACAAATCTGATTCTTTCCAAATGCAACGTCTCCAACATTTCCACTGTCCACATTTTAATTGTGGGGGATAATGTTCCCTTCCAAAATTTCAATATTATTTTTTTCCCTATTATCAAACAGTAATCCAAGAAGTTTATTTAGTTTACTGTTAATATTAGATTTGGGTCCAGTTTAATTTTAAGAACTTCAGAGATAACTCTAAAGACCAATAATAATTAAGTTTTATACATGTTACAAAACTATGCGCTAAATTAGCTTCCAAGTTCTGACATTTATCACAAATAGGAGATCTGTTAGGGTAAATTCTATTTAATTTCGTTTTTGAATAATGTAATCAGTGTAATGCCTTAAATTGTATCAATATATGTCTAGCATTTAATGAGCAACGATGTATACGTTGTAGGCTTTCTTCCCAAGTTTCCTTCGTTATAGATAAACCTATTTAATTTTCCCATGATTGTTGATATATTTCCGAAGTTGAGATTTCCCTATCCAAGATAGCATTGTATATATACGCTATTAATTTTTCTGTATTTGCATGTTTATTAAACAATTCATCTAATAATCCTGGTTTTCTATTTTTATAGTCTTGTGTATTTGACTTAATATTGTTTCTAATTTGTAAATACCTAAATATGTTATTTGACTGCAATCCATAGATATCCTGTAACTCTTGAAATGAAAGAATTTTTCCTTTCTTGTAAAGGTGTTCTATCCTTTTAATTCCTAAATCATTTCAATGTCTAAACCCCTTGTCCAATACAGAGGGCTTAAACAAAAGATTATTCATAATTGGCAAACAAAGTGACAAATTATCCATATGTAGGGTCTTAACTATTTGTTTCCAAATACGTCTATTGCTATGAATTATAGGGTTATCACCATACCTTGTTTTTTGTACTTCCCTTGGTGCAAAAAGAATCGAACCTACATCAAAAGGCAAACAGTCTTCCTTTTCCATCTTTAGCCAGCTTGGCTCGTAATCTAAATTTACCAACCAAAAATTCATATTTTTAATCTGAACTGCCCAGAAATAATATAAGAAATTTGGTAGTGGTAGTCCACCATTTATTTTACATTTACATAGATGTTTTTTTACTTATGGCGTCTTCTGTTGACCTATTGGTCCGGTGGGCAAACTGATGGGGGTCCAGTGTGAGGGGGAGGCTGGCTTTGAGGTGAGCCAAGATCAGCCGCTCGAAGCACTTGGCGATGACAGGGGTGAGTGCCACTGGCCGGAAATCGTTGAGACTCCCTGTCGCTGATTATTTGGGCACTGGCACAATGGTAGGTATTTATTCTACCGATCATTGAAATAGGTAGTGTTTTCCAATATAAAATATATATTTTTAGTTTATTTAACAATTGAGGGTAATTATATTTAAATAGACAGTTATAAGATTTAGATACATTAATTCCTAGATATTTAAATTTGTCCGTGACTATTTTAAGTGGGAATTGTTCTAATATATTTAATTTTATTCCAGTTATAGGCATAATTTCACTTTTATTCCAGTTAATTCTATACCCAGAAAATGTGCCAAACTTAGTTATAACATTAAGTAGATTGGGAATACTAATCTACGGTTTTGTGATATAAATTAAGATGTCATCTGCGTATAAAGATATTTTATTCATTGTAGTTTTGGTATTATATCCATATATTTCTGGTTCTGATCTAATCATTTCGGCTAATGATTCTATTACCAGAGCAAATAGTAATGGTGATAACGGGCATTCTTGTCTACAACCCCTAAAGAGATAAAATTTTGCTGATAACATTTGATTTGTTAATATTCTTGCAGTTGGATTCGAGTATATGATTTTTACCCATTTGGAAAATCTATCCCCCAGTTGAAATTTCTGCATTATTTTAAATAAATATGGCCATTTAACCTGGTCAAATGCTTTTTCAGCATCTAAGGATATGACAGCTAGTTCAATATCATTCACTCTTTTTGAGTACATGACATTGAATAGACGTCTCAGATTATAGGATGAATAGCGTTTTGGGATAAAACCTGTTTGGTCATGATGTAGTAATTTATTAATCACTAAACTTACCCTCCGAGATAAAATTTTAGTTAGTATTTTTTGATCAGTATTTAAAAGAGCTATAGCTCTGTATGACCCAGGGTCTTCCAAATCTTCATCAGCTTTAGGGATAAATGTAATTGTAGATTCATTTAATGATTCTGGTAACTTTCCTTGTTCATAAGCATATTTATATATTGTATGTAAGCGTGGAGAGATCAGATCATGAAACTTCTTATAAAATTCAACACTTAAGCCATCAGGGCCTGCAGCTTTTCCGTTATTTAATGATCCAATTGATTCTTCAATATCTTTTACTGATATATCAGCATTTAACAAGTCTCTACCTTCCTGATCTAAACTGTTAATATGACATTCTTGTAGGAATGTTTCCATTCCATCTGATTGTCCTGCTAGTTTATCTGCTAAAGATTTTGATAATATTGTAAAAATGTATCATTGATATCTTTTGGTAAAGTCAATATTTCTCCTTGCTCAGATCTAATTTTATGTATCATTTTCTCCTCATCTAATTTTCTAAGCTGGCGTGCCAGTAATTTTTATGGTTTATCCCCAAATTCAAAGTGTACTAAACGTCTGTTGAAAAAGTTTAATAATCTGATTTGAATATATTTTATTTAGCTTATATTTTAATGATGCAATTTTATAACTTAGCCCCTTTGAAGGGGATATTGCATTTTCAATATCTAATTGTTTTATTTCATTTTCCAACTTTTGTTGAGTCTTTCGATTTTCCTTATTAAAGTATGCGTGTGCTGATATTATCGCACCTTGCATAAATGCTTTAAATGTATCCCAAAGCAGTGATGGTGAAATTCCAGGTTTGTCATTAGTTTCAAAAAATAATTTAATCTGTTTTACCAAGTAATCATAACAAGCTTTATCATTTAATATTTGGGGGTTGAGTCTCCAGTTAGAGGTTTTAATAGTTATGTCTTTTAATTTTATCTTAAATGTTAATGGAGCATGATCCGAGATAATAATATTATGATATTTTGAGTCATACGTAAATGGGATTAGTTTTGAATCTATTAAAAAATAGTCTATCCTTGAATAGGTTCCAAATACAGGGGAAAAGAATGAATATTCTCGACCAGATGGGTTATCTGTTCTCCAGATATCCTTAACGTTTGCTGTGTTAATAAAATAATTTATAAGTGTACTTGACTTAGAAGGGGTTCTCCTTTTCATTGATGATCTATCTAAATAATTATCTAAGGTACAATTAAAATCACCTCCAATTATTAGATTATGTTGAGTGGATATAGGGATATTGTTAAATATTTTCTTGAAGAATAATGGATTATCAAAATTAGGACCATATATATTCATAAGGAATACTTTTTTAGAATGTAATTCACCTGCAATTATTATATATCTACCCTCAACATCTTCTATTATTGAGCTTTGTTTAAAAGGTATACCTTTACGAATAATGATTGCTATCCCTCTAGACTTGTGTATAAATGAAGAGTGGTATACTTTGGAAATCCATTTTGCTGTTAATCTATACTGCGCGTCTTTTTTAAGGTGTGTCTCTTGGAGAAAAATTATATCAGATTTCAATCTATTTAATTGAGCTAAAACCTTACCTCTTTTAATTGGTTCGTTTATTCCCTTAACGTTCCAACTACAGAAGGCGATTCCATTACCCCCAATCCTAGTGTTTACGTCATACATGTTATTATTAAGGTGGTTTATAATGGAGTAGATGTCTCAGCTCATCTAACCCAATATGCCAATATTTCTGCCACGTAACATTCTTTTTTGTACTCTCCAAATAATATTACGATCTCAAATGTGGAAGATGATTCTTTGTTGCACGGTTTTAGATGTTTGTTTCATCCACACGTTAATCTTCCCCTTTGGTGTTGTTGGAAGTCTGAATTAGTTTGAATTCTATCAGTTCACTTTGAAGCCCTCAGTCCAACAGCACCCAGCCACACACAATAAACAGAAACACTTTACAGGAAATAACGCATACTGCAAACCATAGAGGTGGAAAACATTTGTCTCAAATAATCTAGTCAAAATCCCCTTTCCATTCTCCACTTGTGACCGTCTCACAGATTTGTGGGGTCAACCTGTCACACTGTGAAAATCACCAGAAATGAAAGAGTTCTATTTGGCTGCTCCAGCCACATTTGTCCACAGAAGTTATCGAATTGCATTTGACAATAGATCATAGGACAGTATTGTTGAGGGTGACAGAGGAGACCCTGCAGCAGCCTGGGGTTACCTGGATGGGGGATGCTCGAATACATCCAGCATGTGGAAAGGACCTCGGTCTTTGGCCTTTTTCGTTTGTATCCATTGTTTGCTCCAAAATATGGCGAGGTGAAAGAATTTCACTGCGCAGTGCATACATGACAATTAAAAAAACATTGATTTGAAATCGGAAAACAGACTGCAACAGCTTTCTATCACTTTCACTGGTGTCAGACATTTGTAATTATTTATCTGGCCCATCACACTGTAAAATGCATTTCAAACTTTGAGCAAGTTTTAATATGTTTAACTTGACTCAAGAACCTTGGAATGGGCGGTGATGAATAGTGGTGGTGGAAAGATTCACTTGCATAAAAGGAGCAACAAAACTGTACACTTATCTGAAATAGTGTAATTTTTCTGCAGCATCCCTTGGGGCCGAGGCAATGGCAGGAGGCTCTGTGTTTATGAGGGAGTCGAAGAGAGCAGAGCGTGGGAAGGGAAATGTGAACAGTGTAGGGTAGATGATTTGTCACGATGATTCAGTAATAATGGCCT
Organism: Okamejei kenojei; assembly: GCA_035221665.1. Classification (NCBI taxonomy): domain Eukaryota; kingdom Metazoa; phylum Chordata; class Chondrichthyes; order Rajiformes; family Rajidae; genus Okamejei; species Okamejei kenojei. The sequence goes on along the minus strand of CM069144.1, from coordinate 52,088,371 downwards.
CCATCCATCAGAGCTGCACTCTGCCTCTGTGAGGTTGGGCTGCAATCTCAGCCTCATGCAGCTCAGCTGGCAGCAATGGGACACTGTGCTTGCTTTCATTGTACAGGACAAGGCTGCAGCCAACTCTGCACCAACTGGTGAACATGTAAACAGAGTGCTTCACCCATGTGAAAGCAATGGAACATAAAAAATAGGTGCAGGGGTAGGCCATTCGGCCCTTCGAGCCAGCACCGCCATTCAATATGATCATGGCTGATCATCCAAAATCAGTACCCAGTTCCTGCTTTCTCCCCATATCACTTGATTCCGTTAGTTCTAAGAGTTATATCTAACTCTCTCTTGAACACATCAACATCGAACAGTACAGCACTGGAACGGGTCCTTCGGCCCACTATGTTTGTGCCAAACATGATGCCAAGTTAAATTGACCACATGTGCCTGCACATGATCCATATCCCTCTATTCCTTGCACTTCCATGTGCCTATCCAAAAGCCTCTTAAATGCCATTATCAAATCTGCCTCCACCACTACCAATGTGTTCCAGGCCCCCACTACTCTTGTGTAAAAGAAACTTGCCGTGCACATCTCCTCTCTCCTTGCCTCTCATAATTGTATTTACATCTATCAAGTCTCCCCTCAACGCCCAACATTCTGGGGAAAACAATCCAAGTCAATCCAACCTCTCTCTGCATCTGAAACCTAGTGATTCAGGCAGCATTCTGGTAAACCTCCTCTGCACCCTCTCCAATGCCTTCACACCTTTCCTGTAATGGGATGACCTGAATGTTCAAATCCATTCAAAGTCTACATTTAAACATCCAGAACACATGTAAAGAAAGTCAGTCATTTGATTGCCTTTAAATTATTTTATTCCATGTTCTACAATACATTTTTTTTTAGTTTATTGTGGAAATATTCTGCCCTGATAAATCAGGTGGCAGGCAGATGCACCATCACTGGAGGCCATGCAGGTATGTTCATCAGCACAGTCAACAATGGTGTCCTTGTTTTTAACCATACTAAAAGGTATACCTTAACATGCCACTTGCAGCAAAAACAGATTTATTTTTATTATAGATATATATATATATATATATATTATATATATATATTATATATATAATATAGATATACACACACACACAGTGAACATATTTCTACAAAGTGGATATAAAACGTGAATGTAAAATTAAGAACATGGCTAATTATTTACAAAAAAACACAATTGGTTTGAAATTGGTCCTGGATGTTGGTGGTAAACAGACAGACACAAACTGGCAGCCCATGATAGCCCTCACCTTAAGTGAAGTGAATGGAATAGCAAATGGCATGGCTGCTCAAATGGATTGCTGGCAAGCCGATGCCTGTTTTTCGCAACTGTCTCTGAACAATTTCAATCTCAATGAGTTCATAAAGGTTTACATCTGCAGATGACAGAGAGGAGAGGTTGGTTGGTGCGTGAACGATCCTATCTGGGGCATCAGACAGAGCCTATGTTTTATCTGATACTATTCTCCTATGAGAGGAAGTTAGAGGCGAACTAAAAAATAAAATCTGTCTGCGACTTTTGCCATCATATTATTTTTTTCAAAGACAATGTCCAAAAGCTGGAGGTCAGTAATAAAGTGATTTATTTTACTGTTTGTTATCCTTTCCCTTCTTCCCGCATGTTTCCTTGCTCGGCCACAGCTCTGTGGGAGCCAGTCATTCCCTCATTCTTCCACATAGGCATCACAATTCACTGGTGAGCCCCATTAACAGAATGTCGGCAAAATCATTTGACTGTGCTCATTGCGGGCGGATTCTAATCTCACCCTATCTCCGAACAGGTTCGTTTCAATGGAAAATATTGGATAGCGATCAGCCTGACGAATTCTCCCTCGAATTCAGACGCATTGATCTGAAGATCAGCTAACTCTAGGGACTGAATCTTGGCACTTTCTAATAGCTATGGAGACACTACTCGCCAGATAAATCGGCACTGCCACTGGAGGAGCAGAACTGGTGCTTTTTAACCACTGATCATTTTTTCGGTTCATTCGATCAGCTTTGTGGACTTGTTCTCCTCGGTTCCTGGATGGATGTCATTGATAAGGAATGCGATTTGATTTATTGCTCAGCAGTCAACACAAAACTCATTCACAAAGTGAATTTAAAACTACAAAATTGAAATTACTTTATACTCTTTTGGAAAGAAAATGTCGTTCCAAATAGATGCCGTACATTAGCTTCGATCGACATGAGGCCCTTGCTTTAGAACCACGTAGACCTGTGATGGTAAAGAGGAAATGTCTGTTACGTGCTCAAAGGACATCCTTACCAGGAACCCAAAAGCTGAGTGGGTTCCGATCATGCCATTACCCTCAGCATGTAAAAACTGAAACGTAACTAAAACAATTTGTTTCACCTCAACATACTCCAAAGCCAAACATCACCCACACGAGCACAAGATACAGATATAACACCAACAATGAAACAACTGGGTTGTCTACCTCAAAGTTTTCCAAAAGGTAGAAACGGTAAAGGGAAAAATTGGAAGTTAAAACAAACTAGAACAAAAAAAAGTAGCAGCTATTACAACTGTGCCAGCCAATCAGCTTTGGATCATGTTTAACTGGTGGTGATAATGTGTAGCAACAAACTAGAGGCTGCATCACAGGGTTCTGAACATTCACACACAATTGCTGTTTATTTTTCACTCCCTCGGTTTTACAGTCTGCAAGGGTCAGCCGCAAAGTTGACAAGAGTGGGTGGTGGAACATAGCACAGCACAGCTCCGTTAAAAGGCAGCTCGAGAAGTATGTCAGCGTCTCCTTACTCTCCTTCAACAAGTGAAGAGCAGTCGTCTTCATCGTCATCGTCCTCCTCGTCATCATCGTTGAAGGAGCACGGTGTTTCACCCCGTGATTCAAAGTTTGAGGCAAGGCTGCTCGAGTGGTGACTCTCTGGTGCAAGAAACTGTCCTGTTGCTAAGGCAACCTCTACATCCAATGAAAACCCAGGGTTTATGCTGTTGGATAAAAATGAAAAAGTAAACACTCAGGTGGCACTGCAATAATACATTTCTGCCGTTTGCCAGTTTCACAAGCTATTTCATTGTTCATTGCAACAGGAGTATTAATGAGGACAAATGCTGAAAGACAGCAGTTTGAAAAGATTTACAGAAATGATGAGAGGAGATTAATGGGTTGATCAGCAATTTCTAATTGCCCAACAATAAGTAATTTTGGAAGTGTGCAATATTCAAATCCAAATCTCATAATAATCGGCTCACCTTGACTGTGAAATGGCGCCAGTTGTGAAGATGGAGGCGGTCTGCATTAGATCTGAAGGCACTTCACTGTTTGCACAGGATGATCCTTCTGCCATTTCTATCGGAAAGAGAACAGTTAAGTCACAATTGTACAGCAAGAAAAATGCAGGGAGAGCTGCATGGATTAGTGCATCAATGCCTACACTGCATCCTCACAAGTTCAATCAATGCAAACGCAACCACAGTCTTTCACTTCCTTCCAGCCTGATTGGCTGATGGAAGGAATCGTTTGCATTCACAAAGAGCCTTTAATTGTGACAGGGGCTTCTAAAGTGCAGTGACTAGTGCAATATAAACTGAACACCACCCATAAACAGCAATGAGATGAAATACCAGAGATAGTCCACTTTTACATTTGTGTTAGTTGAGGATTAGATTTTTTTTGTTATTGATTTTCAGGGCATGGAGGTAATTAGGAAAGCCAAACCTTATCACTGATCCCCGCACCCGAGTGGCCAGCAATGAGTAGACACAGCCGAAGCTGTTCTGTCTGCTTGCTGAAGCAGCTCTCCCCATCTGTACAGTCATGGAGCCATACAGGACGGAAAAAGCCCTTCGACCCAACTTGCCCATGCCAGCCATGATGCCCCATCTATGCTAGTCCCACCTGCCTGCAATTGGAAGGGCTGGGGCAAGAGCTAGCAAGTAAAGAATAGGATCCATTAGAGAACAAGAGCAATCTGTGCATGAAGCCAGAAGGGATAGGTGAGGTCCTGCATGAATACTTTTCATCGCTATTCACAAAGGAAACAGAGTTTAGAGTTGGAGGATTAAACGGAGGAGAAGATGAAATTCTAGTGTGTTTCCATAAATACTGAATGCCTTAAAGGTGGATAAATTACCACGGCCATTTATCACAGGCTACTATGGGAGGCAAGAAGAGACTGCTGAAGCTCTTGTTCAGATCTTTAAATCCTTGCTGATCACAAGTAAGGTACTAGGTGATTAAAGGACCCCTTTACAAGGACAGCAGGGAAAAGCCCGGCGATTACAGAGCTGTGAACCCAACATTAATAGTAGAGAAGTTATTGCAAAAATTCCCAATAATCAATGATCATCTGGAAAGGTCAGAGATAACCAATATGACCAATATGATTGGATTTTTTGAAGAGGTAACAAAGTGTATTGATGAGGGCAGTACTATATATGTGGTTTACATGGATTTCATTAAGGTTTTGACAACATCCAACACGGAAGACTGATTCAAAATGTTAAGTCCCACAGGATCCCAGGCAAGTTAGTAAATCAAATCCATAATTAGCTTGACAAATGGACACAGAGGGTGATGGCAGAGGGTTGCTTTTGTCATTGGATGCCTGTAACTAGTAGCATCCCACAAGGATCAGTGTTTGGACCCTTGCTGTTAGTAATTTAAAATGAATGTGGGTGCAGGAGGCATGATCAATACGTTTGCAGATGACATGAAGATTGGTGGAGTTGATAGTGTGGAGTGTAGTCTTAGGCCACCAGTGACATTGATGTGTGGGTGAAATGGGCTGAGCAATGGTAGATGAAGTTTAATCCTGATAAATGAGAGGTGATGCATTTTGGAAGTAGTAATGAGGCTAGGATGTACCATGAATGGTAGAGCCCTAGGGAGCAACGAGAAACAGCAGAACTATGGTATACAGTTTCCAAAGATCCTGGAAAGGTGCAGCTCAGGTAAAAGTTAAGACAGCAAATAATGGCCTTCATTAGGCATACAAGAGTAGGGAGACTATATTCCAACTTTATGAAACATTGGTCTGACCTCAACTAGACTAATGCCTACCATTCTGGTCACCACTTTAGAAATAAGATGTGATGGTTCTGGAGAGGATGCAAAGGGAAAAATATCAGGATGTTGCCTGGTATGGAGGCTTTTAGTTACGGGAGAAGCTAGTTCTGTTTTCCTTGGAGTAGAAGAGATTAAGAGGGAGGCACAAGGAACTACAAATGCTGGAATCCTGAGCAAAAGTGCGAGAGTAAATCAGTGGGTTTTGCAGCATTTGTGGAGGGGATGGACAGGCGACCTTTCAGATCGGGAATGTACATACTCATGAGCAGTGTAGACTGCAGGACTGCAGGAAACATTTGCCACTATTAGAGAGAGGTAAAACTAGAGGACATAAATTTAGGGTAAGGGGTAAGAAATTTAGACGGGACTTGAAGACTTTCTTTCCACCCAGAGTATGGTTGGCACCAGGAATACATGGACAATACAATCGTTAGGTCAGCAGAGTGGTGCAGCGATAGAGTTGTTACTGTACAGCATCAGAGACCCGGGTTCGATCCTGACTACCAGTACTGTCTGTACGGAATTTATACGTTCACCCCATGACCGTGTAGGTTTTCTCCGGGAGCTCCGGTTCCTCCCACATTCTAAAGACGGACAGGTTTGTAGACAGGTTTGGCTACGATAAGAATTATAAATTGTCCCTAGCGTGCTGGATAGTGCTAATGTATGGGGATCGCTGGTTGGCACAGACCCAGTGGGATGAAGGACCTGTTTCTGCACAGTATCCCTAAACTAAACCCGAGAGTGCTGGAAGCAGAGGCACTGGCAACATTTAAGAAGTGTATTAATACGCTCTCATCGTCCAAGCATAGAAGGCTGCAAGATGGCTGGATGCACATTCAGCAGCATTGCAGTAGCGGGCTCCACGCTGCATAACTCTAAAAATAAGGATCCTCTAAACAAAAATGCCTTATTCCGCTTTGATTCAGGGGCACATTGGGCTCTCCTCTTGGATTCCTAATGCAAACAAGGCTCTAAATGCCCACATGCTAAACTTACAAGGTAAAACATATCTGAGATGTGTTAGATTTCACAAGTTAGATTCTTTATCTTTAAAAAAGAATGCAACATAAATTGCAATATCAAACCCATTATCAATTTGCAGATATCCAAAGGGAATACACAAAACATATGTTTGCCTTTTGTAATATAATATACTTTCTTTGGCAAGAACTCTCATTTGATTGGTAAATCCGTTACCATGCACTATATAAATTAAAAGCAGCTGAGAAAAACATTGCTTGGTACATCTTTCATTGAGTTGAATTGGCCACATTCTAGGTCTGGATAATTCAGCAACGTTGCAAAATGAATGGAGTGACCAGGGCCAGAGTGACTAGTGACCAGCTAGGTCACAAGCTAAGTTAGAATATTACTTCCAGAATTTGGAATAAACCCACCAGACCTGCCTCTCTCCTTGCACATTTACTGTGGAAAGTGGGTGGGAAAACAGTGAGAAGAAGCAAAATTATATGATATTCCCAATCCTGGAGAGCTCAAATCAGTCTTCAATAGGAACAGCAATTTGCCTATAAATTACATATATCATTACTAAACTATACTGAAAGATAGCAGGTCTCTTTCTTCAAAATTGCAGTATTTCTTCAATACAAATGCAATCTACAATATAAAAATGCAACTCAACTCTTTTTGACAGAACACAAGTTTCTGGCACAAATATACCCAGTTATCTATTAAGCTACAGGTTGAAGCTATTTTGGCAAACATATCCACAATGCAATTGCTGAGAAACTGAGCTGCAAGGAATGCAAGAGGATGTAGAGTGGGGGACACACAAGTAAAAGCATCTACATGAGGCACTGGCTCTATCCCCACCATCGGGGTAAACCCATCTCCTTGCTGCTACTGTTGCCAATCAAATGCGAGTTCTTGCCAAAGGAAAGAGTATAATATATTAAATGAGGCAGGAAGTCTGAAGACCCACACCTCCAGGTTCAGGAACAGCTACTTTTCTACATCCATCAGGTTTTTGAACCAACCTGCACATGTCGGCAATGGAAAATTGCCCACAGACCACCTTGCTGCACGACCAGGGAAAGACAAAATGCGGGCTTAATTCATCGAGCCAGTCAGCATCCTGGAGAGCATGGATAGGTGACCCTTCTACAGACCCATGGATAGGTGATGTTTTGGGTCAGGACCCTTCTTTGGACACATAGATAGGTGATGTTTTCTGTCAGAACCCTTCTTCAGACCCATGGATAGGTGACGTTTCGCGCCGGTACCCTTCTTCAGACCACTGCTGTGCTAGCAGGGCCCTGTTTTCCAATGTCGTGTGGTTTTGCTGTCTTTGTTTTTGTACTGCCTGGTGGAATTTGTGCGTAATATCTGTCTAATTTACATTTTTCTGTGTGGTCTTTGTACCTGTGATGATGCTGCAAGTAAGATTTTCATTGTACCTGCACACCATGCTTGAGTATATGACAAGAAACTTGGTTACCTGCTCCTAATGCCCTGCCAATACAACCTGTCACTTACTTTATTATATAAACAGTTGCGAGAAAAAAAAACATGAGCCAATAATTTCACAAGCCACTTATGGCAACACTATGATAGCTCCACAGAACAAGACAATCAGCAGCGATGATTCACTCTGATTTCCACTCACGTCCTGCGGTGAACAATTGAACCGCAATCTCCAACAAGTGCCCTCAGACTGGTGAATCAGAGCTTCACTAAAACATTGACTCACTCGTCAGAAATAAAACCATCACCCTACAAGGTGAAGCCTTGCCTTGTCAGCAATTCTGTGTCAACTATAACTTGAGTTTTTTAATATCAACTATCAACACACACCAGTTTCACATAGATGATGCAGAATGCTACAGCTAATAATGGGTATTTTGGCATTTGTGTGCGTGTGTGTTAGTATGTGTGCGGGAGAGTGCACGAGTATTAGTGTGCTTGTGTGTGAGTGGGCGTGTGTGGGCGTGTTAGCATGCATGCGTGTACGCGAGAGTGTCTGTGTGAGCGTGTGTGTGTTAGAATGTATTTGTGGGTGTTAGAGTGTGTGTGTGAGTGCCTGTGTGATACGAGGAGATGAAACATAGAAAATAGGTGCAGGAGTAGGCCCTTCGAGCCTGCACCGCCATTCAATATGATCATGGCTGATCATCCAACTCAGTATCCTGTACCTGCCTTCTCTCCATACCCCCTGATCCCTTTAGCCACGAGGGACACATCTAACTCCCTCTTAAATATAGCCAATGAACTGGCCTCAACTACCTTCTGTGGCAGAGAATTCCACAGATTCACCACTCTCTGTGTGAAAAATGATTTTCTCATCTCGGTCCTAAAAGACTTCCCCCTTATTCTTAAACTGTGACCCCTTGTTCTGGACTTCCCCAACATCGGGAACAATCTTCCTGCATCTAGCCTGTCCAACCCCTTAAGAATTTTGTAAGTCTCTATAAGATCCCCCCTCAATCTTCTAAATTCTAGCGTGTACAAGCCGAGTCTATCCAATCTTTCTTCATATGAAAGTCCTGCATCCCAGGAATCAGTCTGGTGAACCTTCTCTGTACTCCCTCTATGGCAAGAATGTCTTTCCTCAGATTAGGAGACCAAAACTGTACGCAATACCCCAGGTGTGGCCTCACCAAGACCTTGTACAACTGCTGTAGAACCTCCCTGCTCTTATACTCAAATCCTTTTGCTATGAATGCTAACATACCATTCGCTTTCTTCACTGCCTGCTGCACCTGCATGCCTACTTTCAATGACTGGTGTACCATGACACCCAGGTCTCGTTGCATCTCCCCTTTTCCTAATCGGCCACCATTCAGATAATAGTCTACTTTCCGGTTTTTGCCACCAAAGTGATAACCTCACATTTATCCACATTATACTGCATCTGCCATGCATTTGCCCACTCACCCAACCTATCCAAGTCACCTTGCAGCCTCCTAGCATCCTCCTCACAGCTAACACTGCCCCCCAGCTTCGTGTCATCCACAAACTTGGAGATGTTACATTCAATTCCATCATCCAGATCATTAATATATATTGTAAATAGCTGGGGTCCCAGCACTGAGCTCTGTGTGTGTGTGTGTGTGTGTGTGTGTGTGTGTGTGTGTGTGTGTGTGTGTGTGTGTGTGTGTGTGTGTGTGTGTGTGTGTGTGTGTGTGTGCGTGCCTGTGTGATACGAGGAGAGATGAAACATAGAAAATAGGTGCAGGAGTAGGCCATTCGAAGAAGACCCTGTTTATCTCTGGGGTTTAACAGAAAAGGAGATATCTTTACAGGTAGATGCAAAATGCTGGAGTAACTCAGCGGGACATGCAGCATCTCTCGAGAGAAGGAATGGGTGACATTTTGGGTCGAGACCCTTCTTCAGACTGATGTCAGGGGAGGGGGCAGGACAGAGATAGAATGTAGTCAGAGACAGAAAATGTTGGAGGATTATATGCTGTTTATATATTTGGGGTTGCTGCAGAGTGAGTGGAGGGCTGTACGTTTAGGAGGGAGAGGTTAGAGTGAGAAAAGCGATTGGATTTTACTGGGTTTTACAGGATTTCTTTACAGGGTTCAGCTGGGTAGATACAGATTGACATTTGTGTGGGTACAGATTTCTGGAATTGGGTGTACACTATCTAAGGATCAGTCATTCAGGATTGAGAGAGAGGAAGACATTTATTTGTGCACGTTTCAAAGAGATGACAATTACCAAATTACAGTGCCCTCCATAATGTTTGGGACAAAGACCCATCATTTATTTATTTGCCTCTGTACTCCACAATTTGAGATTTGTAATAGAAAACAATCACGTGGTTAAAGTGCACATTGTCAGATTTTATTAAAGGCCATTTTTATACATTTTGGTTTCACCATATAGAAATTACAGCTGTGCATATACATAGTCCCCCCCATTTCAGGGCACCAAAATGTTTGGGACACATGGCTTCACAGGCATTTGTAATTGCTCAGGTGTGTTTAATTGCCTCCTTAATGCAGGTATAAGAGAGCTCTCAGCACCTAGTCTTTCCTCCAGTCTTTCCATCACCTTTGGAAACTTTTATTGCTGTTTATCAACATGAGGACCAAAGTTGTACCAACGGAGGTCTAAGAAGCCATTATGAGACTGAGAAACAAGAATAAACTGGCTAAGACATCAGCCAAGCAGGCTTACCAAAATCAACTGTTTGGAACACCATTAAGAAGAAAGAGAGCACTGGTGAGCTTACTAATCGCAAAGGGACTGGCAGGCCAAGGAAGACCCCCACAGCTGACGATAGAAGAATTCTCTCTATATTATAAGAAAAATCCCCAAATACCTGTCTGACAGATCAGAAACACTCTTCAGGAATCAGGTGTGGATTTGTCAATGACCACTGTCGCGCAGAAGACTTCATGAACAGAAATACAGAGGCTACACTGCAAGATGCAAACCACTGGTTAGCTACAAAAATAGGATGGCCGGGTTCCAGTCTGCCAAGAAGTACTTAAAAGAGCACCACAGTTCTGGAAAAAGGTCTTGTGGACAGATGAGGTGAAGATTAAAATATCAGAGTAATGGCAAGAGCAAAGTATGGAGGAGAGAAGGAATTGCCCAAGATCCAAAGCATACCACCTCATCTGTGAAACACGGTGGTGGGGGTGTTATGGCCTGGGCATGTATGGCTGCTGAAAGTACTGGCTCACTTATCTTCATTGATGATACAACTGCTGATGGTAGTAGCATAATGTATTATGAAGTGTATAAACACATCCTATCTGCTCAAGTTCAAACAAATGCCTCAAAATGGCCAGCGGTTCATTCTACAGCAAGACAATGATCCCAAGCATATTACTAATGCAGCAAAGGAGTTTTTCAAAGCTAAAAAAATGTAATTTCTTTAGTGGCCAAGTCAATCACCCGATCTGAACCCAATTGAGCATGCCTTTTATATGCTGAAGAGAAAACTGAAGGGGACTAGCCCCCAAAACAAGTATAAGCTAAAATGGCTGCAATACAGGCCTGGCAGAGCATCAGCAGAGAAGATGCCCAGCAACTGGTGATGTCCATAAATCGCAGACTTCAAGCAATCAAAATACTAAACACAACTATTTTCATTTACATGACTATGTATAAACACAGCTGTAATTTCTACATGGTGAAACCAAAATGTATAAAAATGGCCTTTATTAAAATCAGACAATGTGCACTTTAACCACGTGATTTTTTTCTATTACAAATCTCAAATTGTGGAGTACAGAGGTAAATAAATAAATTATGGGTCTTTGTCCAAAACATTATGGAGGGCACTGTATATGAATGACTTGGACTCAAACAGAGACAGGTCGGTTAGTAAGTTTGCAGATGACACAAAGATCGCTGGGTTCGCAGACTGTAAGAAAAGATATACTGTCGGATATGGTTCAGCTACAGAAACGGGCGGTGAAATGGCAGATGGAGTTTAATCTGAGTAAGTGTTAGATGTTGCACTTTGGAAGGTCAAATGAAAGGTGAAAATATACAATTAATGGCAAGATCCTCTCCCCTGACTCTGAAGAAGGGTCTCGACCCGAAACGTCGCCTATTCCTTTTCTCCAGATTTGTGGACTCCAGTTTTCAGTGTCTGTCTTAAATGGCATGATAGGTATTTGGTATGGTTGCTTTCTTAGGTCAGAGCATTGAGTTTAAGAATTAGGAAGTTATGATGCAGCTTTATTGGAGTTTGGTTTGGCCACATTTGGAGAATTGCGTGCAGCCCTGCTCGCCCCGTTACAGAGAGATGTGGAGGCTTTGGAAAGGTTGGAGAGGAGGTTGACCAGGATGGTGCCTAGATTAGGGTTTTAGCTACAGGGAGAGGCTGGACCGACTTGGATTGTTTTCTCTGGAATGCCGGAGGTTCCGGAAAGTCTTGATAGGTATATCAAATTATGAGAGGCATAGATAGGTAGACAGCTAGAGACCTTACCCAGGATGGAAAAATCATGTACAAACAGACATAGCTTTAAGGTGAGAGGGGCAAAATTTAAAGGGAGATGTGCAGCAACTATTTTTATGACACAGAGAGAGGTGAGTGCCTGGAATGGGTGGTGGTTGAGGCAGATACATATAGGAGTGCCACATATTTTGGATAGAAATATGGAACATGAAACTTGGTGACCCCTTGTGTACTGCCCAGATGAGGTCTGCTGCATGATGTTACTGGATCGTATCTAAAAGCAAAGAGTTTCACTGTAACGATCATGCGACAATTAACTATCATTGAGTCATTGGATGTGCAGGAAATGGAGGGATCTGGAATATGTGCAAGTGGAGAAGAGATGATCTTGATATCAAGTTTGGCACAGACATTGTGTGCTGAAGGGCCTTTTCTTGTACTGTACTATTTTATGTTCTATGTTTTAAGAAGCAAACCTACAGATCCTGGAAGTGGATAGAAGATGTATGGTATGTTTGCCTTCAGCAGTTGGGGTCACCACACTATTGGAAGAATGTAGAAGCTTTGGCGAGGATGCAAAAGCAATTCATCAGGATGTTGCCTGGAATGGAGTGAATTAGCTATAACAAAAGTTTGGGGAAAAACTTGGATTGTTTTCTCTGGAGCATCGGAGGCTTAGAGATGAGCTGATAGAACAATGTAAAATGATGTGAGGCACAGATAGGTTAGTTGGTCAAAGTCTTATCCCCAGGATGAAAATTTCAAATGCCAGCTTTAAAAGAGGGGGACATTTAAAGCAGATTTGAGAGGCGACACAGAAAATGGTAGGTGTCTAGATCGATCTCCCAAGGGACGTGGTAAAGACAGATACAATAGCAATGTTGAGACATTTACACAGATACATGAATGGGCACCATATGCAGACAGTTGAAATTAAGTTTAATTTGGTGCCATGTTGAAGTCATGTTCCTGTGCTGTACTTATCTATATTCTACGTTCTAGAAATATTTTACGTTTTTAAAAAGGATTTAAGGGCAGATAACTGAGCTGTTTTCTCTGTCATGATAAATGATTGGCCCGTTAGGAATGAGGGAAGGAAACTATTTACTTAGAGGATTGTAAATCTTCTAAATTTTAAACACCAAAGATCGGTATCCAAGAAAGAAAGCATTGGATTTTTTTATGGAACCAAGAGATCTGGGGTAAAAAGAGAATAGTTGCACATCAGGTCACATTTATGGATAGGGTTAAAATTTGGGATTTCAAATTCCGATGAGATCTATCTGAAACATTAACTCTATTTTTATCTCTGCAGATGCTGCCTGACCTTCTGAGTATTTGCTTTCCTTTTATTACAGATTGCCAATAATCATATTTATTTTCTTTGCCAAAGAATTTGGGGATAAGATGAGAAAGGACATTTGATTTGGTGGGTAGACTAAATTGTTGGAGAAACTCAGCGGGTGAGGCAGCATCTATGGAGTGAAGGAAATAGGCAATGTTTCGGGACGTAACCATTCTTCAGATTTGGTGGGGGTGACTTCTAAAGATACTTTTTAAACAAAGTGGTTTCTGTACAATACATGAAGAGGGGGGGAGGGGGCACGAGAGGATTTAACAATAATTTCAAAAAGGAATGGAAGATGTAGATAGCTGGAGAGGAACAAGTGAGGGATGGAGTTAGCTAAGCAGATATTTTCAAAGGTTGACTACCCTGATGGGCTCAATGGCAACACTGGAAAAATCTGTGATAAATAACCATATAACCATATAACAATTACAGCACGGAAACAGGCCCTCTCGGCCCTTCCAGTCCGTGCCGACCATTTGTTTTCCCCTAGTCCCGTCTACCTGCACTCAGACCATACCCCTCCGTCACTTTGCGTATAGGCAGCTGAATGATTTGGACAACGTCGGCATGCTCAAACTCACCCCACATCGTAAAAGGGGTGAATTTAGAACGCTAGCCTTTCCTCTTTATTCAGCTGTTTCTATGGGAAACAGTTCTGTCATATTAAGCTGATACCTGATGGTTTTACCCTTGTAACAGATCTTGCTCAGTTTCTTGCAAACTATTCCAAATCCTAATTAACCTGTAGTCTTGATAACAAAATGCATAAAGCCTTTCATATTAACGTCAGATATGAATGGCCCATCAACTCACCCTAAAACATTTATCTTTTCTGTGGTTATGCTGTTTCTCTTTCACAAATCTTTTAAAACAGCTTCATAAATTTGACCATACAAAATCACTAAGCAAAAAACGGAATCCATTAGCTTGTAGACGGCACCGAATAAATGATAATAAATTCAGAAAAGAACAGAACCTTAAAGAATGTTCTCTGAATGTCAATTGGGAATGGGTTGGTAAGTGTTGCTATAACAACCAGTCGAGCTGCTGGAACTAAATATTCTCTCTTTCACGACCCCCTACCTTAATGGAACAAAGGGGTTTTCAACAAACCTTTGAATCTACTAGTATTTCCTTTAACTTGCTTGCAATTAGATACTCAGGGACTCATTAACCGCTACCCTCCAAAAAAAATTAAATTTGAGTTGAAAACATGCAATGTTAACAATATAACCCAACTGTGAAGGTTGGTACATAAGGACGGCAAAGATAATTACGCATCCGCTCACCAGCCGAAACACAAGAATCAGGAATACTGTGTTTCAGCAGAGGCCCATGAAGGAAAGGGTGTTGGGTTAGGGAGGGGTTAATCAGACAAATTGCAAGCCAGTTCAAAAGGCAATAAACAGGATGCAATCGGAATTCAAGTGAAAATAACTGCCACAGTGCACTGATAAGCCAGACGAGTTAAAAAAGAGCATTCCCACAAAGTGATGCAATCTGGTAAAGAAATATGCCTATTGAAGCCGAGTGTACTAAATTTGCAAAATTTATTTCTGCAGTATCTTCAGTTTCCGTCCTTTTAAGGAAAGTGAGAATAATAACTTTAATAGCTGTTCAATTATTAGATTTTCTTAAAATGCTATTTTCCAATTTGGGCAATTTGTTGTACAGAACTCAAGGTAACTAGAAAGTCTCTCCGATAAGCAAAGTAATACTTTTCAGAGACCCAGCGCACAAAGGGCAGTGTGGTGGTGCAGCAGTAGGTGTTGCTGCCTCACTAAGATAGGAACTACAGGTGCTATCTGTGCGGAGTTTGTTTGTTCTCCCTGTGACAACGTGGGTTTTCTCCGGGTGTTCCGGTTTCCTCACACTTTATAAAGAGTTAATTGGCTTCTGTAAATTTCTGCCCCTAGTGTGTAGGATGTGAAAGTGGGATAACATAGAACTAGGGTGACCGATGGTCACTGTGGACTCAGTGGGTCGAAGGGTCCGTTACTACGCTCTATCTCTAAACTAAACAATTTAAAGTGACCAAATAGCCCACCAACTCACACATCTAAGGGATGTGGGAGGAGACCCAAGTGTTCTTAGGAAGAACTCGAAGCCAAGATTGAACTGGGGTAATAAGTTCATAGGTTATAGGAGTAGAAATAGGCCATTCAGCCCATCAAGTCTACTCTGCCATTCAATCATGGCTGATCTATCTTTACCTTTCAACCACCTTCTCCCCATAACTCCAGACATCCGTACTAATCAAGAATCTCTAGCATTGTGAGGTAGTGGTTCTATTAGCTGCACCACCGTGCTATAAATGTAGAGTATTGCTTAAGATCGCAAGTCTAATATTCCTCTAGTATTTTGGACAAATATCTTGATCAACCTTGATTATCTGTTCATTATTCAACTGCTGTTCATGTAAGCTTGTTACTACAAACATACTTCACAATGAAGGCAAATGCAGACTATAAATAATTTTGTTGGTTGCTGAGGATTTTGAACCACTAAAATGGTGTAATTTGTTTTTCTCTTTTATTTTTTTCTCTTGGATCTCATAACATCCGGTGCAGAATTCATTCTCCATGAGCCACTCATATCAGCGTATCATTTAATGTTGTCTCCATTTGAAACAACTGAGACAAACAACAGTAATTTTGGCCTGGATTTTGCAATAAACTATTCAGTAATAAAAGGAAACATTCAGCATCTGTGCAAAGAGAAACAGAGTTAACGTTTCAGGGCAAAGACTCTTCCTCAGAACAGGGGAAAAGAAAATGAGGCAATCTTAAATTACAAATTCAATGTCAAATTATGGAATGAACACAGAGAGAGTAAAGGATTAAGATTGAGGGCAGCAATTTCAAAAAGTTATTTTTAAATCTAAATGTAATTAAAATGTGAAAGAATGAGACTTCACAGGTGAAAGTTAATCTGCACAATCAGAGGAATTGATTGACTGAAAGATGCTGCATGCAAACAGGTCCTTCAGCCCACCATCGATCACCCATTCACTTAGTTCCATGCTATCCCACTTTCTCATCCATTCCCTACACACTAGGGGTAATGAAACCTATAAACCCGCACGTCTTTGGGATGTGGGAGGAAACCAAAGCACCCGGAGGAAACCCAGGCGGTCACAGGAAGAATGTGCACACTCCCCATAGGCAGAACCTGAGGTTAGGATCAAACCTGGGTCTCTGGCGCCGCGAGGCAGCAGATCACCTACGCACCACTGTGTGGTTTGGTATCAACTTTTGAAGGAATTATTTACAGACATATATAGGCGATTCTGGCAATGTTAATGTCCTTACTGAAAGACTTGCTGGACCATTTCAGGGGTAGATAAGAACCATTATATTAGTGGGACTGGAGTAACATTTAGTTTTGCGGGATTAGTGGCTATCTAATGGCTATGTAGGATAACTGTACTTATTCAATGTATGTCAATGAAGAGACAATGAGGCAGTGGTTCAACATAACAATTTCTTGATTAAATCGCTCAGATGCAGATAAATCGCTGACATTGTTTTATTATTTTCTAATGATGGTGTATATTAGCACCTCAATGTTTTTACTGCAAAATGTGGGCCAATTGAAAGACAAATCAAGACTATATGTGGGTGTTAGATTTGCAAAAAGGACATTTTCGAGTAGGCTGGCCTAATCAATTACCAAAGGAAGGTCAATTAAGCACCCTAATACCACATGACAAACTGGTTTTATTTTAGATTTTACTTATCTATAACAACATTATTTACACTACCTGCTGTTTATATGATTACTAGATTTTTTGTAATCAGAGAGAGATTACACCTAGTAAAAAAGCCTGATTTGTTTTCCATTTCAAGAAAGGATTTAAGCAATTCCAGGATCTGTTTCATATTGAAGATTCCGATTGAAAAGTTCATTCCTCCATTAGTGAAAAATACATTCAAGAAGAAGATACATTTATTTGTCACATGTACCAATTGGAACAGTGAAATGTGTGGTCATAACAGGAGGTGCCATTTTAGTTCAGTTTTGTCTTTCTATGATGAACTATTTATTAGCGACTGTTTAACAACAGTATCTGCTGGCAGATTGGGAGGTCAGTAATAATCTATATGTGTTGTAAAGATTCTCCCTTTCTGTAATTTTGTTTATAAACACTAAACCCTGAGGATGAGATAAAAGGGGAATTTTAATTTCCATCTGAGAAACCTGTAACCACGTGCATTTAACATAGTAAAAGATCCCAGGGCACTAGCGAACAAAATTGACAAAAGGAAATACATAGATACATAGACAAATGGTGTAGCAGCAGGCCATTCGGCCCTTTGAGCCAGCACCGCCATTCAATGTGATCATGGCTGATCATCCCCAATCAGTACCCCGTTCCTGCCTTCTCTCCATATCCCTCGATTCCGCTAGCTCTAAGAGCTCTATCTAACTCTCTTTTGAATGCATCCAGTGAATCGGCCTCCACTGCTTTCTGTGGCAGAGAATTCCACAAATTCACAACTCTGTGTGAAAATGTTCTTCCTCAAGTTCTTCTAAAAACACCTACCCCTTATTCTTAAACTGTGACCCTTGGTTCTGGACTCCCCCAACATCGGAAAATAGGGAAAGATCACTAAACCTTAGTAAGCAAGGTGGATTGTGAGGAGCAACATATGTTGAGTCTGCTGTATGACGCTCTGATTAGTGTGATCCCACCTGGCTACATGACAGTGTGGCGGGGGATTGGCACATTAATATTTTGTATCCAAATTCAAATATTTTTGGTGAAAAATTTGGTAAATGTGCAAAATAACAATGTGGTTACTCAAACAAATCAAACCGTATTAAATTGATATAAAAATTATCTGCTGTATTTCTTAGTCACCCAAGCTATGCACTAGGGTAGTTCTTATGAAGTCTGAAGAAGGGTCTCAACCCGAAACGTCACCCATTCCTTCTCTCCAGAGGCAGCTTTCCTGCTGAGTTACTCCAGCATTTTCTCTCCTTATGAAGGTTCTATAAGGAATATTATAAACAGCGCAATGGATTAAAATCGTTCCTTGCCGTTACTAACCTGCAACATAGGGCTGCAAAACTTTTGGCACCAATGAGTTTGCAGTTTTTAAATTTTCCGGTGTACATTTGCCAGATTCCAAGCCAAAGGACATCCCCATGCGTTTCAGGACTTCAATATCGTCGTGAATCTCAAACGTGTTGTCAAAGTTGAATAGATATTCAAACCTGGGATAATTTGAAAAATGTAATTAAACACAAAATGTGAAGCTACAAATTCACAACAGTTCAATTTACATTAACAATTATGTTTTCTCATGTAAGATAATATCAAAGATCAAATTGGATTGAAATATGCCTTTAGTCATAGAAGGCGTGGATTACCAGGTACAACATATTGTTTAGTTTAGTTTAGTTTACAGAATGGAAACAGGCCCTTCAGCCCACTGAATCAGATCACACATTCAAACTAATTCTATGTTCTCCCACTTTGTCATCCACTCCTTACACACTAGGGGAAATTTACAGAGGCTAATTTAACCTACAAACCTGCATGTCTTTTGGATGTGGGCTGGAAACCGGAGCTCCCGGAGGAAACCCACATGGACACAGGGAGAACAGTACCAGAGGTCAGGATCGAATCTGGCTCTCTGGCACTGTGAGGCAGCAGCTCCCCAGCTGTGCCACTGTTCTGCCCAGTTAATATATTCATTTGTTTAAGAAGGAACTGCAGATGCTGGAAAATCGAAGGTAGGCAAAAGTGCTGGAGAAACTCAGCAGGTGCAGCAGCATCTAAGGAGCGAAGGAAATAGGCAACGTTTCGGGCCGAAGGGTTTCTGAAGGAGGGTTTCGGCCCGAAACATTGCCTATTTCCTTCGCTCCTTAGATGCTGCTGCACCCGCTGAGTTTCTCCAGCACTTTTG
The DNA here is from genome assembly GCA_035221665.1 of Okamejei kenojei. Taxonomy (NCBI): domain Eukaryota; kingdom Metazoa; phylum Chordata; class Chondrichthyes; order Rajiformes; family Rajidae; genus Okamejei; species Okamejei kenojei. Next base: position 52,069,124 of record CM069144.1, on the reverse strand, counting down.
TCTACCTAATATATTCAGTTGTACTGGTTTTGATCACTGAAGAGTTTTGGAGAGGAAATTTCTTACAGTTCTTCACTGTATCTCTCCAGGAGCTTTAAAAACTGTGTTGCTTGGGATGAAAGCTCCCCAGGCAGAAGTGCGAGATAGCTCATCATGATGCTCCAGGAAGCATGGGTGGAGTAGTGGATCTTTTTCTGTCCGTGCTGTTGCTATTTATATCAACCATTTTAGCTGTAAACGAATCAACCTTGGATATCTTGACAACATCTGGTTATTAAGTTTAAAGCAATTCTATCAAGGATTACTCAACACCTTAACAGAGCACCAGAATGAGAAGGTAGTCATGGCAACCATTACGTTGACTTAATTTCAAGGAAGTTTCATAATGGCAGAGACTTACTTTTTGTTTGTAGTGTTCAGCGTCATGCAGCGAGGCATGTCAGATCAATAATCAAAAATGCGAAGCAATTTAATGTTTAAAGATAAAATGAAGCAAATACATCTGAAATATAATTTTTACTTAAATGGTTTAAGCACTTTCTTTTGTGTGCCTTGTCTTCTCACCTCATTCTCTTTGATTTTATTATTTTGAACCCAACTATTCCATCTATTGAAAATAACCAATTTTTAAAGATTTTGTTACATTTATCTTCCACCTGTATTGGCTTCTAATAGGAATTATTTTCAAATGGAAGAGATGCTACTTGGCCAATCAAGACTTTCGAGTGTAGCACCTGTCGTCATCACACTGAAGAGGACAGTGTAATTTTGGACATAATTTTCTCTACTGCAGTCATAATGAAATGGTAAGATCACTGCCCACAGGATCTTCTTCCTTTTTTAATCTACACATTAACACCCAGTTTTCGAGTGGCATTCTGAATTAAGGGAACGTAAATATGTCTCATGAGACATACACGGGCAACCACAATAATGTGGCATGTAAGCAAAGTTAAGAAGAACAAGTACACTAAAGGGCCTGTCCCACCAGCATGCAATTGCATGCGTCTAGCGCGATCAACCCTGGTTGCTTGAGGCGTACGGCCGCGCAGGGCCGGTCCCACTTCGATCGGCGGGGGCGTATGGAGTTGTGCGGGGCTGGTCCCGACATCGCACGGGGCCCCAAAAATCTTGCACTGTCCGAAAAATCCCGCACGCCAACAGCCTGTCGGCTCGACGGGCGTATGCGTCTTGACGGCGTACGCCTAGCGCATGGCGTTGTGCAATGACGTCACAGCCCGGCGTGCCGTTGCATGATTACGTCACCACCCAACGCCGTGCGACGTCCAAATTCAGTCGGCCCGCCTCATGCCCAGCTGATTGGTGAGTATGATTTTGGGACCAGCCCCGCACAACTCCATACGCCTCCGCGGTTCGAATTGGGACCGGCCCTGCGAGGCCTTACGCCTCAAGCGACCATATTTGATCGCGCTAGATGCATGCATTTGCATGCTGGTGGGACAGGCCCTTAAGTATTTTGGTTAAAGTCAACTCAATGTTAATGTCCCTCATGTTGCTCGGTACTCACTTATCACTGGAGATGCTGCAGTCGATGACAGTCCTTTTGCTGGTGTTGACTATGATGAAAGGCAACTGGATAGTAGAATTTGGTGCAGGGGGGCTCTGTGTCTGTTGTTCCAATTGTTTGTTCCTCTGTACCAGATTTTTGAATGCTATTTGCTTTTGATAGGAAAATGGGAAGAGTTTTAACCGCAGACTAGAGACAAACGAAAATCAAGATAGAGCTTCATCTTGAAATTCAAAGTTAGAGCTTAGAATATAAATAGTAAAAGATTAAAAGCACAAAAATAAATCAAAGGGAAAATGTACAAAATAATTATTGCGATAATTTAAAAAGGGAAGGGAGGTTGAATGTGGTTGAACAATTGTGCAAATACAAAGAAATCCCAGTGAACATTCACATGCTGATGTTTGAAAAGCATTAATTAGAACGATACTGAAAATTAATGATTCATTATGCATCCAATCAATTAATACTGTTTTGTGCAAGGACTTTGATATTCCACCATCCACTTTTTATGGCTTCATTGGTTGATATTTGAATAAATGAAGATTGTGCAAGAAAGATTGATTAAACAATATTTTTTTATTCGGTTGCTTTAAACTTGAAACCTGTTATTTTATTACCCCATCAAGAGATTACTTTTTTTTCTGCTTGGTGAAGCAACAGAAATGTCTAACAAAAGTTAAAAACTTCTTCCAGAGTGATGCATGATATTTAAGGTTATTGGTTTGCCCTCTGACTTGGTTCGCATCTTCTTGTGTTCAAAGTAATATTCAATGGTCAAATAAAACATGTTTAGGTCCTTGTTTTATCATTTCCTCGGAAAAGATGCTGTGATCCAATTATGCTCCATGTGAAAAACTGCTGGAGGAACTCAGAAGGTCAGGCAACATCTGTGGAGGGACATTGAGAATTGGAGCTTTGGGTCGAGGCACTTCAACTGCATTGTGCAACGTTAATCTGTACCACCCTAACCCTACCTCAGCAACAGAACACTATGGACCATGTTTTCTAATTTTGATTTTGCACTGATGTCTTGTTTTTTTCCCTCCAGCCTTTTTATTTTGCCTGTCTTATGTTTTGTGTGATGTCCCAGTCTATGTGCCTGTGATGCGGATGCACGGAAGATTTTCATTTACCTGTACCGCATTGTACTTCTGCATATGACAATAAATTTAACTCAAGATCTCTTACACAGTTGCTCCAGCAGTTTGTTTCCTCCTTCAGTGTTGTGTCCCCATTTTAATGCTCAATTTGAAGATATTTATTTACCCCCCTTTCAATAATAGGCTCAATGCTCAATGTGCAGTTCCCTGTGAGAAGTAGCAGTCGTTGCCCATCTATTTTAAACCAAGACTCTTTAAAACATTAATCCAAGTTACAAAGCATTGACTTTATCCAATATTTGTGATTAAACAAATGGGAGAGATATCACATGCAAGTACATTTTCAATCGTGTTCTATTTTTCCCAAGTGACAAAGAAATCCATTTGTCCCATTGAGTCTATATCAACTCTAAGACCATTCCATTCTCTCTATTATTTCCTTGTAACCTATTATCTCACATGACCATTAACACTGCAACACCCCTCCCCACCCATCAAAACTCTCTTACCCCACACGTAAACCAGATGCAAACCACAGCGGTCAGTTCACCTACCAGCCAGTTACTGTTGAAATGCATTACAAAGCAATGTAGGGAAAACTTGTCAAATTTTTATTATTCTGCAATAGTCGACTGGCTGAAAAATAATAGGCTGGTAATGAAGCTAAGGTTAAAAACAAACTCCTGGAGAAACATAACGGGCCAGGCTAGAACTGACACAGAAATGGACAGACAAAGTTTCGGGTTGGGACCCTCTTCAGAATGGAGAGGTGTCCTGCCCCAAAATAGCATCTGCCTATTTCCTTCCACAGATGTTGCCTGACCCCATGAGCTCTTCCGACAGTTTGTTTTACATTCAAGCTTCCGGCATCTGCAGTCTCTTGTATCTTGAGATAAGTTAAAGCTCTGTTTGGCTGTCATGATTTGCAATGGCTGTAAAATGGACCAGCAACTGGGCAGTAACTAGAAACCAGGCATTGCATTTTGACGATTAAAAAAAAGTTACCTGAACTGTGCAAATTGCTTTGTTAGAAAATACAACAGTAGAATTTAAATATTTATTATTCAAACACATGAGCATGCCATTTGGCCAATTGAATCCCACAAGGCTCCAAACTGAACAATCCCATCAGTCCCATTCCCAGTTTTATCATATTCCCTGAAACCCAGCAACTTCCTCCATTCCCCAAATCCTCCTTCATTCTTTTGCCACATATCTACACTAGGGGTGATTTACAGTAACCAATTTGCCTACCAGACAAGTGATGTGGGAGGAAACCAGAGTACCCCGAGGTACTCTGAACCTTTTCCCTCCCAGGGTGGAAAAATTAAATACTAGAGAGCATAGCTTTAAGGTGAGAGGGGCAAAGTTTAAAGGAGACCTGTGGGGCAAGTTCGTTTTTTTTACGCAGAGGGTGGCGAGTCCCTGGAATGCGCTGCCAGGTGTGGTGGTAGAGGCAGATACAATAATGGCACTCAGAGACTTTTGGACAGGCATATGGATATGCAGGAAATTGGATTATGTGTAGGCAGATTAGAGTTGATCCTGGAATTATGTTTGGCACAGACATTGCGGGCCGACGGGCTTGTTCTTGTGCTGTATAGTTCTATAAATCCCACAAAGTTACTGGGAGAAGAAGCAAATTCCAAACAAACTGCATTTAGATCAGGGTAGGATCTCAATTCCTGGAGCCTTGAGGCATCAGTGCTAACTGCCTGTGTTCTCCACGATACACAGCACCTTTAACACAGGAAATATTCTCCAATGTTTCACTAAGGTACAACAGGGAGAATAATGACAAGCTGTCAATGTAAAATATTAGCAGAGGTAATAAATTGATTTGTTTTTTAGCAGGGTGTATGTTTTGTTTTTGAATTCCACATAATACAGCATGTTCGAAATTTCAGAAGTACATCTGGAGAAAGTTACCAGTGAAAGCACGCTATATTGTGGGAATGAAAATGGAAATGATTAAGTCGTTGAAGACATAATTTGTATTTTTGGAACATTTTCTCAAAGACGGCCCAAAAGTAACATTGACATAAGTCTGAGAACAGGTCCCCTGCCTATACTCTCAGCCAAAGAACATGCTATGCAGTGCTAAGAATATAATTAAGAAATTTGGCAAATGGGCTAAGGGAATATAAACATAAGAAATTACAATCTTCATAGTTTCAATGTGGGTGAATATTTTTACATAGAGCTTTGATATACATAGCTCTTCTGCCTGACAACTGCCAAGTCTTTGTAATTTTTCTTCCGCACTCATGAATTATTCCAATAAGATTAGCTTCATATGATACATAACTATTCCCAACAACCTGTCCATATTAATTTACCCTCTTTATCTTTGTTCTGACTGAAGGGGTCAAAGGCTTAATTGCACTTGAAATACAAACACAAGCAACGTTGATGCATTTATTCAGGCCCACATCTGAGCAGATTTTCTATGAACACGTAGTTATTACCTGCAGAATCAATTCTTCTAGTTGAGCCTTCTTTTGTTTGATTCGTTCTATTCGCCTTTGTTTCTCCACCTAAAAATGAGAGAGTTGCCATTAGCACAAAATGTACCAGGCACGATGGTGGCACTTAGCCACCATCGTGAGCCTTATGTTGGATCATTTCCAAACTGATAAAGTAAATGTCCCTTTGGATTAGACACTGATATTACCAATTAAATGGCTCTGGCCACTTCCAATTGTTCCAGGAAGCTCAGAACTGCCTAAAACTACCCGAAACGTCACGTATTCATTCTCTCCAGGGATGCTGCCTGGCCCGCTGAGTTACTCCAGCTTTATATGTCTATCTTTGGTTTAAACCAGCATCTGCAGTTCTTCCTACAATACTGCAATGTAACGTCACTTAACCTTGCAGTGCCAGAGTTAGAAACAAGGGATACTAAATGTGAGAAAAAGGGCATCTGAGCAGATAGAAATAGAGGCAAGGCACAAAGTGCTGGAGTAACTTGAGAGGGTCAGGCAGCATCTCTGGAGAACATGGATAGCTGACGTTTCAAATCGAGACCCTTTTTCAGACTGTTATTTTTTAAACATGGAATCCTCACTTCCTCGCGACAAGAAACAGAGGTAATGTTTTAAATTGATGGGATTTTATTAGAACATTCTAACAAAAAGCCTTTGATTTCAATTATCAACTTTATTTGTTTGTCCACAAATACTACTGACCTGCTGAGTATTTCCAACATTTACTTTTTTCCCCCCCAGATTTCCAGTATTTATAGTCTTTTGTTCTTCCATACAAGGAGGCTACTTAGAGGGTATCCTTCCCAAGTAGATAAAACCCAGCTAATAATCCAGTGAACTGGACTGCAAAAAAAGAGGCTCCAAATATATCAAGTGTCCAGCAATCAATTGCAATGTTTCTGGTAGTTACTAGCATACAATGTTCTAGGACATCATCTTTCAGAAGATGGTAAACATGTCTATGCATGTGTATTAAAAAATACAGAACTTCCATTAAAGACAAAAGTGTATTACCTCATCTGAATGTCAAAATATGCTGTCATTAAAAGCATAAAGTCAAATATTTGAAGCATCCGGTAGCATTTTGTTTCACACTGTGTGATTATATATCTGGGAAGGGTTCATTTCAAAAACGCCCTGAAGTTAGCTTTTAAAAATGACCGGTTTAATAGAATTATCTTCTGAAAGACACCTGCAGCTCCGGATACAATGGAGTTAGTGGTGTCCAAAATAAGATTAGCTGCTTGCAAGAAGATTTTTTGGTCGTGGTCCAGTAAACACAGGTAAGATTCCCCTTTATCTATAATGGGCACGAGACAAGGGAGGATAGATATTGCTGCAAGAAAAAACTGTGCAATCCCTACTCATAGTAATAAGTCCAATTCTTTGATTTATTTATTTTTACGCAAAAAGTGTGGTTTGATTTTTAATGTCCATCTTCAATTGCCCTTGAGAAGTTCTCTTGAAACTTTGTGAAGTCCATAAAGGTACTGCAATGAAACTGTTAGTGGAGAAATCCCAGCATTATATAACAAGTGAACAAACTTAACTTTGTTTTAAAATTCCAGTGGGTAAGTTTTATAGCAGCAGTAATATGCGGTGAAGTTAATATTCACCTCCATATTGTAACGCAAGGGTTAAAGCAGGCTCTTCAACGAAAATGGAGTGGTCTGTTAACAGTTCCCATGTTGAACAAACAGGCTTGCTTCCAAAAACAATAAGGCGTTTAGGAAACTAACTGGGCTCACTTGGAAGAACTGGTGGCCTCACACAAGGTCATGGGTCATGCAGCTGCAAGGACATAGAGTACGAACGCAAAAGACAAACTTTTCCTCCCAGAAGCTTCTGATGTAATAAATAACCCTGTTCCCATCGCTGAGGAGGATACTGTTGTTTATAGATCAGGGAAATGGCATGTTCTCAATGAGTATACAAGTCCATGCTGCGACTGAGCTCACTGGACTTCTCCTTGGACCGGGAGCTGAAGTTCAAAGCCAAGACCTGTGAGTTCTCCAGACTGGCCATCACAGGCTGGAGATCTCGATGGTCAGAAGGGAATGAGACTCATTGCCACCAGCCACTGCCCGCATTTGTGCAGACCCGTGAGCAGATGAGGCTTTACTAAATATATCACCATTTCACTGTACTTTAAAAAAATATGTATCTTTTGTAACCTTTTGTAAAGTGATGTTTCTCCATCATTGATCCGAATCCTCAAAACCTGCTTGTACCATTACATACACAACTGAGGAAATACATTTGGAACTAGTTTTCACAAGCAATTTTTAACGTATTTTTAATTATCAAAAAGATAATACAGCCCAGTTCTGGGGAGATGGAATTGAAAAGCAGAGGTTATGCTAAACTTGCATTGAACCAGCGTACTACAGTGTACTACTTTTCAAAATAGGATATAAAGTTCAGGTAAGGATCAACAACTATGGGTCTCCTTACTCATTTGGAGAGGCTAAGCAGTGACCTAGTTTAATATTATAAAATGAATCGGAATAGATATAAAAAGAGTGTTTCCTCTTGTGGGGAGGAACAAAACTGGAGGAAATTAATATAATCAAACAATAAGAGATGAAGTGAGGAAATTGGAGTACAAGAATGCAGGAGCAGAAGTAGACCACACAGTTCCTCAAGCCTGTTCTAACATTCAAGGTGATCATGCTAATCTGCATCATGCATCTACCTTTCCCCTGTGCCCGACCCACATAACCCTTCACCCCTCCCCTCTGCCTGTCCCACATAACCCTCAACTCCACGCTTTCAAAACTCTATCTACTTTTTTTAAACTAACTCTGGTGATCTAGGCTTCATAGTTCCGTACAGTATGGAATTCTGAAACCCCAGCAAACATGAACCAAATTTACTCAGCTGTAGCCTTGTACAAAAGACCCACATCCCAGAAAGCAATCAAATTACCAAAAATAATCTGATGGATTAGCTCTGAAATATGCATTACAGTCTCGACAGAACAGTTTAGAGCAGATGTTACAATGACGTTGTAGGTGCTGATTGAGCTGGTTACTAGAAAGGAACGTGCATATCCAAATGAGAGTTTCATAAAGATTGTTATTCACAAATGTGGATAAAGTAAATAATATACAAGAAACTTGGACTGTTGGTACATATGGAGACACAAGGAACTGCTGCAAAATAGTGGGCAGAAGAGTGGCACAGTGCTAGAGTTGCTGCCTTACTGCACCAGAGACCTGGGTTCAATCCTGACTACGGGTGCTGTCTGCACGGAGTTTACCTATTACCGCATGGGTTTTCTTCTGGGTGCTCCGGTTTCCCCCCACATTCCAAAGACTCGCAGGTTTGCGGGCTAATTGGCTTCTGTAAATTGTCCCTTAAGGGCCTGTCCCACTTGGGCGTCATTGGGGCGTAATTGACGTGTCACGACACACGCATGGTGCGCTTTACGCGCGCATGATGCGTGGTGACCTAGGCAGTGACGCACGGTCTCGCGCAGCTCCTCAGGATTTTGTGATGTACAAAATCTTCACGCGCCATCTGCGTGACACGCAAATGACACCCAAGTGGGACAGGCCCTTAATGTGTCTGAAAGAACTAGTGTAAGGGTGACTGGTGATCGGCGTGCACTCGCTGGGCCAAAGGGCCAGTTTCCACACTGTATCGCTCAACTAAACTCAACTCAAACTGCTGGAGTAACGCAGCAGCGTCCAGGCAACATCTGTGGAGGGTATGGACAGGCAAAGGTTTCGGGTCGGGACCTTTCTTCAATCAGAACTGTCCCTTTGGTATATGCTGTGAATATAGCATTAAACATTTATCCTATGATTCTTTACTGAAATGAAACCATTCTATAGATCACTGTAGTTTATAGGATAGCTCCATTCTTGGGGAATATTATATATTAGCCTCATATTACTTATAAAATGTTTGCCACTGAAAGCAGTAACTAATTAAAAGTTACTACAGGATATAAGCTCACAAATAAAATACTGTGAAATATAATGGTTTAAATTTAGCTGTCTTGCTTAATCGTAGAGGTTATGGAATGGACAACTCAATAAGGCTGCAAACCCAGAACAATTTGAACGAGAATCAATCATATCAGACCATGGATAATTAAGAATGTGGGCCAACAAGATGAACTCCATTTTCTACTTTTCCTGCATTCTTAACTGATTGGGTATTATAACAATGTTCCTGTCACCATGGATATCAACAAGTGTCAAGGCAGCAATAATGATCCGTACATTTTGTCCTGGCAACAGAATGAGGATGTTGGTTCACATTCATCCTTCCCCACACATGCAGCTTCAAGATTCAGCAGCCCGAGCGAGAGCAAGCACGCACGAGAGCTGGCACATAACACAAAGAAGTTAAAGTCAGAGAGGCTGCTCTCTCGCACTTCCTTGTCTGCTAATTGAAAATTAATAACGGGGCTGGTTTAACTTTGAGTGGACCTGCGCGGATCTCTTGGTTTGGCATAAAATGGATTAACTGGAAAGACAAACATACAGAGTCCTCCATAATGTTTGGGACAAAGACAAATAATTTCTTTATTTGCCTCTGTACTCCACAATTTGAGATTTGTAATAGAAAAAAAATCACATGTGGTCAAAGTGCACGTTGTCAGATCTTATTAAAGGCCATTTTTATACATTTTCGTTTCACCATGTAGAAATTACCGCTGTGTTTATACATAGTCCCCCCATTTCGGGGCACCATAATGTTTGGGACACAGGTGTTTGTAATTGCTCAAGTGTGTTTAAATGCCTCCTTAATGCAGGTATAAGAGAGCTCTCAGCACCTAGTCTTTCCTCCAGTCTTTCCATCACCTTTGGAAACTTTTATTGCTGTTTATCAACATGAGGACCAAAATTGTGCCAATGAAAGTCAAAGAAGCCATTATGAGACTGAGAAACCAGAATAAAACTGTTAGAGACATCAGCCAAACCTTAGGCTTACCAAAACCAACTGTTTGGAACATCATTAAGAAGAAAGAGAGCACCGGTGAGCTTACTAACCACAAAGGGACTGGCAGGCCAAGGAAGACCTCCACAGCTGATGACAGAAGAATTTTCTCTATGTAATAAGGACAAATCTTCAAACACCTGTCCAACAGATCAGAAACATTCTTCAGGAGTCAGGTGTGGGTTTGTCAATAACTACTATCCGCAGAAGGCTTCATGAACAGAAAAACAGAGGATACACTGCAAGATACAAACCACTGGTTAGCTGCAAAAATAGGATGACCAGGTTACAGCTTGCCATGAAGTACTTAAAAGAGCAATCACAGTTCTAGAAAAAAGTCTTGTGGACAGATAAGACGAAGATTAACTTATATCAGAGTGATGGCAAGAGCAAAGTATGGAGGAGAGAAGGAACTGCCCAAGATTCAAAGCATAGCAACTCATCCATGAAACTCAGTAGTGGGGGTGTTATGGCCTGGGCATGTGCGGCTGCTGAAGGCACTGGCTCACTTATCTTCAATGATGATACAACTGCTGATGGTAGTAGCATAATTAATTCTGAAGTATATAGACACATCCTATCTGCTCAAGTTCAAACAAATGCCTCAAAACTAATTGGCGGGCGGTTCATTTTACTGCAAGACAATGATCGCAAACATACTGCTAAAGCAACAAAGGAGTTTTTCAAAGCTAAAAAATGATCAATTTTTGAGTGGCTAAGTCAATAACCCGATCTGAGCCCAATTGAGCATGCTTTTTATATGCTGAAGAGAAAATTGAAGGGGACTAAACCCCAAAACAAGCATAAGCTAAAGATGGCTGCGATACAGGCCTGGCAGAGCATCACCAGAGAAGACACCCAGCAACTGGTGATGTCCACGAATCGCAGACTTCAAGCAGTCATTGCATGCAAAGGATATGCAACAAAATGTTAAACATAACTACTTTCATTTACATGACATTGCTGTGTCCCAAACATTATGGTGCCCTGAAATGAGGGGGGGGGGGGGACCTATGTATAAACACTACATGGTAATTTCTACATGGTGAAACCAAAATGTATAAAAATGGCGTTTATTAAAATCTTTCTATTACAAATTTCAAATTATGGAGTACAGAGGCAAATAAATAAATGATGGGTCTTTGTCCCAAACTTTATGGAGGGCACTGTACATACAGGACATGGCAACGAGGGCAGCACAGGGTTTTTCTCCGGGTGCTCCGGTTTCCCCACCCCCCACAGTCCAAAAATGTGCAGATTGGTAGGTTAGTTGGCTTCTGTAAATTGTCCCTAGTGGGTAGGATAGAACTCATGTACAGGTGATCGCTGGTTGGCACGGTGGTTGGTCCACACTGTAACTTTAAACTAGACGAAATAACAAAATTATACACAAGAGTCAATGCACAATGTGTGCACGAGTCAATTGTCCACAAGCATCAATTCTTGATACTCCGCTTTAGTGATGCTAGTTGAGGATAAATAGTGACCAGAACTCCATTATTATTCTCCAAAACAGATGGAAACTTCTAAATCTTTTATGTGCAAGAAGGCAAAGATTTCATCTGAAGAATGGTATCCTAAACAGACAGGAGGCCTCAGTTTTTGACTGGAGTATCAAAAAATATCGTGAGCTTGTGTCTCTGGAGTGGGAACCACTGCCTCTGACTCTGGCATGATTGCCATACAATCTCAATGTTACATTCAGTTGTCTGGTCTTGACTTGAAACATCACCTATCCATGTTCTCCAGAGACGCTGCCTGACTTGCTGAGTAACTCCAGCGCTCTGCATCCTTTTGTGCATTAACCAGCATCTACAGTTCCTTGTTTCTACATGAATGCTACACATTTGGCCAGCGCGGATACTAAAAAGGTCAATGGACCAAAAATAAATAATGGTGAAAGAAAAACAGACGGATAATTTGTGAAATTTGCCCTCTTAGGATGTCCTGAAGCAGATGTTCAGCCTGGTTTGGTTCAATTTTAGCCAAGTTGCAGAGTCTGATTTACTAAACTGCTAACAAGCTTAATCCATACAGTTATTTTTCTTATGCATGCAAGATTACACTTTGTTGCAATTTATGACGCCTCACCTCAAGGTTCTGGAATTCCTGAGCAGAATTTGTGGGAAGCCCAATCCATCGGATTTCTTTCTTTTCCTTCGAAATGATGTTCATAGCCATCAGCACATTCAGCGCGTCGTAAACACGGCGTCGTATATTCTTCTGGTCATATGCCTGCTGGAAAGGGTGGTGGAAAACAAACCAGCTCTAATCATTAAAGATTTCTTCAGAGGTTTGGAAAAGTCAAAACAAGTGGCTTTTTCTTTTATTATGTCGCCACATCTTTCAGCTTTTAACAATGTTATTACCACATCAATCAAAAATAATTCATTTTTTCTTCTGTTCAAATCACCAGTTTAATTAAAATTGAAATTCTGTCCAAGAATTATCTTCCCGTTTAATCTGTCAATCAAGTTCATTGCACCATATGGCCAATTTTTGTTTGCAGTTCTGCCTTGGGGAACTCAGCAGTAGGAGGTAAAGATAAAAAAAGCTACATTGCTCTTGTGATGCCCGCTATAATAAATTGCAGTTACATTTTAGGAGCATAGAATATCTTCACAGAGTGTGGTGACTGGTGGATGTCATGATAGTTGGAAGGGGTTAGGATGTGAAGGCGTTTGAAATTCCAGGCACTGGAAAACTACAACCCAAATTAAAATGAGGTTGGTTGCCCATACTATTTCAGAGGGAAACAGTAGAGGTTTGGGTGAAATGGTTCATTCGGCCAATTATCATTTGAACAACTGATTCCAGAACCAACAAAAGCAGCGCTTAGTGTTGTTAACAAGAGCCAACTAAGGTGACGTCACAGTGGAGGACACTTGGTGCTGATTGTGTTGAACTGGATATGGTGTTGTATGTCATTTAAGGATCAATGTTCAGAACACAAGCTGTAAACCCAAGCTTGTGAACAGTCGGGATTGCAATTGGAGATAAAGATACAGAACTTATGACAGACTGAAAAAAGTGGCTTCTGGTCATCCTAAAGCAGGGAACTTATTTTAAACTTTTATAGAGCACTGTTAGGCTACAAAAGGAAGAATTGGATCAAGACACTGAAGAAATGACTTAAAAGTGGTCGATATGGCACTCAAAAGATTTACTAGAATGGTTCCTGAATGAGTAATTTCACCGGTAGACAAAAGTGCTGGAGAAACTCAGCGAGTGCAGCAGCATCTATGGAGCGAAGGAAATAGGCAACGTTTCGGGCCGAAACCCTTCTTCAGACTGATGTAGGGTGGGGGGGGGGGGGGGCGGGAGAAGAAAGGAGAAAGGAAGAGGAGGAGCCCGAGGGCTGAGGGAGAGCTGAGAAGGGAAGGAGACAGCAAGGGCTACCGGAAATTGGAGAAGTTAATGTTTATGCCGCTAAGGTGCAAACTGCCCAAGCGGAATATGAGGTGCTGCTCCTCCAGTTTCCGGTGTTGCTCACTCTGGCCATGGAGGAGGCCCCGGACAGAAAGGTCGGATTCGGAATGAGATGGGGAGCTGAAGTGCTGAGCCACCGGGAGATCAGGTTGGTTAATGCGGACCGAGCTGAGGTGTTCGGCGAAAACGATCGCCAAGCCTACGCTTGGTCTCACCGATGTAGAGCAGCGGATGCAATAGATGAGGTTGGAGGAGATGCAGGTGAACCTCTGTCGCACCTGGAATGACTACTTGGGTCCTTGAATGGAGTCGAGGGGGGAGGTAAAGCGACATGTGTGACATCTCTTGCGGTTGCACCACAAGGTTATAAGGAAACATGTCAGGCAGCATCTCTGGATGACATGGATAGATTATGTTTCTGATTGGGACTCTTCTTCAGACTCAAAGGAAGAAGCTGGATTTGTTCTTCTCCGAGCCTCGTAGATTGAAAGGAGATTTGATAGAGCTTTGCAAGATCATATATAGAATCAGATACCATACTTTGGAAGATAACACCAAAATACAACATGTGAAGGAGAAGAGAAGCAGTGGTTAGGCCCTCCAGAAGCCACGGGACAAAGCAGTTACAGAAGCCATTTCAGGAGAACCTCTGACTAGAATTATATAGGAAAGAGGAGCACATGAAGATTGCACAAAGCTGAGTCTCAAAACATAATTGCAGGATTAGTGAAGGGTATTTACATTAAAGATCACACATCTACTAGTAGGAAATTCTGAAAATATTTTTTATAGGTAATGAGATGCAAAGCAGCATAAAAAAATGTAGGATCTTGTTCATAATTAGAGGCAAGAAAGAAAACAGAAAGAGGTTTACAATTAATGTTGGTCATTGCACACCAGGAAAGATGCGAAGGCCCTTGCCAGGGTGCAGAGGAAAGTGCTGGAGTAACTCAGCAGGTCAGGCAGCATCTGTGGAGGACACGGATAGGTGATGTTTCTGATCAGACCCAGAGGAAGCTGTTGCAACTTGTTCTTCTCTGAGAAGAATTCCTGAGATGAGGGGTTTCAGTTCCAAGAATCTGAGAAAGTTGTCCAATTCAAATTTGCCTGTGGTGCACAAAACCACAACGGGTTAGATGAAGTGAACAGGAAGAAACTATTCTGAAGCCATTGGGAAAATCACCAAGATATCCAAAAGCATGGTTGGTGGAGTCTCAATTGAGTCTCATAACCAAGAGATATCTAATAAATGTGAATGAGCAAAATCTATCAGGGACAAGAGAAGACCATGAGAATAGGTTGAAGATAGACACAAAATGCTGGAGTTACTCAGCAGGACAGGCAGCATTTCTGGAGAGAAGGAATTGATGACATTTTGGGATGAGACCCTTCTTCAGACTGATATCAGGGAAGTGGGAGATACATAGATAAGGAAGTGTAAGTAGTGAAACCAGGACAAAGGGAATGGAAATAAAGGAAAATGTAGAATAGATTCTTGTTAGCTGGGAGAAGGTAACAGCAAAGCAAACAGAGATAAAATGTAGTCGGAGACAGTGAGACTGGTCGGAGAACTGGGAAGGGGGAAGAGATGGAGAGAGAGAAAGCAAATTAGAGAAGTCAATGTTCATACTGCTGGGGTATAAGCTGCCCAAGCGAAATATAAGGTACTGTTCCTCCAATTTGCGCTGGGCCTCACTCTGACAATGGAGGAGGACCAGGACAGAAAGGTCAGATTGGGAATGGGAGGGGGAGTTAAAGTGTTGAGCAACCAGGAGATCAAGGAGGTGGACTGAGCGGAGGTGTTCAGCAAAGCGATCACCGAGCCTGTGCTTGGTCTCGCTGATATATAGGAGTTCACACCTGGAACAGCGGATAGAGTAGATGAGATTGGAGGAGGTGAAAGTGAACCTCTGCCTCACCTGAAAAGACTGTTGGGGTCCTTGGACAGAGTCGAGGGGGGAGGTACAGGGACAAATGTTGCATTGGTTGCACAAGTGTTGCACTGGGGAGGGGGTGGTTTGGGTGGGAATGGACGAGTTGACCAGGGAGTTGCGGAGGGAATGGTCTCTGCGGAAAGGTGTGGAGATGGGAAGATGTGGCTGGTGATGGCATCTCTGATATGGAACACCTTTTGCGCAGATGCAGCGTAGACAGAGTACGGGATAGAGTCTTTATAGGAAGCAGGGTGGGAAGAAGTGTCGTCTAGATAGCTGTGGGAGTCAGTGTGTTTATAATAGATGCCAGTCGACAGTCGGTCTCCTATGAAGGAGATGGTGAGATCAACTTGCATGGATTGCTCTATCAAAAGCTGCCACAGCCAATGTAAATATTGAACAATTCAGAAAAACACATTATACAGTGGTACTCAGAATGAGAGTGAATAAATACGTATTCATTAAAATCAGCTGCGTAAATTGCAATAAAAAGATAGCAATGTTTTTAAGATATAGTATCCCTGTATATGGTTAAACACAAGAGGAGAAATCACAAATAATCTCACTGCGCTAACTTTATTACGTTTTTACTTAAGAATTGTCTTACCAGAGATTAATGGAATTTCTCATAATAGATTTAACACGGTGCGAAGATCTATCCACTTACAGAATCCGACGACATGTGATTATTGGAACTGCTGAACTCCGCCACCAACTCATCTGCCACTTCATTGTAAGAAGTTGTTCCTTTCCGCTGCACCTTTTCACACACTTTCATTGAAAAGTGCCGTAGGCCCTTCCCATTCTTTTCCCCTTTCTTGTTTCGTTTACTAAAAAAAAAAAAAAAATCAAGTTTCATACTTCACTTACAGTAGCTTTTGAAGGCTTATCTTGTGTACTGGGTGAAGTGATTATTTTTATTATCCCACAAGTTTTGTGACACTGAAAGCACCATTTAATTATTGTCTTGACAAGGAAAAATGAATTTGCACACCTTAGACTTTCAATAAACCCTCATATTTATTTTCAACTATATCCGTATCAGAAGAGGCATTCATCAGGGCACATAAGAAATTGAAGTCCTGCCTGGAGAGAAGGAAAATATATCTTGTTGCAATGCTAGTTTTTTTGCTGCTGCTCATGTTCAAGTCAATCAAATCCACACCAGATTACCTGATCAAACCTCACAGTGTTTTTGGGAGCCTGTGATGAGGAAATTGCCTCTTACTTTGGATGCAAAACAACAGTAACAGCACTTCAAAAATATCTATTTGGCTGCAAAGCATTTGGTATAATCAAAGAATATAAAAGACAGCACATAAATGCAGTTTCTCCCTTTAAATTCCATTGCACTAAAATAGACCTGTCACCAGCCTGCCCATTCTGCCAATGTATCTTGGCTTTCTTGAAGGTTTGTCAAATTTTCAAAAATTGCAAAGAAGTTGTAACAGAGCACATTAGAATAACTGCAGACACTTCTTTCAAATTTGCACAACACTGTTTCATTGTATGTGCCCCCCTTTACATTGGCGAGACTAAATGAAGATTGAGCGACCATTTTTGGCAGGGCAAGATCACCTGTCCACTACGGTCATTTTGTTGTGTGCGATTTCAAATCCCTTTCCCATTCTGTGTCCATCCACACTGCCACGGTGAGGCCCAAAAACATCACCTCATATTCCATTAACTCGTCTGCCACCCAATGGCATGAACATTGAATTTTCCACTTTCAGATAGCATTTCCTGTGTTACGTTTCTACGCCCACCAGCGAACAAACCCTGGTCCTCTCTCTCTTTATTTCCAATCTTTCTCCTCAATTCCCATAACTCTACCCTACCTGACTTGCTGTCCCTACCACCCACATGCCTATCTATCTGGGTTTCACCTCCCTTAGTTCACTTTCCTATTCCCTGCCTGGTTCCATCTGCCCATCATTTCTCCAATCTCTGGTTCCATCTATCACCTAACATTCTGTGCCTTAGCGCACCCCCCCCCCCCCCCCAATTACATCTGGCTATCATTCCTCCCTAATCTGGTTCCACCTCTCATCTACCAGCCTTCGTTTCAGCACATCCTCTCCTCTCCCCCATTTGCCTAATATTCCCCCCACCCGTCCCACCACATCAGTTCCCACCTTGCATTTACCAGCCTCCATCTCATCACCCCACACCCTCTTCCAGCTTCACCTGCCTATTGTCCCAATCTGGTTCCAGACTGACTCACCCTTCTGTATATTCAAGAAGGAACTGCAGGTGCTGGAAAATTGAAGGTAGACAAAAGTGCTGGAGAAACTCAGCGGGTGAGGCAGCATCTATGGAGCGAAGGAAATAGGCAACGTTTCGCCCGAAAAGTCTCCTATTCCTTCGCTCCATGGATGCTGCCTCACCCGCTGAGTTTCTCCAGCATTTTTGTCTACCTTCACCCTTCTGTATAGTGGCTATCTTCCTTTTACCCTCTTAGTCCTGATGCGGGGTCTCGCCCAGAAACACCGACTACCCTATTGCCTTCCCTGAAGCTATTTTTCCTGCTGAGATCTTCTAGCAGTTTATTTATTCACTTGATTTTCTGCACAATGCAGACCAATTATATAATATACAACCAATGAGAATAATTCACTTTCACGTCAGTCATCATTCTAACCCACCATGACAACATTTACCATCCACTACAATTTCTGCAGCAAGGTAAATCAATTACGAACAAGTGTTTATTAAATAACAGCAGCCGTTGCCTCAGTTGGTTGTGTATTAAAATAAAAATAAATACAGGCATTTGACACAAACAGTTGAAGGACATAGATTTGTTCTCTTCGTGTTTGGTACTGAGAAGTCCTTTACTTATGCATGTCAGGTTACAAGGAAATGCGTCAACATTTTCACAGACAAAATGGAACGAAGAAACTGACACTAATTTGCGTCACGGCTCACGGTTTATAATGAGCCTAACTCCCACGTGGTTTCCCACAAAGAGAGACAGATCTACTTTTGTGTAAGAGCAAATGGGGGTGAGATTTACTGATTTTCTTTTTCTTTTTTAAAAAAAACCCATAAATGGTGAGAAAGCAGACTGCATTGTCCGTCATATGCACACGATCGAAGGTCCTGTGGCTGCATTATCCTTATCTATACCTGATTTTTCTTCAAGGAAGGTTAACATTTACATTAAGAGCACCAAATACAGAACAAGTTAACCTGGAATGAAGTCTCTGGTTATTTTCTGCCTCAATTACATTTTTGAAACATAATTTTTACACCCTACAGATTGCCAATTAAATTTAGAGCTGATTGAGCACTTGATGCCAACATTTGAATCTTCAAGAAAATTTACTGACAGATAAAATAACTATAATTGAGAAAGCAGAATTAACTGTTCTATCTTGAGCTTTACGCAGAACGAACAAGGTTAACTATATTGTGCACCGCATTCTACTGTTCAAAGCACTTTTCTGATCGGAATCACTGTACACACACACACAAACAAGTTGCTGCCGTCAATATCTACCTGCTTCACCTTTTGTCACAAGGCTAAATACTCAATAGTCATACTTTATAAATGAAAATGGTTCTGAGCTTCAAATAATAGGAAAACATTCACCTTTGTGATAAAGATATTTTCATTATTCATTCTTCCCCTGATCTGCAGTGCATCAAAATGTTTACCTTTAATTTTACTATTCCTTCCTCCAGAAATGTCATCCTATTTTCTCCATAGGATGAAAAAAGAGGATAAGGCAATATTATGTACAAATATCAGTTGCTCATCTGAATATAGATTAAAAATTATTGGAAAAATGTCATAATCGCACCAAAACTTTCCGATGAGAACAGATCCAAGCAAAGGATATTATTTGTGATTCCAATCCCTGCAGTGTGTTTTTTTACATAACAACAGTTCATTTTGCATTGGAGACATATGTTGTTAAAAAGTTTTTTTTTAACTGTAAGTGTTCTGATAAGACACATTAGATTCATACCAGCATGGTGGTATAACGGTAGGGTTGCTGCCTTACAGCACCAGAGACCCAGGTTCGATCCTGACTACGGGTACTGTCTGTATGGAGTTTGTATGTTCTCTCTGTGACACCATGGGTTTCTATGGGGGTTCCAGTTTCCTCCCACATTCCAAAGATGTGCAGGTTTGTAGGCTAATCAGCCGTGATAAAGTGGTAAAATTGTCTCTAGTTTGTAGGATAGTGCTAGTGTGCAGGGTGATCACTGGTCAGGGCAAACTCAGGCCTAAACTAAACTAAAAATTATTTCCAATGCTGTACAGATTGCATAATATACAACAGATAACCTTTGTTAACATGCAAGAGAAATACCTTAGAATATATAGATGCACAAGAGTGCTAACTATTAAATTACAATGCAAACAGATATTTAAATCACTTGGAAAAAAACAACTGAAAAAAAATGTAAAATCACTGCCTGTGTAAATAGGTTATTTACAGATCATCCAGGCAAAAGCAACTGTTATGGTTACTCCTATGGTTGGGATAATATTGTGAAAGCTCCATTAAAATAATTGCAAACTAATAAAGAGAGGCTGGGAAACTGAAATGAAAGAAAGATCTTGGAAATACTCAACAGGTCAGGCAGCACCTCTGGTGAGAGAAACAGGGCTAATCTGTCAAATCATCGACTTTCAACAGAACAGTTTTCATGGAAGGTCATTGTTCTGAAACATAAGTCATTGACACATGTGTAACTCCAGAGATGCTGCCTGACAAGCTGAATATTTCTCACATTTTAGGTTATTATTTAAAAGCATCATTACACCATTTTGCATTGTTTTGAATAAAAGATGCAGCATGGCAACAAGTTATTCAACCCACCGGGGTCCACACTGACCATAAGCTACTCATTCACTGGATCTATATGATGTATTCAAGAGGGTTAGATATAGCTCTTAGGGCTAACGGGATTAAGGGATATGGGGAGAAAGCAGGAACGGGATACTGATTTTGGATGAGCAGCCATGATCATATTGAATGTGCAAATAGGCGTACTCTTGTACCTATTTTCTATGTCTATATTATCCCATCTTCAGATTCACTCCCTAGACACCAGGAGCAATTTACAGAGGCCAATTAACCTACAAACCCGCGTGTATTTTGGGCGTGGTAGGAAATTGGAGCACCTGGAGTAAGCCCACATAGTTACAGGGACAATGTACAAACTCCACCCAGACAGCATCCGAGGACAGCGTTGAACCCACGTCGCTGGCCCTGCAAGACAACAGCTCTACCAGGTGCACAACCCACAGAATATGAATTTGATCCTGAATATGAAGTTTGTTGGATGACACTTCCCTCCAAATCCACAATCACTATCATCAGAAAGGACATGAAAGCACACGATAACTGTTGCTCGCAAACGATGGATAGAGTAAGCAGTTAGAACCGGCATAGTTAGGGGGGGCAGTTACCCCCTTTTACCTTGGGACTAGAGGTCATAGGTGGACAAAAGTGCAGGAGAAACTCAGCTGGTGAGGCAGCATCTATGGAGCGAAGGAAATAAGCAACGTTTCGGGCCAAAACCTTCCTTCAGACCAAGGTCATAGATTCAAGGTTAAAGTTTAAAGAAGATGTGTGAGGCAAGTTCATTTTCTTTTCTACAGAGCGTATGGTGGGTGCCTGAAACGTGCTGCGAGACGTGGTGGTGGAGATACCATAGTGGCATTTACAATGCTGTTCGACACCAGGATACACAAGAGAATGGAGGGATATGGATCATGTGTAGGCAGGGGAGATTAGTTTAAATTATCATGTTCTGCACAAATATGAGGGGCTGAAGGGCCTGTTCCTGCGCTGTACTGTTCTATGTTCCTTGACAATCCTGACTTGGAAACGTGTTGTTATTCCTTCATTTTTGCTGATTAAAACTCAGTAACAGGAATACCTTCATAATACTAACTGCGGCAGTTCAAGAAAGCAAATCGCCATGATCCTCCTGATGGGAAATTAAGGCTGGCCAATAAATGCTGGCCTTGCTTGTAACTCTTCATCGCACTATGTGAATTTTAATAAATGGATCCCACAGACTAAATGCTCTCCAATATCACAGGGATCAGTCAGGGGATAAAAAGCAGAATGAAGTGATCGACAAAATAAGTTCCAAACACATAGATTGAAAGCACTTGAGTGGATAACTGTTATATATGTTTTAATGTTTCATTAAAAAGTGAAAACATGAACCTGCTGCATTGAGAAAAGCAGTACAATCACATTTGCAGATTCTGGCACCACTGTGTACAATAAAGTAGGGCAGTATCTATAAACAGAAGCAGCTTCCTTAATGAAGAAATTAATTATTCTGGTGAGCGGATCCAGTCGTAAATCCCTGCATAGCAAATTGCATGTACTGCAGTGGATGCATGGTGGCAAGGAGAAGATTCAGCTGCCAAAGGGACTTTGCTCTGGCTAGCTTGCCCGTGTAGCAGATTAAACTGATGAATGAAACTCTCCAGTAGAAATGGTGATGCCCAGTATTAAGGCTCAGGAGAGACAATACTCTCTGTGGCATCTGACGTTGTTCTTCTTTTAGAAAAGGGAAGGGAGACATGCCATTTCCTAAAGAAAAGTGCCAGAAACACGATTAGCTTCCAAGGAAAAAAAGTTAAGTCTATGCGTTATTAGCATTAATAGAAAGAACAGTGAAATCTTAATTGCATCTGTTAATGCCTCGAGAGATTTGTTGAATTGACATAACAACATTGCGGTACCTACTGAATGCAACGCCTCAGGGCATCTAGTGTGTCGTCATAATGAAGTAGGACTTCATCTTCATAGATATTAATGTTTAATAAGATTCTATTCACAGAAGGAAAGACATTAGTCAGGCAAAATGGTGACTGGCTAGACAGCTCATGTTGTGTTCATTTAATTTCAGCAATCATTCAGCAAAGCAAAACATGGATAATTAAACTTGAAACACAGGTATACAGCTGAGGGAAATGATACCCAGCAACATCACTGCAGTTGACCTGTCAGGAAGACTACACGATTGCTGGAGCTACAAAGGCTCATCAGGAGAGGCCTGAATGCTAATAAAGAAGAAAAGCATGCAGACAAAATTAAAACCAATAAACTTCCTATCCAGCCTTATTACACTTACCAGTAAGTGTAACTTCAGTTTCATTTTGCAGTAATGCTTTAAGCCACAATTCATCAAACTAGACCAAACTTTTTATCATGGCAAGTAGTGATGTTTCTCATGTTGGCTCTGCCTGGTTGGCTCTTTTACCCTCCCATTTTTTCTTTTTTATTCTCTGTAAGTGGAGAGCATGTCGTTTTGCCCTGCATTTCACAACGCTTACATTATTTTGTCTTTGTTCCCACTTGCCCATTCACTAGTGGACAAGATAACCTTGTTAATGGCTTCTCCCCATTGTCTGCCCAGATTCACCCTATCCCCCCCCCCCCCCCCCCCCCCCCCCCCCCCCCCACCCAACCGGCCTTGCAGCTTGACAAGCTTATTTTGTCCCTTTCTCAGTTTTGAGGATGGAAGGAAATTCAATTGGAAATGTTAACTCTCGTTTATCTTCCCACAAATACAACCTAGCCAGCAGAGTATTTCTAGCATTATCTGTCTTGATTGAAGTATAGAGGAATCTCGGTGTTCTTGGGCACATATTGTAGAAAGGTTGGAGATCGGTGCAGGAAGTGGTTAGAAATGTGAATGGAACACTAGCCTCTATTACAAGAGGAGTTTAGAAAGAGAGAAATCTTGATTAGAATTGTACAGCGTACTAATGAGGCCACATGGAATCGTCCATGCCAATAATGGTGACCAATCTAAGCCCGTCCCATTTGCCCCCCTTCCCACTGATCCTTTCCTATCCATGTACATGTCCAAATATATTTTAGATGTTGTTATTGTACAGGCAGCAACCACTTCCTCGGGCAGCTCATTCCATATATCCATATATAGGTGAAATAGTTGCTCCTCAGGTTTTCAATCCCACGATAAATCTGTGCCCTCTATTTTTTGATTGCCCAAGACTCCGGGGGAAAAAAAAAACTGCACTCATCCAATCTATTCACCTCATGATTTTATACCCCATTATAAGTTCACTCCTCAGCCTCCTGTGCTCCAAGGAACAAAGTCCCATACTTCTCCCCATAGCTCAGACCCTTGAGCACTGGCAATAACCTCATGAATCTCCTCTGTACGCTGGTGTAATGTTTTGGTCGCCTTATTTAAGAAAGGCTAAAGTAGAATTAGAGCCATTCTAAAATAACTCCTGGGACCAAAGGGTTGTTGTATGTGTGGCCAAATTTTGTGGCCAAACGTTTTATATGCTTCAGGGTTTCAAGAAGAATATAAAAGATCCATAGCGGGCATGGCAGGGTCAATGCCGAGATGTTTCTACCATGAGGAAAATCTTGAATAAGGGGATATAGTTACAAAATTGGGGACAGACATTTATATCTGAGGTGCACAGGGGTCCACTTTCCTCAAGGGTGGTGAATTTAAGAAATTCTCTATCTCAGATGGTTGTGGAGATATAGAAACTGAAAATAGGTGCAGGAGTAGGCCATTCAGCCCTTAGAGGCAGCACCTCCATTCAATATGATCATGTCTGATCATCCAGAATCTGCACCCCATTCCTGCTTTCTCACCATATCCCTTGATTTCAATCATGAGGGGCATTTATGGAGGAGGTAGATACATTTTTGAAAGAGCAGGTAATTGAGACTTGAAGGACTATGGAGAAATAGCACAAAAGAGGAATGCGGTCAGGGGCAGATCAGCCATGATCATATTGAAGGGCTGAACAAACTGATGGGGTAGAGTGGCTTATTCCTGCTCCCATTATGTTCTAAACAACACAGTGAAGTGATAGTACTTGTTTGATGTTTAGAGTAAAATGCTTTGTCAAAAGAGCTACTGCGGCAAAAAGGTGACTTTGCTTAAATTGGGTTTATATGCCACATGCAGATTAAAATAGGGGAATAACTACTGACATGATAAACCAATTAGATATTTATTTTTAAAAGCATAAAGACCCATGTCAGCAATTGCTGGCATAACATTTAATTCTAGACATTAATTTGAACGTACATTACTTTCACACGCAAGCATACACAGGTCGCCCTCAATATGGATACCTTTTCCAAGCTCTGCTGTGTACTGCAGTTTATTTTGCCGGAAACCCCCCCTGCAATGAAAGTGAGCAGAGACTGCGCAATGGAAAAGTGCAGATGCTCTGTTCTCCGGGGACCTGTTCCCTGACAGATACAGTGGCATTGAAGTGCAGCCATGTTACAGCCCTCTGAAGGAAAAGCTATTTTTAGCCACAGAAAATAAATCACAATTGACAAGGTGCCATCATGCACGAGTTACTGCTTCCTCTCAAAAAAAAAATTACATAATATACTTTGGGGAAATCATAAGAGGAAGAACATTTAAAATGCTAATATGTACTTACTTATTTGAAAAATCGGATTCAATAAATTCATGAGAACGTTTTCTGCTCCTGCAAGGAAGAGAAAGCCAATTCGAAATTTAAGGAATAAGGGATAGCTCTCATAATAGAATATTTAAAAATAGCCTGAGATACTCCATTGTATGCTAACGAGTGTAGCGGTTTAACCAGGCTCTTTATATTGCAGCAGATAAGCACTTTTAGTTTCAATAATGTTAACATATCCTTATACTGGTTATCCTAGAATTCAAAGCTTTCAGAAATAAATGATTTTACGGATGGCTAGTTTGGGGTATTTTAAAAACGTCCGATATTATTTGTTCAAATGAATGTATGAATGTAGCCTGTAAATGTATGAAAAATGTATTTAATTTATTGCTAATTAATTTGTCGAACTGCTAGCCAGTTTATTGCAAGCTTTTAGAAAGCTTCCAATGGGAGGGAAGAACAGGCACAGAATCACCTAAGAATAGTATCTGCTCTTCCATTTTTATCTCCTGAGCCCAATCAATCAGTTCCATTAAAACTAAGGAGCCTAGTTCTATTTTTTCTTATCTCTCCTTCTTGCCTATTTGCTGTGTTCGAAATTTGGAAATACAGATGATACCGCTGCCTCACTGTTGAGCCAAAGTCATTAATAGTTCCCTCTTTCAATTCATATAAATGTCGGAACATGATTTCCAATCTTTTTCAATTTCAAAAATGAGTGAGCAGATGTAGTTATTTGCTTTTTGGTATATCAGCAAATGTCGTTACGCACAGGAATGATCTGACCCCGTTTTCCTGCCCCCCCCCCCCCATCTTTCTAAATCTTTTCATACATATTTATAACAAAGGACAAATTAAGAGTTAGCCGATTTATCATGTGTTTTCTGTTCGTCTTGTTGTATTTTTCTAAAATTAAAAAATGACATTACACAGTATTACAGAGCATTAAAAAACCCCTTTTGAATATATTCATTCATAGGATATGGATGTTGTCACAATCCTAGAATTTATTGTTCATGTCTTTTTGCCCTCAAACCAAAGAGGCTGTTAAGAGTCATTCACATTGGGTGGGGTGTTGATCAGTTAAGGATGGCAGATCTCCAATCCTGAAGAATGCTAGTGAAACAGATAGGTTTTTACGCCACTCTGATAGTTTTGCGATCATCATTATAAAGCTTATTGTCCACTTCATGTATAGAGACATACGGTGCGTATAGAGTAACAGGCCCTTCGGTCCAACTTGCCCACACCGGCCAACATGTCCCATCTACACTAGTTCAATCCATCTACATTTGGCCCATATCCCTCGAAACCTGCCCTATCCATGTACTTGTCTTAAATGTTGCGACAACTACTACCTCCGGCAGCTCGTTCCATACCACCCACCATCCTCAGTGTGAAAAAGTTACCCCTCAGGTTCCTATTAAATCTTTCCCCGTTCACCTTAAACCAATGTCCTCTGGTTCTCAATTCCCCTCCTCTGGGCACGAGACTCTATGCGTCCACTATTCCACTCATGATTTTATACACCTCTACAAGGTCACCCCTCATCCTCCTGCACTCCAATGAATAGAGTCCTACCCTGCTCAACCGCTTCCTATAGCTCCCGTGCCCCAGCTGGACTTGCCCCTATTTCTCTTCTCCCCCTCCCTCCAGCTTCACAATTTGCAACTCTTCAATCACCCGCTTTTATCCCTGGCCTTTGTTCCAGCCATCTGCCTATCAAAACCACCACCCCCCCCCCCCCCCCCCCCCGTCTGTGTCCACCATTTACATGCCACACTTTGGCTCTCCTCTCTACAAGTTTTCTCCCCCCCCCCCCCCCCCCCCCCCCACCACACCCCTACAATCAGTCTGTAGAGTCGAGCTAATAGGACTGGATGTTTCAATCCCTGTAATAATGCGGCACTCTTGCTATTTGCAGTGGGATTGGAGTGGTGAAAGGTAGGGTAGGTACGTCATCAGGGGTCATCAGGTGGGCACCCTCCTTCTTTGACGTTTCATTGATAAGCCCATCTCCATCTGCAGCCCAATTGTTGTCTCTCCTTTTGATCCAAATCCAATTGCTGCTTTTTTTCTGCAGAATTTGATAATGACTTGTTTGCTTGTTGGAGGGAGCGACCCCTCACCCCCATTACTCCAGACCCAAAACTTCACCTGTCCAAGTTCTCTAGTGATGCTACCTGACCTGCCAAGTTACTACCCATGTTTCTACACCCCATGCGTTTCTGTTTCGTATTTCCAGCAACTGCAGTTCGATTAAGATTTTTATTTGCAGGGGAAAGGAAGATGTGTTCACTGGTGGCAATGGGCAGGGTCTCGAACGTGGAGGCTGCTGGAGGGGGACTCCATTCCTTTCTGAAGGTGGAGGCAGGGAGGGTGAGAGAAGAGGAAAAATAAAACACATCGGAGGCACTGGTGCAGGTGAATTGTCGTCGGAAAAGAAAAAACAGAGACTGAAGATCTGAATAGGGCCCTTGAGGGAAGCAGGATGGAAGGAAATTGTGAGAGCCTGTGGGCTTGTGGTGGATACTGGTCTGAAACAGAGATAGACAAGCGGAGAAAATGAAAAATGAGTTGGAGATATCTCAAGAGAGTCTAAGGGTGGAAATTGGCAACTATTTGATGAAACTTTCAATTTGCCATCACATTCTCATTCTGATCTTTCTGTCTGGGGACCTTCTGTACTGTTACAAGACCAGCTGAGCACGTCCCAGAGCTTCACCATATCCAACACATTCTACAGACGAGTGACTGTGTGGGGAATGTTCTCTAACGTGGTCATGGTCCAGTGAGGGATATGGTGGGATCAGAGAACTGCCGGTCTGCCTCAGATAGGCAGAGGACAGTTTGCCAAACAACAGCACTCCTCTTGAAAATTGATTTGGATTTTTCATTTACGAGTGAAGGGGGGCAAATTAATATGTGGTGATGGAGGAAGAGGAGAGACGAGATGGTTAGAGTGAGTAATGGAAGTTAGTAGAATTAACCAAAAGGTCTTTCTCTGTATAATTAAATATTCTAAAGAATATTTAACTATACTCTTATTTCTGTAACACACTCACAAATGTCCTAAAATAATTATTACAAAGAATGGTGTAGCAATACTGGAAAAGTGGCTGCCAATTAACACACAACAAACCCCTAAAAACAGTCGAGTAATGATGGTCAAATATTTATCTTTTTTATAAATATTGAGTAAAGGACACGCATCGGACAGGATATTGGGAATCATTTCCCGTGTCGTCTGTAAAATAGATCCCAGGAATCTTTGATACCAACTGACTTAACTCAGAATTACAGCATGTCCCACAGTATAGCACGACATGGAAGTGTCTGTTAGATTTTTCTCAAGTTGCTGGGATTGTCACTGGTATTTACAAGCAGGGGAGGGAAGAGTGTTACTGATAATCGCAAATGACACAAGAGAGCATAATATTTTAGCAAGCAGTACTCAACTGCATGAACTGCACCACAGCTAAATTCCCTCACCTTTCACAATGCCATTCCTGTCTACAAAAGCTGAATGAGTGAGTTACCCCAGGGACTCTGCAAACGCTTCAGTGACCTTTAGGGTCACTCAGCGAAGCACTTTATCTCTGAGTTCCAGCTCGCAGCCTCCTCGTGGCACTGCCAAGAATGAAATACTGCAGCAAATAATTGCACAGACCACCACAAGCCAACTTCCTAAAAATAGCAATTATTGAAGCTCGAGGCCTGAATAGGTTTATGCATGCACGTGACGCAGAGAAATCTGAGAGGACATAAATAAGGGACAACAGTGCTCTAGGATGGAATATTTTCTACCTTTTGAATTCAACACCTGCAGCAAACCCACTTAGCCCATGTGTAGATTGAATTAATTCAAACACAATTCAGATGCACAATTATTAAAGCTGCAGCAGCTCTGGCTTTGAAGACCTATACATAACACAAATGGTGAAGAATAGTTAATGGAATCACTGAATATGACACTATAGAAAGAAGTGATTGAATCCTGTTCTCAGAGAAACTTCACTGTTCCATGCGATTAACATGTCCACAGGGCAATGAAAGAATTATTTCAAATGTTTATTCACCACACTTAAAAATAAACTATTATGGATTCTGCAATCATGAAAGCTTCTGCAGGGAGTCCGGACTTGAGTGACACTCTGCTTGGTAAGCACATCGTCGATTCTTCAGTCACTGAGCAGTGGAAATATTCACGTGTCAGGTATTGAACTTGTCTGCACAATCATATGCAATTCTAATAAATGATTGCGGATGTCAGATGAGAAGACTCTTCTTAATAATAATAAATATTTATAGTCCTGGTTTTGCTGATAATGACATGCAGGTTTGTAGAAATTGCAGGAGGTTGAAGATGTTGCCCAATCCATCACTCAGGGCAGACTTCCCACCATTGACTCCATCTACACTTCAAACTGCCTCAGAAAAGCAGCCAAGTTAAGGAAAGGCTTGTCCCACCCTCCTTCTTTTCCCAAGCCTGAACGTGTGCGCCACCAGACTCAGGAACAGCTCCTTGCCATGTGCTATCAGGCTTCTAAACAATCCTTTCATAAGCTGGTGTGGTGTCCGATTCACCTCCAGCCCATTGAGAACATTGGACTTTGTCTATGGACTAATGCTGAGAACTATATTTTGCACTTTGTATCTTCCCCTTTGCTCTACATGGTTGATCATATTTATGTTTGGTATTTTTGGTAGGTTTGGATAACATGCAAAATAAAACTTTTCACTGTACAAGTGACAATGATCTAAACTTTTGCTTCCGGTAGAGCTTGCAAACTCTAGTATTCATTCTCAATGGGAGAAGATAGACGGGGGGGGCATCTCTGGACTATTTGATCATCGAAATTTCACAGCAGAGAGTCACATTCTCATCCAATAGTCACACATGTTAAAAAAAAATTCTCATGATTTTATAATAATCTGAAACAAGATTTCTAACACATTTTCAAATTGTCTACAGCTCCCTCAGGAAATACAATCTATAATATAAAATATAATTTAACTAGAAATTCAAACCTAGGTCTTTTTTTTGTCAAAATTATCCGAGTCACTAACTTGCATCAAATTAAATACATTAATTAGGACAGTTGTGAATTGATTTCTGCCTTGTAAGCACCTGGATTGCAACAAATACTGCTATCATTTATTTAAAAAAACAATACACAAGGAAGAAAGTAAGACTCAAAACCAAAAAAATATACCATGTAGGCACATCCTGTACTTAAAACAATAGACGCAGTCATATTCAAAGCGATTCATCAATAATGATGAGATCATAGATACACATATTATTCTGCAAACAAGGAGTCTTGAAATTTAGAGATCAGATGGCTTAACATCAGGTGTAAGTCAATGTAACAAATCACTGCAAACTGAATTCAGTAGTTTGCCCTTCGGCACATCACAATTTTCCTTTACGTAAATTAAATAAAATCTGTTTCAATAAAATTCTTACAATAACAAAGTTTTGCTGTTTGCAAATATTGGCATTATAGTCATACAGCGCAGAAACAGGCCCTTCGGTCCAAGTTTCCCACACTGATCAACATTACACTAGTTCCATTTGTCTGACTTTGGGTTTATCCCTCTAAACCTATCCCCTGCATGTACCTATCTAAATGCTTCTTAAACATTGTAATAAGCAAGACTATTGCAGTGGTATGTTGAGCAATGAGAAAAATACTTTTAATTAAGATTAAAATGAACCATTTTAATTAAGTCAGGGAAATTAAGAGCACTTGCTGACAATTCCTTTGCAAACCTTCCTAACTGAGGGGTTTGCGGATGCACAAATAAAATTAAAAAATCCCCAAAACTGCTGACAATGACAACATGCTCCTTCACAACGGGAAGGTTTGGGGAAACTGGAAACCGGCCCTTCGGCCCACCGAGTTTATGCCACCCCTCGATCATCCGTTCACACCTGATCTATGTTATCCCACTTTCGCACACACTTGGGGCAATTTCCAGAGGCCTATTACCGTACAAACTCGCACGTCTTTGGGATGTGGGAGGAAACCCACACGATTAAAGGGAGAATGCACAAACTCCAACCAGACAGCACCCGAGGTCAGAATCGAACCTGGTCTCTGACGCTGCGAGGCAGCAACTCTACCACCTGTGCCACCTTTGGCTATTCCAGGTCACGGGTGAAAGATTAGCATCTTGTACTCGTTTTGATTTTATTGTCATTATCAAGCACTGACAGAATATTTATTCCACCAGACACCTTGTGATCCCAGAACTGATGCTATGTAAAACTCCTTGCTTAAGTTATAATTTCTGGTATAAGCTGCTTGGTAACTAGATTTATTGCTTAAAGTGTAGCATTGTCGCTCATTTGTTGGAGATGCTTTTTGGAAAGTGCACAATATTTTAGATGCCAAACTTTCAGCAGCTGAACAATTTTACATGATTCCAAAATTTACCCCAGGGTGCTAAAGACATGCTGTTATTTGGGATTGCTTCCTCAGACTCAATTGTCTGTTAACATTGGCCACATACATAGCATTTTACATCTCAAAACATTCACCAATATAGGAATGTTCATTCTCCTCATAAGCCTGCACCAAGAATGTAAGAATATGTGACAAGAGATACAGACCCTCAAACCTGGTGTAGCATTCAAATGGCAATGAACGATTTGCTACCACAACACCACTTTACTGCTATATTTTAAAATCCTTCGGTGTTTATTTCTCCAGGCTTTGCTGATACCAAACATTAGACCTTCCAGAGGCCATGGGATAGAACCTTAAACCTTACACGTGAAGAGATTTCTCAAGCAAGCTCCAAGCAAGGGCTGGCCTCCCTCATTGACACTATGTTCTCAATTTCTAGCTGCTTCAACCGTGGGAAACGGCCTCAGGATTTACCTTGTCAAATCCCCCTGAATAATTGTATCACCCCTCTTCTAAACATCGATTAAACAAATCCCCACATCAACCATCTCAATCGTTTCACACAGGGAAACTCCTGGAATTAACCGTGCGAACAATTTCCTACCTTATTTCATTTCACTTTGTCAATGTGCACTGCTTAACTCTGAGGTGGGCGGGTAAATAATATGATAAGCAGACAGCCTTTTGAGCATTGATTTCAATCCTTTGAATTGAAGTGCTTTAACCTTATGACTTATGCGATAGATGGTAAAGCAAGCAAGATATTTTGATCATTGCACTTTACTTATGAAGGAGACAGATCTGTTACGTAAATACCTGCATCATGCACAAAATACTTCTCATGAGAAACAGTCTAGCGGATAAAATACACTCGCCGCAAACATTTATGTGGCCTATCACCAATTTCTACTGAACAACACTACTCTAGGTGTATTTAATTAACAAAGAAGATTTGGTTTTGGAGATCAAGAATAGCAAGTCTAATGATTGAAAGGTTTTGTGTTAACAGCATCAGAAGTCTTCCAAAACAATCAAGTGGTATATTGGGCATCCACCGTAGTAATAATAATGGTGTCATTTTTGGTGATTTCCACCTAGTGATTAATGAACCTCAGATACCTGCATTGTCCACCAACGGCCTTCCTCTCTTACCATCACATCAACACTTCAAGTACCAGCACACACACACTTTAATGTCAAAACGCTTTGGTCAAACAGACCAGAAACGTAACATCATGTAAAAGCAGCTAATTGGGCAAAGGTTTCAAATCCAACTATGAACCTAGGGAATCTACCAGCAATCTTAACCACAATGCAAATGACTGTTAGAAGGTGAAAGCTTACCCTGCAACCCATCCAGAAGGGTCTGTTATGTGACTCTGCGTAACCATAGTTGGTGTGGGGGTGTAAGGACTTCCGATCAGAACACTTCCAGTGTTGCCCAGTCGCTGTGGTGTGCTTATGATCTGTCATGCACAAAAGGAAAAGTAATTTGCAGTTGTAAATGCAGACATATCCTGGTGCTGCCATAATACATGTGCATACTGCGCATTGCATTGTATAAGTGCATGTCGTGGTTTTATTGCCAAATAATCTCTTTAATCTCTTTCCCCGACTTTAAACCAGTAAGATTTTTATGGGACAAATCCATGGTGAAATTCTGAGCCTGCCAAAATAGACCAGTCAACCTGTCCAACATTCATTTATATCAAGATAGACACAAAAAGCTGGAGTAACTCAGCGGGTCAGGCAGCATCTCTGGAGAAAAGGAGTAAGTGAGACCCTTCTTCTGACTGAGGGTCAGGAGAGAGGGAAACTAGAGATATGAAAAGGTACAAAGTGCAAATTAATGAATGGTATGAAAATAAATCAAAGCCAGCAACGATGATCAAGGAAAGGTGGAGCCCACAATGGTCCATTGTTGGCTGTGGTAATGGTAATTACGAGTAGATACAAATAGTAAGCTAAGCGGGACAACTGTTAAACTAGTAGGACAACTAGAGTGGGGGAGGGACGGAGAGTGAGGGAATGCAAGGGTTACTTGAAATTAGAGAAATCAATATTCATGCCGCTGAGTTGTAATATCAAGGTTGCTTAATGCCGCAATGCCATATACCTGCCATTACTCTGCGATCCTTGACTACCAACACCAGTTCTGAATGCTTCAACTGACCCAGAATTTACCACACCCGGGAGCAGAAAGTTTTAGAATCCTAATATCAGAGAAGAATTTAAACCAAATTTTACATTTATATGACTATTTTAATAGGATGCCATCTAGTTCTTGATTCCCCACCAAAAGAGATGATTTCTCAAAATGTTGATTAGATTACTACACCTAATTATACAATTTTCATAGTATTGCGTGAACAAAGTATACATTGCCCCAGTCTTTTGCCTTCCATCACAGTGAGGAGGTGTTGGAGATTCACTGTGATGAATGTTTGTGTAAATTGTGTTAAGTGTGGGTCTTGGGGTTTTTTTGTAATTGTTAAGACTGTAGAAAATACAATTTTGTTCAAACCAAGCTGTTTGAATGACAATAAAAGGCATTCTATTCTATTCTATTCTTCTACACGGTACGAGTAGGTTGTTTTACAGTGCCATTGCCTTAATTCTTATAAACCATCTTGTCTTTTTACAGTGATTCATTTATTTTTATGACAAACTCAAGGCCCATAAAACACAATTAATTTGTACTAATTTAGCCCGCAAATATTAGGATCTGGTTCACAGATGCTGTCCAGGGCAAAAAAAAAACCATGTCATTGTATTCAAAGCACATTGGCTCAGAATGCAGTTTGCTGCAGCTTGGAGATCAATAGTGAAGCCACATAAGATGCTCACAGTATACAAATAGACAGTGCAGCATCTCCCATTAGATATATGCATGCATTGAATCAATGAAGAAATAATTTTATGAAGACAAGAAATAATTGCTCAAGAAATAATTTTATATTTTCCCAAATATGTGCTACTCTTCCTGCTGGCAGCATTCAATAGCAAAGAATTATAATCATGAGGGTAATTCTTTTCTAATATAGGTCCACCACTATTTTCCAGTAACTGGTGGTTCAGTACCTCCCTTAATCCGGTCAAAATTACAAGAGCGTATTTGAAATCCACCCCCCTCCCCTCCGGATGTATCTCCAAAAATGGGTGAGGTAGCCAATCTCTACCTCATTGGGACTTCGGCAAACCGATCGGCGGATTGAATTTGCCCCCTACGGATGGAGCTCTGGAACTCCTGACTGGCTGGAGCCAGCAGATCCGCTCCCATAGTCGACTTCCAAGGCCGACATTGCAGGCCCTCGGTGGACCGTTCCGGTACGGTTGGACTCCTCTCAGAGGCTGTGAGCCCTGTTGGTCCGGCAAAACGGATAATCCAGAAAGGTTCTGGAATGAAGTGCCGGAAAATGAACAAAACTACCTTGTCGGAAAATCGGTGGCGGACCTGTACTGTCATTTTTCAACTTGATAAACACCAATCTTCTGTATCGTGGTGACATTTTCAAGAGCAAGTTAGCAAAAGTGATTCAGCCTCATCAAATTTAAATAGGTAGCATCACTATGGACAAAACTGGCTAAGCTTATTGGTATTGAGCAGTTTCATCGTTGTGCCACAGTCAGCCTTGTTGCTTATGTGTTTCAATTCATTATTCTGCAACCTTGATTAAAGCACCGGGTTGTGAAAATAAAGTTTATATTCAAGCATGGCTCTGATAGCAGCGGGAACTCAGAGTTTCAGGATCAAACACCTCTCTTCACATCTGTCGAAACAGTATTTTACTTTCCGTTGATGAAACAGAGAAACTCCACAAATGGTCTGCAAGGTTACCCAAGTGAACAGAGGCAAGATGTTCTGACCAGTGTAGATCCTTGATCCATTATGACAGTTGATCGTGCCACATGTTTTAGAAGCCATTTAGGAGAGATAGATATAATCTGTCAATTTTGATCGAAGATCCATGGTACATGGATGGGAAAGGTTCTGACAGATATGAGCCGAATGTTAGCAGGTAGGATTATTGTAGATGGGGCATCTCGGTCAACATGGGCAAGTTGTGCCGAAAGGGCCCATTTTCGTGCTGTGAGACTATGATTTAATTCCATTATTAAGAGAGCAATAAGGTAGCAGGACCGCCAGCAGGATTATTGGTGCTCCACTCCCTTTCCTGCTGGACATATACAGGAAGAGATGTATCAGCAGAGCCATCTCCATCATCAAAGACCCCTACCACCCATCGCATCACATATTCTCCATCCTGCCATCTGGGAAGAAGTACAGGAGCATCAGCTGCAAAACCAGCAGGATGCTCCTCAGCTTCTTCCCGCAGGCTATAAGACTGATAAACGGACTTTGCCCCCTGCCAAAGTATCGCGCACCAACCACCAACCTGGATACACTGAAGCAGAGCCATTGTCGTGCCGCTGCCGATTGGAACTTATGATATATGTATTTTTATTTTTATTTCTATTTATTTTTTACCGCACACTGAATGGACACTGGTTGAGCAACGTTTTTTTTGTTTCCTCTGGGTATGTAAGTACTCAGGAAAAATGATAAATAAAGATATACAAGGTAGTTTTGTTCATTTGACCACTAAAGATAGTTTTGAGTATTCTTAATTCCAAAAACAAAACAATATCAATGAATAACGAAGGATATTTATGAAATATACTTAACATCTGTTGAAGCATTCACGGGTATTATAATGACATGTTAGTGTGACTACGTTGTCTCAATATTAAAATGCAATGATTTTAAACAGAGCAAAGCATAAAGGCAGCATTTCCTGAGAGAAGCATAACTTTCAGCACACCAAGTGGCATGTTAATAGTCGAGTATCAAAGTTGTCCTTTTTAAAAAATCAGCTTTCAATTAATGCAAGCCTGCTTTGGTTGCCATTTTGATGGCTTCTGTAGCCAGAGAAAACTACTTCAAGCAAGTGAGATGGCGCGAGATCAGAAACAGGAGAGCCAGAATGAAACACACAGCTTCGTGCAGTAAACAAAGGTTTATAGCTTAGTTACGACCCTGGAAGCATCGTCTAAGAAAGCACTTCCTTCTACTTTGTCTGCTTTTGTATGGCCCGCAGCCAAAAGACTTGCTCAAATCCTTGCACCTTCCCCAAAGGATAGTTTGTAGTTTGTACTGGGCCTGCTCACAACTCTGTCTCCTCACATATCTCAATCCAATGTCGATGGCAATTTTATTATTGGTTTGAATGGAAAAATATTAATTTATCATCAAGATAAATATTAAATGCAAGCTTTAAAGAATAATTAAATTCATGTAATTACTCAGCTTTTTCAACTTGCTCTACAAAAATATGAAACCTATATAATTAAGTAACCAAAAGGTCAATAAAACTCACAGCAAAACATTGCTCATCAACTGGATGAAGACAAATCGTTCATAAATTCCTGAAAGATGTTTTGCTGCCACCTATTGGGGAAAACCCAAACTTCAGCTTCATCAAATATGAGAAAAAACACTGAAGTGCTCAAAACACAAAAATGAAGGCTGTCAGTTCATCTTGGGTTAGATTGACAATAATGTAAATGGCAGAACTAACCAAATGGAAGTTGGTTCCATTTTATCAGCACATGAACCTTACATCATCACTGGTAGGAAAATGTACTGGAATCTGTACTGAAGAGTTTAATAATTAAAGAGAAAAGTGAATGTGGAATTATGAAAGGAAAACATGTTTGATTAATCTGCTGCAGTTCTTTGAGGATGTGGCAGGTAAGGTAAGAGGGAGATAGGTAAGATGTGGCAGATAGGTAAGAGAGAACAAGTGGAGATAAAGCAATTGGATTTTTGGAAGGGGTTCGAGAAGGTCCAGCACAGAATGTTAATTAACATGGTATTGGAAGTAATAGATGAACATATTGGAATTAGAGAGCAAAACTCAGGAATAATCGGATCTTTCTCAGGTTGACAGGCTGTAACCTGTGGAGTACCACAGGTGGCTGGGCTCCAGCATCTCATGTCAACAATTTGTTTGAGGAAACCAGATGTCAAATTATCAAGAAAAGACACAAAGTACTGGAGTAACTCAGCAAGTCAGGCAGCATCTGTGGAGAACATGGATAGGTGACATTTCAACTCGAGATCCTTCTTCAGAATGAATGCGGTGGTAGAGGGATAAAGCTGAAAGAGAAGGTCAGGACAGTGGTAGGGTGGATACTGGTAAGGGGGGGGTTTGACAGGCAGGTGGTTGGTCAAGGGTGAGAAATTAAAAGACAAAAGGTGTGGGATAAGGATTGAAGTGTTGCGAATAGTGAAAAGAGGAGAAATAGGGGCAAATCCAGGTGGAACTAACTGGGTTTTGGTTAGTTACCTAACACTGGAGAGTTCAAGGTTCATAACCTTGGACTGAAAGCTACCTAAGCGGAATACGAGGTGCTGCTCCTCCAGTTTGTGTATGGTCTCACTCTGCCAATGAGAAGGCTCAGGGCAGAAAGGTCAATTTGGGTATGAGAAGGGGTGTTAAAATGGTTAGCAACTGAGAGATCCCTCACGTCTCTGGGACTGACTGCAGTTCCCAAGTCGCCTTCCCCGCGACTGGCCGTAACGCCCAGATCGCCTGTGAGCCCGGGTCTGCTGTCCGGTCCCGGCAGCCGCTCGCAGCCACCCGAGCTACTTCCCTCCCCGGCCCCAATACGGCGGCTCCACGCCCGGAGCGCCGCAGCAGTGGTGAGTGAGTGAGTTGCTGGCATGATCCCCGAACCGCTCCTTCTCAACGCTCCTGCCCGTGCTGACCCGGGCCAGACTCCCCCTACGCTGTGAAAGGAACTCTCTCCCCTCCCCCCCCCAGCGGCGCTTCCCACTCTACAGCCGCTTCCCATCAGCTGCCAGCAATGAGGGCTAGACTTGGCTGTCCCTCAGTACAACATCGTTCTTGATGTCGCTGTACTGAGGGATAACTAAGTCTATCTTTCTTGGCTAACAACCTAACCTTCAGCCTCCAAGACATAGGTGAATTTTTGTGCCTTGTTTTTGGTTAAAAAAAAAAGCGTCTTCATTGCCAGGAAATACGGTACTTAAAAGAGCAACCACAGTTGTGGTAAAAAGTCTTGTGGACTGATGAGATGAAGATTAACTTATGTCAGAGTGATGGCAAGTGCAAAGTATGAAGGAGAGAACAAACTGCCCAAGATCCAGTAATCAATAGGATAAACACAAATGCTGGAGTAACTCAGCGGGACAGGCAATATCTTTGGAGAAAAGGAATAGGTGGCGTTTCGGGACGAGACGCTTCTCCAGAGATGTTGCCTGACCCGCTGAGTTACTGCAGCAGACGGTCCCCGGCCCGTCGGGAAACGGGTTCCTTGGGAGTTGGAGCCGAGTTGAAATGGAGTTAGCGCTTCTTCTCCGCGCTGGCTGTAAGCCTGGGGCCGCCACTGCTGCGGGACGGTGCCCCCAGACAGGGATGGGACACTCGGGATGGGGCGGGGACGGTCTAGTAGCAATTCAACAGCGCTTGCAGCGCCGGAGACCCGGGTTCGATCCTGACTACGGATGAAGCGTAGGTCTGTACACAGGCAGCAGCTCAGCTGCCGAGAATGTTTATCTCGAGTGACCTATGACCAGGGCATGCGCAGTTGAAATACCGAACTTGCTTATTGTCAATTCTAGTTGCCTGTTGTCAGACAATATATTTCGCTGCAATTTGTTTTAATCATGCTCAGTTATATATTTTGTTATCAAATAAAGTTTTCCGTCCCAACCTACATCAACATTTATCGATTTTCGTTCCTCTCCTTTCAGTGTTATATCTTTTTCCATATTGCATCCTCCTGAAACACCGCTCCTCAGTTGTTCCCAGTTCAAAACTCAACTCTCCTCCATCACATCTCTCTGCCCCCCTTTGCGGACCTCTTTACCACTCACATGACACACAGCTGACTGCACCATAGCAACTATCATAAATGCATCATCTTCCACAACCAACACTTTGAGAATCTTTACAAATAAATCATTG
Source organism: Okamejei kenojei (assembly GCA_035221665.1). NCBI lineage: Eukaryota > Metazoa > Chordata > Chondrichthyes > Rajiformes > Rajidae > Okamejei > Okamejei kenojei. Next base: position 52,029,863 of record CM069144.1, on the reverse strand, counting down.
CCTGACAAAATTATCATTCAGTGTCCTGGTCTAAGTAAAATATTTATTTGTGAACAAGCAACTCACCACTTAAAATATTATGGTGGATATATCTTAAGAAATGTTGGCCTTAACTGGACCCTGGCACACCAGATCCCTATCACTAAAGACAATGCATACTGCATCATGTCCTCTCCAAACCATAACTGCAAAGGCCCACCTAGATCATCCCTTACTAGATTTAGGTAGCGTTTCCTCCCTTGAGCAACTCATCCAATTTCATCTTTAACCTCATTTGAAATTATAATTCCACAACACCTTCTCAAATGGAATCATAATAGAACTTCAGCCAACCAGCAGCAGAGGTACCTACAAGCTACTCGCCATGGTGCACACCATTCTGACCTGGAAACACAATGCCAATCTTTCATTGCAGCTGGGTCTAAATCCTAGAACCCTCAACCTAATGGTACTGTGGGAGTACCTGCACCCCCACCAGCTCAGCAGTGGTTGAACAAGACTGCTCGCCACCATCATCTCAGCGTAACTAAACAGCGCAATACTGTTCAACAAGGTTATGCATTGTTTCTTGCAATCTTTCTATGTCCTGGCAGAGAAACTACAGTGCCCTCCATAATGTTTGGGACAAAGACACATCATTTATTTATTTGCCTCTGTACTCCACAATTTGAGATTTGTAATAGAAAAAAATCACTTCTGGTTAAAGTGCACATTGTCAGATATTATTAAAGGTATTTTTATACATTTTGGTTTCACCATGTAGAAATTACAGCTGTGTTTATACATAGTCCCCCCATTTCAGGGCACCATAATGTTTGGGACACATAGCTTCACAGGTGTTAGTAATTGCTCAGGTGTGTTTAATTGCCTCCTTAATGCAGGTATAAGAGAGCTCTCAGCACCTAGTCTTTTCTCCAGTCTTGCCATCACCTTTGGAAACTTTCATTGCTGTTTATCAACATGAGGACCAGAGTTGTGTCAAAGAAGCCATATGAGACTGAGAAACAAGAATAAAACTGTTAGAGACATCAGCCAAACCTTAGGCTTACCAAAATCAACTGTTTGGAACACTCTTGAGCACTGGTGAGCTTACTAATCGCAAATTGACTGGCAGGCCAAGGAAGACCTCCACAGCTGATGACAGAAGAATTCTCTCTATAATAAAGAAAAATCCCCAAACACCTGTCTGACAGATTAGAAACACTCTTCTGGATTGGTGTGGATTGGTCAATGACCACTGTCCGCAGAAGACCTCATGAACAGAAATACAGAGGCTACACTGCAAGATGCAAAATACTGGTTAGCTGCAAAAATAGGATGGCCAGGTTACAGTTTGCCAAGAAGTACTTAAAAGAGCAACCACAGTTCTGGAAAAAGGTCTTGTGGACAGATAAGATGAAGATTAACTTATCAGAGCAAAGTATGGAGGAACGAAGGAACTGCCAAAGATCCAAAGCATACCACCTCATCTGTGAAACGCAGTTGTGGGGGTGTTATGGCCTGCGCATATATGGCTGCTGAAGGTACTGGCTCACTTATCTTCAGTGATGATACAACTGCTGATGGTAGCAGCAATAATGAATTCTGAAGTGTACAGACACTTCCTATCTGCTCAAGTTCAAACAAATGCCTCAAAACTCATTGGCCGGCGGTTCATTCTACAGCAAGACAATGATCCCAAACATACGGCTAAAGCGACAAAGGAGTTTTTCAAAGCTAAAAAATGCTCAATTCTTGAGTGGCCAAGTCAATCACCTGATCTGAGCCCAATTGCGCATGCCTTTTATATGCTGAAGAGAAAATTGAAGGGGACTAGCCCCCAAAACAAACAAAAGCTAAAGATGGCTGCAATACAGGCCTGGCAGAGCATCACCAGAGAAGACACCCAGCAACTGGTGATGTCCACGAATCGCAGACTTCAAGCAGTCATTGCATGTAAAGGATATGCAACAAAATACTAAACATGACCACTTTCATTTACATGACATTGCCATTATGGTGCTCTGAAATGGGGGGGACTATGTATAAACACAGCTGTAATTTCTACATGGTGAAACCAAAATGTATAAAAATGGCCTTTATTAAAATCTGACAAAGCGCACTTTAACCACATGTGATTTTTTCTATTGCAAATCTCAAATTGTGGAGTGCAGAGGCAAATAAATAAATTATGGGTCTTTGTCCCAAGCATTATGGAGGGCACTGTAACTAGGCGTGATGCTTAACAGGGGGGGGGATGGCATCGGATAAGAAGTCAAAAGTATCTGAATTTTACCTGGCAACTTCTAATAAATGCATCTTAATGTTAAATTCTTACCATGTGGGTATTTACAAAATCGAAAGACAGACCTCCAAATTCACATACATAACACATTAGAGTACATAACACCACAGATGGTAAATACTTAGCAAAGTCCATCAGTGTGGATTTAAAAGTCAAATACACTTGTTACTTGTTTGCACTACCATTTGAAATAAAAGGGGGAAAAAAAAACACCCATTGTATCTTCCTCCGCTGTGGAACACATTATTTTCTGACAATGCAGTTAAAGCGGATGGACATATGAACATATCATACTGTGCTTGAATCTGGTGGACAGGCAGCTGAAAAGGTCATGAAACTGATATCAATACTCACCATTTGTGGTGCAACATTCACGTTTGCTAGGCCCAAGGTTTTAGGTAAGATCTTGGTTTGAGAGACGATGTTGGAAACTGATGTAGCGACCATGGATAGACTATCTGGAAACAACCAAATCAATCATTAATCTACAACTTAAACCACAAGATCTGTACAAAGAAAACACCCCATCCTGGGACTAATGACATGCTTTACAAATGAAATTTTTGGCAGCGTTACGGTAGACTTGTCTCATCGGAGTCCATGTGAAACTGTTTGATGGCCTGGGAAGATATCTAGACATGACTAATGCCCAAACTTTAGTCTTTCAGAGGGTGTCAGGAGCGTTACCAGGCATACATGAGGTCTTATAAGACATATATGGACCTCTCACATCCTATGGATGAACTCCTTCCTCGTCTTCCCATCTTTCCCGTTCCAGCCCTTACACCTTATTTTATCTGCACTTTCTCTGTAGCTGTAACACTATACTCTACACATTGTTTCCTTTCTCTTTTGCACTACCTGTTGTACTCATGAATGATGTGATGTGCCTGGATGGCATGCAAAACAAAGTATTTCACAGTACCTCAGTACAGCTGACAATGATAAACCAATGCAGGAACTTGCCTATTATCCCTGCACTTTTCTGCAGCTTTAACACTACATTCTACATTCTGTTTTTTTCTCTTTTTGCACTACCTGTTGTACTTATGTATTGAATGATCGGCTTAGATTATGCACAAAACAAAGTTTTTCACCATATCTAGGTGCACGTGACAATAATAAACTAGTACCAATGATTTGGTAAGGCCTTAGCTCCTTTTCTTCCAACATGTAAACCATTTGTGATCAAAACTCGTAGTGACACAACTCAGAACGTCCAAATCAAATTATTACATCCACGCTCTATCAGAGGCAAAAGGAAATGGCAAAATTATCTGGAAACAATTAAATAGCCTATTAAATCCAAAGGTTAACACCACCCAAAGCCAATATAAACTTAAAATTCGAGAAAACATAATCACTGATAGTACACGTCTCAAACGAGTTCAATAATTTCTTCATAGAATCTGTTAAAAACCTTGCCTCAGGTTTCTCCTGCAGGAATGATATTGCCCTAACAGCAATAGACATGCCTGACGATCAAGATAGCTCATTTCAGCTGAGAGAGGTTGGTCAGACAGCTGTCCTAAAAGCTATACATGACCTAAACACCACTTACTCAAAAGAAATTTATAATCTAGACACAGCTTTTATTGAGAAATATAGTAGCATTCTAATCCAGCCACTCACCCATCTTATTAATATCTCCGTTGCATCTGGGCAATTCCCAGATGGGTGGAAAACAGCTCAAGTAATACCACTTTTTAAATCTGGAGATGCTGAAATGACGTCTAACTTTAGACCCATTAGTCTTCTTCCAGTTTTCTCTAAAGTCCTGGAGAAGATTATATCAGAACAACTGATGCACCACCTTGAGACAAACTATTATTTGCATCCCCTGCAATTCGGATTCAGACGCAACTATTCTACAGAATCTGCCACTTGTTTTTTAACCGAAAATATCAAACATTCACTTGATAAAGGAAATGTGGTTGGTGCAGTATTTTTAGATCTAAAAAAGGCGTTTGATACAGTAAATCGTGACATCTTAATTTCAAAACTAACTAAGTTCAATTTTTCAAAACAGTCATCGTCCTGGTTTGAGTCATACTTAAAGGGCCGTGAACAATGTGTGAGATCCACTTTTCTCAAAATTGAAACGGGGATCCCTCAGGGCACTGTCTTGGGACCTATACTCTTCAGCCTCTACATCAATGGTTTGCCAGATGCCTGCCCAGATATAGGTCTACAGATGTATGCAGATGACACAGTTGTATATGCATCTGGTAAAACCTGTACTTTTGTGGCTGAGAATGTAAATGCCAACTTAGACAAAATATTATCTTGGCTGGCCTCATCTTGTTTAACTTTAAACACTAAAAAGACAAACTCTGTCTGCTTCTCCATCAAAAAACTACCCCTAACAAACCTCCTCAATATAAAAAATCAATGGTGAGCTCATTGAACAAGTACCTGAAGTAAAGTATCTGGGAATAATTATAGACAATCAGTTGAACTTTAAAAGTCATATTAAGAAAATGTGTAAAACCATTAATGCAAACTTGGGCTGTTTTATGATTATAAGAAACTGTTTGACTTTTAACTGTGCTTTTCTTTTCATGAATTCTATGATTCTCTCACATATATCTTATGGCTTAACCACATGATCCCAGGCTCACCAGTCATCAATTAAAGCCATAGAGTGTCTCTATAACCGAGCCTTGAAAGTCCTGGACAAAAAAAGATATCATCACTGTCAAATTCTAAGCAAATATAAGATCCTAAGTTTTGCAAACTTTATTTCCTTACATTTAGTTATATTGGTCTTCAGGTGCCTAAATGGCGCTGCTCCCCGGCTGCTGTGTAAAACAATAACAAGACTGCAAAGTGGTACCAGATCCACCACCCGAGCAGCGTCAAAAGGCAGTTGTAGTATCCCCTTCTGCAGAACATCTTTTGCTCAAACTGCCTTTTCAGTAAAAGGGACAACATTATGGAACTCACTGCCAGACCACTTGAAATGTATCCCTACATATGTCACATTCAAAAGAAACACAAAATTGTGGCTAATTCAACAACAATCTTGTTCTCATATTTAGTTTTTACACTGTGCTCTCTCTGTATGTCTTTTTCTCTTTTCCATTTTTTTATCTCATTTCCATTTTCCTCATTTTAATAATGTTAATCTGTATTATCATTTTTAACCAAAAGCCCTACTAGGGACAAGTGTTGCGAATTAGCTTTGGCTAAAAACACCATGATGCATACATCAGATGACTGTTTCAAGTGTATCTATGTTTTTGTATCTGTCCCTATTTAAATAAACCTTAATAAAATAAAAACAAGTCTTAAAACTTGAATTAAAACCTTTGGTCTCAGTAATGTTATCAATAAAACTGCTGGCTGAATGGAAAGACCCATCTGGATACAAGCCCGATTAGCCTACATTAAATAAGTAATTTGACTGCAAGGGAAATTTCCTGGTCTATGTGTCATTTTTCAGATACAAATGGAAATCTGCCAACCTTATGGGCCTGTCCCACTTAGGCGATTTTTCAGGCGACTGCCAAGTCATAGCAGGTCGCTGAAAAACCAGCGACTGGAACGGCGATTGTCAGAGTGGAACACACACACACACATCGCTTCCTCCAACGGCCTGTTGTGCAGGTGGGGGACAGGGCAAGCGGGGGGAGCGGTGTCTGAGTGAAATTCACATGGTGCAGAGCCAATGTGAGACAGACACGCACCGCGATGAACAGGAAGGTTGGCACTGTAATTAAGACGGCGAAAGCACAGTGTACGGGAAGGGCACTTAAGTCCTTTAAAAGAGGGGGGGACTGAGGGAGGAGAAGGGGGAGACGGGGTGGGGAGAAGGAGTGGAGACAACTTTTAAGAAGTCAGAGATACACGGCTGTGAAGCTCGGCGGACATTAACATTACCGGTCAGTTATCCTTGGTTCTGAAAACTACTGTTTACGTTTTTTTTCCCCCAATGAGCCAATGAAATTCACCGGTCAGCACCGGCGACAACCTACATTCTCCTGGCAACCCACTACCATTGCACCTACATCACAAGAATTCTCGCTACTCTCCATGGCGTCAAAATCCAAGTCGCCATGTTGAAAAATTAGTGGCGACCAGAATGAAGCCGCGACTAGTTACGAGAATGCGGGAACCACTCACCACCATGCAGGCAACACCCCAGCAACCCCCGGCAAACATGTGGTGACCTCATAGTCTCATGTAGTCGCTTATAAAGTTGGCCCATTACTGCTCTGACTACTCTGGTATCCAGAGTAAGGGACTAAAGAACCAAAGGACATTGGTTTAAGGTGAGAGGGGAAAGATTTAATAGGAGCCCAAGAGGCAACTTTTTCCACACAGAGGGTAGTGGGTATATGGAATGAGCTACCAGACTTAGTTGAGACAGTGAGGCAGGTACTATAGCAACATTTAATAGACATTTGGACGGGTATATAGATAGGATAGGTTTAGAGAGATATGGGGCAGGTGGGACCAGTGCAGATGGGGTATCTCGGTCAGTGGGCAATTGGGCCGAAGATTGGGCCTGTTTCCGTGCTGTGTGACTATGATTCCATGACTCTTGACCCACCAATGTGGTCGGCTCAAGTCTGCACCCAACAAATCTTTTTTTTTTTTTTTAAGATATTTTTATTAGAAGTAATTACATATTAAGAAGAAATATAAAATCCAATTAAAGCAAAAGAAAATATTAACGTCACATACATTCTTAATATTTTTTAAATTAACAATCAATCTTATTTGTACTTCTATAGTTTTCTTTTTTATTTTATAGCAGTAGGAAATAAAAAAGGGAAAAAGAAAAGGAAAAAAAAAGAGAGATAAACTAATTGAGTGGAGTATTAAACAAGATATTCTTCAATGGAGATATATTTATGATCTATTGTCTATAATTCTTCATCCATTCATACATTCAGGCTTCCGTCATGGCTTCGAACCGGACCATCTTGACCCTTTAAATATTCAATAAATGGAGACCATATTCCTCTGAACTGGTCCAGCCTGTCCATCAGGGCAAGCCTTAATCGTTCCAAGTGTAACGTCTCCGACATTTCTGTAATCCACATTTTAGTTGTGGGGGAAGTAGGACCTTTCCATAATCTTAGTATTAATTTTTTTATCAATTATTAAACTATAACCGATAAAAATTATTTGTTGTGTTGTTAATATCTGATTTGTTTCTAGTATTCCCAATATAATTAGTTTTGAGTCTGGAATCAACTTTGCATTAACTACAATTGAGATTATCTTAAAAATTTCTATCCAAAAATTAGTGATTTTTATACATTTTGTGAATGAATGCGTTAAATTAGCTTCTAATTGTCGACACATCGCATATTGCGGACACATTTGAGAAAATTCTATTTAATTTGGACTTTGAGAGATGTAATCTATGTATAACTTTAAATTGTATCAAGGAGTGTCTAGCATTTAATGAACAATGATGTATATATTGTAAACTTTCATTCCATACTTCTCTACTGATTACTTGACCTAGTTCATTTTCCCATGCTTGTCTATATTTATCCGTATTTGGTAAATCATTTTCCAATAAAATATTACAAATATATGATATTAATTTCTCTGTATTCGGATGTTTATTTAAACATTCATCTAAAATTTCTGTCTTTCTATTCCTAAAATCCAGTGTATTTGATTTAACATAATCTCTAATTTGCAGATATCGAAAATATTCTTTAAAATGTAATCCATAATTTTGTTGTAATTCCTGAAATGAGAGAAATATGTTTTCCCTGTAAAGATCACCGATCTTATTTATTCCATAGTTCTTCCATTTTAAGAAACCTTTGTCCATTTCCAAGTGCAAAGCCACCATTTATTTTTGATTTAATAGATGCTTTTTAATTATTCTATGATTCTTATAATCCCAAATAAAATTGGTAACCATGGAGTCCACTTTCTTGAAGAAATTTTTAGGAAGATATATCGGGATCATTTGAAACATTGTTCATTTTTATCACGTTAATCTTACCTAACATTGAAATAGGTAATGTTTTCCAATATTGAATATTCTTAAATGTTTATTCAATAAGGTAAAAAATTAGATTTAAATAATGAATCATATCTTTTTGTTACATAAATTCCAAGATATTTAATTTTTTCATTTGCAATCTTAAAAGGGTATTGTTGTAATATATGTAAATTATTTCCCATTATTGGCATAAGTTCACTTTTATTCCAATTAATTCTATATCCTGAAAACGATCCAAATTGAGTTATTAAATCTAACAAGTTAGGAAGACTAATTTCTGGTTTTGTGATATAAAGTAATACATCATCTGCGTACAATGAGATTTTATTTTCAGTTTCCTTAGTTTCATACCCATATATTTCAGGGTTTGATCTCACAGATTTTGCTAATGGTTCTATTGCAAGTGCAAACAGTAGTGGAGATAAAGGGCAACCTTGTCTACAACCTCGGAATAAGTTAAATTTAGTTGTTAACACTTGGTTAATTAATATTCTAGCTGTTGGTCTAGTATATAGTAATTTAACCCATGTTATAAACTTCTCTCCCAATTGAAAAAATTCCATAACCGAAAATAAGAAGACCATTCAATCTGATCAAAAGCTTTCTCTGCGTCCAACGAGATAATTGATAAATCCTTATTAATATTTCTTTTCGAATATATAATATTAAATAATCTTCTCAGATTGTTTGAAGAGTATCGTTTTGGTATAAATCCCGTTTGATCTGAATGAATTAGTTTATTAATCACTTTGTTTAGTCTTTGTGCTAATATTTTTGTTAATATTTTTTGATCAGTATTTAAAAGAGAAAGAGACCCTGGGTCATCGAGATTTTTTTTATCTAATTTAGGTATAAGGGTTATAATAGATTCATTTAATGTATCTGGTAATTTCTGTTGTGTATAAATGTGTTCATATAGTGTCTTCAAACGTTGGGCTATCATATCATAAAATATTTTATAAAATTCTGCTCCAATACCATCTGGTCCTGGTGTTTTACCATTTTTTAATGATCTAATAGTTTCTTCAATTTCTTTAGTAGTTATTTCGACATTTAATAATTCCCTATCTTCTAAATCTAGTCCATTTAGATTACAATTTTTTTTAAATGTTTCTACTCCTATACGATTTTCTTTTGTTTTAGCTGAGTATAAATTTTTATAATATTGCAAAAATCTCGTTTATATCTTTAGTTTGTGTTAGTAATTCTCCTTTATCTGATTTGATCCTATATATTAATTTTTCTCCTTCCAATTTTCTTAACTGACGAGCCAATAGTTTATGTGGTTTATCACCGAATTCAAATTGTATTTGTTTGGTATATTGGTATAGTTTTACAACTTGATCTGACTGTATTTTATTTAGTTTATATTTCAATGCAAAAATTTTATTATGTTTTGTCGTAGTTGGGTTAATGGCATTCTCTGTATCTAATTGTTTAATCTCTCTTTCCAATGCCTGTTGTAGCTTCCTATTCTCTTTATTATAAAATGCTTGAGAAGATATCATAATTCCCCGAACACAGGCCTTAAAAGTTTCCCATAAGAGGGATGATGATATTTCTGGTGTATCATTTGTTTCAAAGAAGATCTTGATCTGTTTTGTAATATATCCTTGAGTTATTTTGTCCTTTAAAATTTGTGGATTAAATCTCCGTTGATCTTGTTTTTCCATTTTAAATCTGAGATAATTGGGGGAAGTTAATAAATATTCACCCCAACAGTGAAACTCACACATGGCAAACAAATATTTGCAAAGGTAGGCGCATCCCTCGAATGTACAAGTTTCCTTGCAATTGAGGATGATGAAATTTAATCCAGCTGGCTCAGGCACTAACAATCGCTCAGGAATGCAGGCAAGGAATCATCTTGTGATTTCAGGGAGAGGTCAAGGCAACTTTGTTATTTGCAACAGCTTATACAGGAGAAGGAGTGGAAGATGCCTGTCATGCATTCTTTCCGTGTGCTCCAGAGATGCTGCCTGACTCACCAAGCTACTCCAAAAAGGGACTTCTGCTCTAAGCCGGAGGATGAGACGGAATTTCGGCAACTGTGGCGGGGCTTGAATGCCATCACCTCCTACAAGGCTAAAAATATGAGGCAGCTCAAATGACATCGAAGCATCACTCCCTGACGAGCTCAACGCGTTCTACGCACGGTTCGATAGGAAGAACATTGATGTGCCTTCCCGAGCCCCCATTCGCCCTGACGGTATTACAATCACAGTCACAGAGGCCGACATCAGAAGATCCTTCAGAGGGGTGAACCCTCGGAAAGCGCTGAGGCAGATGGTATACCCGGTCGTGTTCTCAAAACCTGTGCAGACCAACTGACTGGAGTTTTTTCGGACATTTTCAACCTCTCACTTCTGAGGTCTGAGGTTCCCACCTGCTTTAAAAGGGCATCGATAATACCCGTGCCCAAGAAGAGCAAGGTGACGTGCATCAAAGGCTATCGACCAGTGGCACTAACATCTGTGGTGATGAAGTGCTTTGAGAGGTTGGTTATGGTGCATATCAACTCCTATCTCGACAAGAACGTCGATCCATTGCAGTTCGCTTACCGCCACAACAGGTGGATGCGATGTCACTGACTCTCCACTCCGTTCAGGACCACTTGGACAACTAACACCCGTACGTCAGGCTGTTATTCATTGACTACAGCTCGGCATTTAATACCATCATCCCCTCCAAGTTGGTTACCAAGCTCACGGATCTGGGTCTCTGCGCTTCCCTCTGCAATTGGATCCTCGACTTCCTCATCCACAGACCACAGTCTGTCTGGATTGGTGGAAATATGTCATCCTCGATAACAATCAGCACGCGAGCACCTCAAGGTGCGTACTCAGCCCCCTGCTGTACTCACTCTATACTCATGACTGTGTAGCCGGACATAGCGCGAACTCCATCATCAAGTTCGCCGATGACACCACTGTTGTTGGACAAATCACAGATGGCGATGAGTCAGAGTATAGAAGTGAGATCGACCGATTGACCAAATGGTGCCAGCACAATAACCTGGCTCTCGGCACCAGCAAAACCAAGGAACTGATTGTGGACTTTGGAAGGGGTAGGATAGGGACCCACAATCCTGTTTATATCAACAAGACGATGGTGGAAAGGGTCAATAACTCAAAATTCCTGGACGTGCATATTTCCGAAGATCTCTCCTGGTCCCAGCACACTGATGCAATTATAAAGAAAGCACATCAGCGCCTCTACTTCCTGAGAAGATTAGGGAGAGTTGGTATGTCAAGGAGGACTCTCTCGAACTTCTACAGGTGCACAGGAGAGAGCATACCGACTGGTTGTATCGTGGCTTGGTTCGGCAACCTGAACGTCCAGGAGCGGAAGAGACTTCAGAAAGCTGTGACCACGGCCCAGTCCATCACCTGCTCTGACCTCCCCACCATCGAAGGGATTTATCGCAGTCGCTGCCTCAAAATGGCTGCCAACATCTTCAAAGACCCACACCATCCTGGTCACACACTCATCTCTCCATTGCCATCGGAAAAAAGGTACAGGAGCCTGAAAGCTGTAAAATCCAGGCTCAGGAACAGCTTCTTCCAGTCATCGGGCTATTAAACACAACTTCAAATAAGCTCTGAACAATAACAGTCTATTATTACTATTGCACTTTATCTGTTTATTTATTGTGTATATATGGTCTATAGACACATTGAACTTTTATCTCCTGTTCTGTATTATATTTACATCTTCTGTTGTGCTGCAGCAAGTAAGAATTGTCCTATCTGGGACACTTGACTCTTGACACTGTCTTCATTTGTAAACCAACATCTGCAGTTCCTTGTCAAAGAAGGAACTGCAGATGCTTGAAAAGCGAGGGTACACAAAATGCTGGAGAAACTCAGCGGGTGCAGCAGCATCTATGGAGCGAAGGAGATGGGCGACGTTTCGGGCCGAAACCCTTCTTCAGACTGATCTTGAACCCATCAGTCTGAAGAAGGGATTCGGCCCGAAACGTTGCCCATCTCCTTCGCTCCATAGATACTGCTGCACCCGCTGAGTTTCTCCAGCATTTTGTGTACCATCTGCAGTTACTGTTTCTACATAAATTCATTAAAAGTGGGGGAGGCTGCAACACACCAGCTACCCCATGGATATTACAGGATCATGGTAAAAATGCAAGGAGACCCTGACAACTAGAGACCAAGCTCTGCGGCATAGACCGAGTATGCACACTTGGGTGGACACACACACACTCTCTAAATCCACATGGTGCATACAGATGCACACTAACCATACACAGAGACACAATACTGTCCACAGTCTCCTTCCCTCTGTGCAATTCTCCCCTAACGGCCTCCATCACTTCCTACCTTTCAGCGCCCTCCCATATAGCCACTCTCGCACTCCTTCTCCCCCACCCATCTCTCTCATTTCACCCAGCTTCAACAGGAGAGCTGCAATGGTTGAAGGCTGTTTGCTTCCATTTTTATTCAAGGACAATGCTCGATGAACAATGGTCGCAGGCCTTGCCAATTAAACATCAGGAGTAAATTTTGGTTTTAAAGCTCAAAGAAAATTTCATTCCAATTGTGAGAATCTAGACAGGTGGTGGGTATAGAGCATAAAAGCAATCCAGTTGATGTGATGACTCAATGAGAACTTTTCAGTTGTTATTAGCTCTGAGATAGAAATTGAATGTTCGGCCTGCAGCTTGGCTTTCTGGTGACCTTGATAAATTGAATGGGTATTATTATGGATAACAAAGTCCTTACATTAATTTGTACCTTACCACTTTCTCGACTTCAATTGATATTTCTGCAATCATTTTGTTTTAATTAATTTTATTTCCATCTAAATTGAAAGACCAAATCATAAGATAAAGGAATTTACTCACAAAGAAGTGGAGATAATGGAATCTTGAGTAAAACACAAAGGGCTCGGTGACTCAGTGGGGTCAGGCAGCGTCCCAACCTGAAACGTTGCGTATCCATGTCCTCCAGAGATGCAGCCTGACCCGCTGAGTTACTCAATCACTTTGTGCTTAACTTACTCAAATAATGCAGATTACTTTCAGCTTTATGGGGATGAAACAGGCATTTGTCAAGATATGGAATTAAGTAAAACTAATGGCCACAATTTACTGAATAACAGGGTAATGTCAAAGAGTTGTATGGACAACTACAGTGATTCCCCCAGCCATTCTGGAGAGCTGACTACAAATGGAGCACGACTGGGAGCTAAATATTCCAACATTACATGGTTTTTGGATGCACCAGCTTCACGTCAGCCACAGCTGATACATTCAATGAATGTGGCCTCATTAAGATGAACAGTGCCACTGAGTTTCATTAAAAACCTACAGCAATATTTGTGCTTTGCTGTTGTATTTTATTTCATTGACTCTCTTGCTTTATTTCATCAGCTAATTATTTTTTAGTGCCTTTATGACTTTTTTACATTTTAGAAATTTTAATATTTTAAAAATGTCATTATTTTTCTACCGTCTAAGGACTCAGTATTCCAGCAAGTCAGTCTGCAGGCAGGGCCTTGGGTTGTGTTGCCAGGGGGCCTTCACGATGCTTGTGGCCTGCTCCACTTTACAGAAGAACCATGGTAACAAAGCCACGGGGTGATAATGGGAAGCACAGCTGCAAAGGTTATGTGACCACATGTTAGCGCATAGAGGACAATCACAAAGCACTGGCTGAGCCCAATGTAATCATCCCAAAGATAAACATAAAATGCTGGAGCAACTCAGAAGGTCAGGCAGCATCTCTGGAGAAAAGGAATAGGGGACGTTTCAGGTCGAGACTCTTTATCAGACTGAGAGTCAGGGAGGGGGAAGCTAGAGGTATGGGAAGGTACAGAACAATGCAGAGCCTGCATCGATGACCATTTCAACCCAATTAATGCTGTAATGAAGGGATGCAAATATTCAGATGTCAGGGAAGCATACTGCAAGAACAATGAACCTTCGATAAAAGATTTGGACTTTCACAAGTGGCCGAAACAGGCGCACCCCAATCACGATGCCAATTCATTTCTACAACATATTTGGGGCAAAATTCTTGAATCATGTTCTTACGACCCAACAAGGGAGCTGGATTTAGTAATGAGTATCAGGATAAACTAAATTTAGTGAGGAGTAAGTTCGTCAGAATCAGTTTAAGTCTGACAAAAAAAGAATAGTGACTAAGCAGGGATTTACAATCAAGAATGTCAAACTTTAAGGAGTGAGAAATGAAATGGCCTCAGTAAACAGGGTCAAACTGTTGGTGAGCTATCTGGTGACTACAGAATACGTGGGAAAGCTACCAGCATTTATCTTCACAGGAGGTGACTGAGCATTTAGACAAGGATGGGATGATCAAATAAGCAAGCATGAATTTGTAGCACTAATTTAGTGGTATTTTTAAGGAGATTATTAGCCTAGCAGAGAGAAAAGCAATGAATAGTGCCTATACACACACATTCAGTAGCATCTAATAATACTCCCACGCAAGAGATTAGCAAAAATGAAACGGTGGGTTAATAATAGGCTCGGGAGATGGGAGAGGAAATGGTAATAAAGGAAACGGTTTCTGTCTGGAGGATGGTGCAATGAGTTCCGCAGCAATCTCATCCTGCACTGTTTCAGGATGTGGGCACCACTGTTCAGTCTAGAATTACTGCCAACCCTACCTGCCCTTGAGTGGGTGGGATGAGTTGCCTTTTGAACCACTGCAGTCCATCAGATGCAGCTACTCCCGTAATACCATCTGACAAGGAATTCCAGGATTAAGTTTAATTTAGAGATACACAGTAGAAACAGGCCCTTCGGCCCACCGAGTCTGCGCAGACCAGCGATCTCCAAATACGAACACTATGCTGCACACACTACGGACACTTTACAAATTTACCAAGCCAAATCTGTACATTTTTGGAATGTGGGAGGCAACCGGAGCTCCTCGTGAAAACCCACATGGGCACAGGGAGAACATGCAAATTCCATACATCTGGGAATTAGTAATTTAACCTATGATGAGCGTTTGAGCTTGTACTCACTGGGGTTTAGAAGAATGAGGGGGGGGGGGGGGGTCCTCATTGAATAGTGAATGGCTTGTGAGTGGATGTGGAGTGGATGTTTCCACTAGTGTCTAGGAATAGAGGTCTTAGCCTCAGAATTAAAGGACATTCGTTTAGGAAGGAGATGAAGAGACTATGTTTCAATAAGATCCCCTCTCATCCTTCTAAATTCCAGAGTATACAAGCCCAGCCACTCCATTCTCTCAGCATATGACAGTTGTGTCATCCCAGGAATTAACCTCGTGAACCTACGCCGCACTCCCTCAATAGTAAGAATGTCTTTTCTCAAATCTAGAGACCAAAACTGCACACAATACTCCAGGTGTGGTCTCACTAGTGCCCTGTACAACTGAAGAAGGATCTCTTTGCTCCTATACTCAACTCCTCTTGTTAAAAAGGCCACCATGCCATTTGCTTTCTTCACTGCCTGCTGTACCTGCATGTTTACTTTCAGTGACCGATGAACAAGGAGTTCTTTAATAACTTGTCAGTTTCTTTGTTGAACTAAATTAAGGCGCATGTTGCATCTGCCAGATCTCGTTGTACTTCCCCTTTTCCCAACATGACATAATTCAGATAATAATCTGCCTTCCTGTTTTTGCCACCAAAGTGGATAACCTCACATTTATCTACATTAAACTGCATCCACCATGCATCTGCCCACTCACCCAACCTGTCCAAGTCACCCTGCATCCTCATAGCATCCTCCTCACAGTTCACACTGCCACCCAGCTATGTGCCATCTGCAAATTTGCTAATGTTACTTTCAATCCCTTCATCTAAATCATTGATGTATATTGTAAATAGCTGCGGTCCCAGCACTGCACCTTGCAGAACCCCACTAGTCACTGCCTGCCATTCTGAAAGGGACCCGTTAATCCCTGCTCTTTGTTTCCTGTCTGCCAACCAATTTTCTATCCATTTCAGCACTCTACCCCCAATACCATGTGCTCTCATTTTGCTCACTAATCTCCTAAGTGGTACTTTATCAAATGCTTTCTGAAAGTCCGTGTACACTACATCCACTGGCTCTCCCTTGTCCATTTTCCCAGTTACATCCTCAAAAAATGCCAGAAGATTAGTTAAGCATGATTTCCCCTTCGTAAATCCATGCTGACTCGGACTGATCCTATCCAAATGAACCGCTGTTTACTCTCTCACATCTTTTTTTTCTCACATCTTTTTTCTGTCTTTTCCTCTCTCGCCTTTGTCCAACCATTTGCCTATCAAAATCTCCCCCATCACTGTCCATTCACTCCACAGATGCTGCCTGACCCACCGAGTTACTCCAGCACTTTGTGTCTTTTTGCAAATCCACACTTGTTCAGCAGTTTCTTGTTTCTACATTCGACTCCAAGGTATGATAGCAAGAAATAAAGTCATATGCTGTGCCACAAAAGGAAATATCAAAGGCATGGTCAAAGAGCATTTTATAAGAGGAAAGGGGGAATGGAGAATCTGAGATGTTTAGAATGGTAACTCCAGATCTTAGTATCTTGGCAGCTGACAGTACAGCCACCAATAGTGAAACGATCAAATTAATGGATTATATTCTGAACAAGAGGCCATAATCATCAAACTAGGAGGCCATTTTGGAATTCTCTGCAAACACCTTTTCACACTCGTTCGATGGAATTTTGCAAAAAGTTAGGAACCTTATGTCAATTGAGATTGCTGTTTGATGGTTAAAGGATTTATCTGAAGAAAAGGCAGATTAGTGGATCTGAAGTTCTACTAATCAACTGTAATCTAAATGAATGTCAGTATAGGTCTGTGAGCTAACTGGTCATCTCTCACACCCAAATACTGTTTTTAAAACTTTCTGCATCGATTAGAATCATTCTCCAATGTTCTTTTGATTTATTTTGCTATCTATAATCGCATAAATATCCAGGCCTTGCAACTTTCACTGGCAAATAAATATAACAGCGCGGGAAAAAATCAGCTTAACTGAATTTTAATCAATTCAGATTCTAAGCCAAGGGTAATTTTCATACAACCTGCCAACTGATGCCAAACGTGGAACTTTCTAGTTAATAATTACATCCCATTGAAAGAAGCAAAACATTTGTTTATTGGGCTGGGTTTGGAAGGGTGCTGTTCAACTGAGCTTGACAGGCAAGGTGCTAAATTTAACTCCTGGTAAATTCCAAGTTAAGCAACATGAGGGAAATTAGCAAGACACTAACATTTGCAAAAGCAGGTCTGGACTTTTGCACTTTTCCATTCACTATCCAATAAAGTTCCCAACTTTCCCATACCCCACCCATCCTCCTTTTCACTATAGTGGTACAGTCTTGTTCAGATCAGTATTCATGTTGGCTAATGACACCCTTCCATTTTTACATACTTTGACTGCATGCTGTGTTGAGGATTACACTGCATCGCTCAAGGGTGGCACAGTGGTAGAGCTGCTGCCTCACAGCTCCAGAGATCCATTCTAACCTCGGGTGCCTCTCTGTGTGGAATTTGCACGTTGTCCCTGTGACCACATGGGTTATGTCTCGGTGCTCCAGTTTTCTTCTACATTCCAAAGACGTGCACGCTTATAGGTTAATCAGTCGATTAAATTTGCCACTGGTGTGTTGGGAGTGGGTGCAAAAGTGGGATGACATAGAACTAGTACAAACAGGTGATCGCTGGTCTGCATGGACTCGGTAGGCCAAAGGGCCGGTTTGCATGCTGTACTTTTCAATCAATTAACATGAGGTGCCCAGAGTTCATGGAATTGTACCCCAGGATGATGGTTTGGGTGCCAAAAGAGAAAAATAAAAGCAGTCTTCCCCCAAGGCAAATATCATTTGATGGCCAACTGAACTCTTCCAGTGGATCTGACACCTAGCATGCTGTGCAAAATTAAAGGCCTTGTACTTCTATAAAGAAACAAATATGATTCTCGATATAAAAATAAAGTTAATGCAGTGAGCATTCTTCACAGGCACAAAGTTGGCCAGTTTCATCAGATATATATACAAATGGAAATCTTGTAAAATGCCCATTTTCATGCTTAATGCTAGAATCTGGATGTATTTTTAAAGATCAGAGCAGAAACAATCCCATGGGTGCACACACTGGTGGAATGGTACCGAGCTATGATCAGCCATGATCTAAATTCCTGAGCAGGAGTAAAGGGTTAAATAGTCTACCGCTCTTTCTATTCCCCATGTTCTTCGATTAAAGGGAATCTAAAATGGTCGGCTGCAGGAGGCGCCCCCGGGCCACAAAGATGTCTAGGACTTTGAATAATGGTGCCTAAAACGGCAGCAATTGCATGTGTGATATATGCAAAAATAATTTCACCGTGCAGTTGCGTATACAAATGAAGCACTGTGGAACCATCATGTCAATTTTATAGATCAAATATTTTCAGTGACCAATTGAAGCCCCTTAGCTTGCTATTAATTTCAACTAATGTGTTGAGAATGACCCCTCCACCAGAAATATTCAAAGCAACTGGCATTGTTGAATAAGATGCAAATGAAATTCCAGAGAAATTGTAGAAATTCCTTTTCCATTGTCCATCAGCATGCAAGCAACAGAGTCCTGCAGATGCAATGGCTTTAGTCGTCAGTTGAAAGGTCCTTTAGAGTTTGTGTACAATATCTTCTTGACCTCGCACTGCCACCACTCTTGTCTTGCATTCATTTTCATGAAAATAATTAGTTTCCAACATGGTCACTTGCAGCCACTGTGAAGGTCGCCTTTGTTTGGAGGACAGGGAGTGCTGGGTTCGTGAAACCTGCTTAGATTTTTCACCAAAGAGCAAATTCACCCTTGGAAACAACCAAGTCTATCTGGAGACGCAGGGAACCGCAAGTGCCGGGTTTACTTATTTTCCTGATTAGATAGATAGCACAGGTAAAAAGCAGATAGATTGATGTACAGTTTGGAGAGAAGAGACAAATTGCTGAAGTAACGCATCTAGTCAGGCAGCATTTCTGGCTATCCATGTTCTCCAGAGAGGCCACTGAGTTACTCCAGCAACTTGCGTCTTCTCTCCAAGTCTATCAGCTTTCACATTTGCTATGTAATCAGGGAAAAAAAGTCATGACAAGTTCTTGATTGAACTGGTTCCCATGAGTTTCATTAAGATAGTTTTCAAAAGTACCTCATTCCAAAAAAAAACTTTCCAATCCCTTCCACAACATAAATCAAAACACAAATTTGTGCTCAAATAGAAAGATCAATATATTAAAAAAAATAAAGCTACTGGCAGATGGTGAAACTGCCTTTGTGTCAGAGAGAGTACCAGTTCTTTCTTCAACCACAATCCTGATGCACGCTCTAACCGAACTAAAAAACTAAAATGCCAGTAATACTCAGCAGGTTGTCTGCCGCTGTGTGAAGAGAAACAGAGCTAAAGTTTCAGGCCAAAGACTCTTCTTCAGAACTGTACCAAAGGCATCATCCAGAAATCTTAGCTGTTTCTCTTCTCACAAATGTAGCCCAACCTGCTGAGTATTTCAAGCATTTTCTTTTTTTATTTTAAACATTAATTTTAAATTATTTTTACACACACTTAGCTATGTTGCCTAATCTGTCCAATTAGAGAGCATTTGATTGTCTAATGGCAGTTCAGAGGTCGTCTTAAGACTCAAAGTTTATAAATTTACCCTTTCCTTGTAAAAAGACCAGCAGTTTTGTTTTGTGGATGTTTGTATAGCAAGTCAGGGGGTATGGGGAAGAAGTTTCCTTAAATGTATGGCAACTGGTACTAATTGTTGAGGGTTGGTGGTATGTGGGAAAAGCTCAGACCTGTGTGACAATATTGCTGTTGAGGACAATAGACAATAGGTGCAGGAGTAGGCCAATCGACCCTTCGAGCCAGCACGGCCATTCAATGTGATCATGGCTGATCATCCCCAATCAGTACCCCGTTCCTGCCTTCTCCCCATATCACCTGACTCCTCTATTTTTAAGAGCCCCATCCTGCTCTCTCTTGAAAGCATCCAGAGAACCTGCCTCCACCGCCCTCTGAGGCAGAGAATTCCTACAGAGTGGAAACAGGCCCTTCGGCCCAACCTGCCTGCACCGACCTACATGTCCCATATACACTCGTCCCACCTGCCTGTGTTTGGCCCATATCCCTCTAAACCTGTCCTATCCATGTACCTGTCTAAATGTTTCTTAAACGTTGTCTCAACTACTTCCTCCAGCAGCTCGTTCCATACACCTACCACCCTTTGTGTAAAAAAAAGTTACCCCTCAGGTTCTATTAAATGTTTCTCGATTCCCCTACTCTGACCAAAAGTCTCTGTGCATTTACTCCTTGATCTACTCCTCTCGTGGTTTTGTACATCTCTTTAAGATCACCCCTCATCAACCTGCGCTCCAAGGCATAGATTCCTCGCCTGCTAAACCTCTCCCTGTAGCTCAGGCCCTCAACTCCCAACAACATCCTTCAGAATCTCCTCTGCACCATTTCCAACTTGACATCTTTCCTATAACATGGTGACCACAACTGAACACAATACTCTAAATGTTGCCTCATCAATGTCTTGTGTCAGAGAGCACCATCTCCCCACAACATGCTAATGATGCTTTCAAGATGCTATTTTGGCACAAGGCTTTCCTTCCATTCCTCTCCCCAGCCAGTCAAAATCTGGATTGCAGAGAATAACACTTCTAGTTGAATTTTCTACAGGAACCAAAAAGCAAAAATAAAGGCCAGATAAAGACCAGTCAAATGTCAGAACATAGGATCTTCAATCACTTCCAGATAGAACACTCTATATGGAGCAGAATGGTTTATTAACAAATGGAAACAGTTCACCAAGTCTGGAGCCACGTCAGCACAAGGTCTTCTGTCAGTCCGTTTCTCCAGAACCTACTGGTGTTTGATCTGTTTATCCAACTTATCCCTAGGCTACAACCATCAGGCCATTAAACACTGCAAACAGGCTCCAAGCTATATAGAATTTTGACTTTGCACTATTATTGTTTAGGAAGGAACTGCAGGTGCTGGTTTACACTGAAGATAGACACAAAATGCTGCGGTAACTCAGCTGGACAGGCAGAATCTCTGGAGTGAAGGAATGAGTGATGTTTCAGGTCAAGACCCTTCTTCAGACTGGCTCTGAACTAATGTCTATTCATTTGTCTGTTTTAAAAAATATATATATACCACATTTTTGTCGTTGTTTATTATGGGTTTTACAGAGTAATACATATCTGTTGTGCTGCTGCAAGTAAGAATTTTGTTGTTCCGTTCTGGGACATTGCACAATAAAATACTCTTGTCTCTTGAGATTCAAATTTTCAACATAATTCTACAATTTGGCAATACATTCCTCTTGAAAACTGGGACAAATGAGACCTGCATCTTGAGTCCCTGAAAATGCAAGAGTGATGAGCAATGTGCCAATCTACAGACAGAGCAGGTAGGCTCTAATGTCAATCAGCATCAATGTTATCACTTTGGTGCTCAACACTCCGATGAACACTCCTAATCAGCATAAATAAGCAGACTTAACCACCCACACTGAAGCAGTCCAGGCAATGAAAGAGGTTGACACAAGAGACTGCAGATGCTGGAAACTTAAGCAAAAAGCAAGGTCCCGAAGGAGGGTCCTGACCTGAAACATTGCCTGCCTTTCCCTCCACAGATGCTGACTGGTCTGTTGAGTTCTTCAAGCACCAGCAATGAATATTGGAAAGCGCTGATTCAACAAGGCCATGGTCTGCCCTGTCAAACTGTGCAGAGGAGCAAGACATTCATTACACCCGTAATGCTGAAAATATATTAAAAAGTTCAAGAATATAATCTACATCAGGATTACCATCCAGAACAAGATTCAATAAGATATTTAGTTAGTTTAGTGTAGTTTATTGATACGTGTCCGAGGTTCAGTTGCGTGCTAACCAGTCAGCGGAAAGACAATACATGATTACAGTCAAGCCACCCACTGTACAAATACATGATAAAATAATTGGAGTGTATCTTTTTGAATAAAATAGAGATTGCTGGAAACACTTAGCTAGTCAGGCAGTGTTGATGAGGAGAGAAACAATCAATGCTGCAAGTTGTGACCTATCATCAGAACTAAGAAACGTACTTTAAAGGGGCTGTCCCACTGTATGAGCTAATTCAAGAGTTCTCGCGAGTTTCCCCTGATTCGATCTCGTAGAATTACAGTAATAGCCGCTCGTAGGTACTCGGGGCTCTCGTGGACATTTTTTAACATGTTGAAAAATTTTCACCAGTCTTCACGAGCTTACCGCGTTTCCCGAGTACCTGCCATTAGCTAAGAGGTGTCCCAAGCTCCGACAGCCCCGCTACGTACATTCTACGTGCTTACCACAAATTTGATTTTTTTTAAAAATAAACTCGGGAGAGCTCTTGAATTACCTCGTACAGTGGGACATCCCCTTAAGACGTGCAAGAGAAGGGAAAGGGATGGAGAGAACAAAGTGACTGGGTGGATACCTAAACTGGAACTTCTTGTTGAAAGGTGGATACCTTAAATGGGAACTTCCTGTTGAAACCACATCAATCTATTTAGGCATGTCACAGCAAGTAATTATATTTTATATTCCTTAAGCTAACGTGTATTTCCCACTTAATTGTGGAAGTGGAACTGAGGGCGGAACAGTGGCGCAGTGGTATTGTTGCCTTACAGTGCCAGAGACCCGGGTTCGATCCTGACAACAGGTGCTTGCCTCTACGGAGTTTGAACGTTCTGCTCCGTGACCTACGTGGGTTTTCTGCGTGATCTCCGGTTTCCTCCCATACTCCAAAGACGTAAAGGTTTGTATGTCGATTGGCTTGGCATAATTGTAAATTGTTCCCAGTGTGTGTAGGATAGCATTAGTGTGTGCGAGGATAGCTGGTCGGCGCAGAAGGACTGAAGGGACAGTTTCTGCGGTGTATCTCCAAACTATACTAAATTTTGAAATATATGGTTTTCAACACGAGTTGGATAATATTAGTGTTGTTTTTGTATTTTACGGTTCATTTAATCAATTTTTCAAATAAAATATTAATTCCAGAAACAAAAATCCATCAACACTTGCAAAAACCTTTGTGGTTTCCCTCATTGTGTGTAAACAGGATTCATAGTGCAATTCTGTGTGCAAGCCAGCTTGACAGTCCAGAAATACAAGCCCAGCATTAACCAGCAATACTGCTTCAACCAATTTTGCTATGGCTCTTGCTTAAAAACATTCCACCAACACTGCAAATCCCAGCAATACAACAAACATGATGTTCATATTGGCTTTATCACCTTCCCACTCAATGACAATTAGTCTTTGATCTTAAACTGCAGTTGTATAGGGCTCTGGTAAGACCACATCTGGAGTATTGTGTACAGCTTTGGTCTCCTAATTTGAGGAAGGACATCCTTGTGATTGAGGCAGTGCAGCGTAGGTTCACGAGATTGATTCCTGGGATGGCAGGACTGTCATATGAGGAAAGATTAAAAAGACTAGGCTTGTATTCACTGGAGTTTAGAAGGATGAGGGGGGATCTTATAGAAACATATAAAATTATAAAAGGACTGGACAAGCTAGATGCAGGAAAAATGTTCCCAATGTTGGGCGAGTCCAGAACCAGGGGCCACAGTCTTAGAATAAAGGGGAGATCATTTAAGACTGAGGTGAGAAAACACTTTTTCACCCAGAGAGTTGTGAATTTATGGAATACCCTGCCACAGAGGGCAGTGGAGGCCAAATCACTGGATGGATTTAAGAGAGAGTTGGATAGAGCTCTAGGGGCTAGTGGAGTCAAGGGATATGGGGAGAAGGCAGGCACGGGTTATTGATAGCGGACGATCAGCCATGATCACAATGAATGGCGGTGCTGGCTCGAAGGGCTGAATGGCCTCCTCCTGCACCTATTTTCTATGTCTATGTCTAAACTGTACACAATGCGTAAATTAAACACTGCAATTCAAAGTTAGGAATTCAAAGCAAGCTTAAGATGCCACAAGTTTTATTGAAGTTGGGACATTCAGGTTCTTATTTCAGTGACGGCAAGAGGCGTTAAAAACCTCCTCTGCCAAGAAAGTTCTGAAGTTAAGGAGCAAATTGTCCTGAACCAGCACATCGAAGCTAGAGCGAATAAAAAGCACGCCAATGCCTCTACTTCCTTAGAAGGCTCATGAAGTTCAGCATGTCGCCAACAACTCTCACCAACTTCTACAGATGTGTCGTAGAAAGCATTTTATCAGGATGCATCACAGCCTGGTGTGGGAAGAGCTCCATCCAAGACCGCAAGAAATTGCAGTGTTGCGTTTGTAGCCCAGACCATCATTCAAACCAACCGCCCTTCCAATGACCCATCTACACTTGATACTCCCTCAGCAAGGCCACCAGCATAATCAAGGACCAGTCTCACCCCAGTCATTCCATCTTCTCCCATCAGGCAAGAGGTACAGTGGCTGGAAAGTTCGTAACTTCAGATTCAGGGCAGTTTTACCCCAGCAGTTATCAGAAAACAGAACGGTCCTCTCATCAGCTAGTTAGCGGTCCTGACCTCCCCTCTACTTCATTAGAGACCTTTGATGTATCTTTAATCGGACTTTATCTTAAACTAAACGTCATACCCTTTATCCTTTGTCTGTGTATTGGGGATGGCTTGACCGTAAGCCCGTGTCGTCTTTTCTTTGACGGGATAGCACGCAAACAAAAGCTTTTCGTTGTACCTCGGTACACACGACAATAGTAAACTAAAATAAACTATGCTGCTGTGCTATACCTAGGAACTAACAGAGATCAACAACTGACAGAAATACCTCTTGGAGAACACAACTCAGTACCTTTGACTTATTCTTTACAATTCTGTAGAACGGTTACACTTTCTGTTCCCACCATATCCCACTGATTAGCTCATTTTTCAAAGGGAAGCACACGAGGTCTTGGCCAAGTCTACCAAAAAGATTGTTATAGAAAGAGGAAGAGCTGCAATTTTTGGAAGTATATGGAACAGACACTTCAGGCCGATCCCTCAGAGCTCCATGAAGACATTTTAATAATTAAATTATTACCAGGAGTCTGAAACAAAGATATCCACTTTATCCAAATGGATATCCTTGGTTTCATACTCCTGATAATAATTTAAACACTGCATGGAAGCATAACTAATACTTGCACAGATTACTGGAAGGTGCAATGGGCAATTGCTCCTCTCGCTTAAAAGTTGTTTGAAATTATTTCACATAACACGGAAATGTGCAATTTCACTTCCAACTCAAAGTACATTTAAGTTGCTTCCCACCCACTTCAATCCTTCAACTTTGAGAAGACATTTGCTCCCAAGTCTCAGACATAAAAGGCTGTAACCAATAAGCAAGTAATTAGTGTGCAGATTTTCCATTCCTCAATGCACTAAGGCTTCATATAAACAGCCAAGCAGAAATGTATAATCACATAGTGAGCGGAGAGGCTGACTATCCCATGGCAAGGGTTACACAAAATGCTGGAGAAACTCAGCGGGTGCAGCAGCATCTAAGGAGCGAAGGAGATAGGCGACGTTTCAGGTCGAGACCCTTCTTAGGCAGCAAATTCCACACCATATCCCATGGCAAGGTCCACCACAGACTACCCTCGGATAATTTCCAAAATTACATGAATAACTTTAAAAGACACAGATGCAGTATAAAAGTCACAGATGATGAATTCAATGATACGAGGAAGTAAATGGATGACCTCAAAACTAATTCTGATTGAATTTTGCATTTTAAACGACATTAGTTTCCATCTATGTCACAAAAATACTCAGATCAAAGAAGGCCATTCAGCCCAGTGTGTCACTCGTAAATGAACAATTCAGACTAATCCCATTTCTCAAGTTTTAGTCCTAACGTTAAATCTACATCCATCTCCATTTCCGTTATTTTTAGGCAGCAAATTCCACACCATTCCCGACTCCTTGCCCATTGGATCGAAAATAATTATCTTGTTAATCCTTAGTTTAATGTTTTCTTTGGGAGGGGATGTTGACAGACCATTCCTTTCTAGTCAATTTATGCCTCCTTTATATGAAATACGTCAAGTAAATCTCCCCTCAACCTCTTCTGTCCAAAACAGAATCTCAGCATCTCTTCAATTAAACTTCTCCAGTCCTGAGTTTTCTTGTACATTTCTTCTGAACCTCTTGAACACTAAAACACATGCAATGTGAAGACCAAATAAGTAGCAGTCAGGAGGCAGCTTTATAGGATTTGGTTAGGTCGCATTTGCAGTATTCTGCACAGTTCTGCTCGCCCCATTAAGAATGTGGAGGCTGAGAAAAGGGTGCAAAGGAGATTTTCCAGAATGATGCCCAGAATTAGGGTATTAGCTACAGGAAGAGGTTGGACAGACTTGGATTGCTTTCTCTAGAAAGCTGGGGGTACAGGGGAGACCTGATAGAAGTATTTAAATTGATGAGAAGCATAGATGCAGTAAACAGTGGGAATCTTTTGGATAGGCACATGGATATGCAGTGAATGGAGGGATATGGATTATGTGCAGGCAGATGAGTGCTGGTCTTGGCATTATGTACGGCAGACATTGTGGGCCGATGGGCATTTCCCTATGTTGTATTGTTCCATGTACTCCAGCATTAATAGTGATGCAAACAATTCTAGCATTACCAGCCTGCTCTTACATCTTATGCTTTAGCCAAAAATGTCAAGCAAGACACAACCAGCCGCCCCATTCACTTTCAGCATGAACTCCAAGACCTTTCCACTGTCCACACTTCTCAATATCTTAACAATTTTATTAACTTGCTTCCCCTTCCTAAGTAAGCGCATGACCTTGCAGTTCTGCAGAATGAATTTCATTTGCCATTTTTCTTCCTATCTGAGCAAACGACTGATGTTTCCTTAAACCTCACTGGGAATACCCTATTTATCAAGACCTTCTATTTGTCATCTCTCTTTTTACATTAATTATGCTGATTTTGCTGAAGAGCAGTCAACATAAAATGTTAACTATTTCTCACCTTGCACATTCTGCTTCACCTAGGTTAAGTATTTTCAGAGCACTTTATTTGTTATTTCAGGTTTTTGCTTTTGGATAATCTTATCACTTTTCTGATGAAAATGCTGCGAAAGACATCTGCCAAATTCCTTATTAAAATTTACACAGAAGCCATCAAATCAGAATTCCCTCTTCAACCTTTGTATTTCCTCAGAAAATTCAATCAACTGTGTAGTAGCCATAATAGCTATAACCAGTTACCTTTAAATTTTATCTGCCTGTAATTATGTGGGTGGGATTTATACGTAGTCAGGGGCATGGTTTGCGGCTGGGATTCTGGCGCAGACTCCCAAGGAGTTTAGTTTAGTTCGGAGAAGATCGGGGAAGAGACATGGTTTTTGGCCATGCACGAGCGATTGAAAAGTACTTATACAAGCATAAGATTTGATGAATTATCATACTGTTTGTACTAATACAATAAAGATATTATTAATCAAGAGACTGTTTTTGGAAGATTTCTCGTTTGACGGCACAGAATATCTGGTGGAGAGCTCGTGGGTGCGTATAGATTACCTTCTGATCCACAGTCATCAATTAAAGTAACTATCGAGGACTAAATCCTTGCGATGGTGTAAAACCTGTCACTACAAAGTGAATTGAACACTTTTTAAACAAATGACTTTTTGATTAGTATGTGACTTTTTTAAGTGAAGGGTAGTATTATCACCCAGGATACTTCCAATAATCTACACATGAATCACGTTAGGCTGAATTGCCTGTAATTATTGAATTATCACCTATTCCCTTTTTAAATGTGGAACCATATTAACAGTCTTCCAATCCTTTGACATTTTGTTATTAACCAAAAAGAATCGTAAAATGATGGTCAGTACCCGCTTCCGTTATTATCCAATCCAATACTGGTAACTCATCTACTTTTAACAATGCCAAAAGTGATTTCTACATCTCTTCTCTAGCTTTATCCAATGCATTATTTTCAGTCATTTCTATAAACTATACTATTTGGTTTCCCCACTCCTTTCTGAAGATAGTCGCAAAGTATTTATTTAATTCAGTCTTTAATCTGCCAATCTTCAAATGCTGGGGGGAGGCTTTGAACACAACCTTGTCCTCATCAATGGAGCTGCTGAAGAGATGGTTGACAGCTTCATGCTTCTTTGCACCCATATCACCAGCAACCTAACCTGGTCCCTTCACATTGATGCCACAATCAAGAATGCACATTGGTGCATTTACCTTCTTAGGCATCCAAGTAACTTCAGCATATCCACGAGGATTCTCTCAAACTCCTGCAGTTGTACTATATGAATCCCAACTTGGTATGACAACTATTCTGCTTTCGACTGTCTGTACACGTAGAGAGTGATGAACACAGCCCAGTCCATCACAGGCTTTTCACTTCCTTCCACCCAGTCCATCTTCACAGTGCATTGCATTAGGACAGCTGGAAATATCGGCAAGCATGCCTATTACCCTGCCAATATCCGTTTCTCGCTTCTACCTTCTCTCAGATGACACAGGAGCTTGAAAGCTCGGATGCCCAGGCTTAAGAACAGTGTCTTCCCATGCCTATTATACTCCTGAACCAATCGCCTCATTCACACACCTCCTTTCCAGTGATGCTACTACATAGCCTTACTCTTAACTTTACCTCATTCAGTTGTTCCATTATTGTACTTCAATTGTTTGAGTACTACCTCAGATTACTTTAGACATTCGGGATACAACACGGAAACAGACCCTTCGGCACAGAGTCTGCGTGGACCGCGATCAACCCCGTACTCTAGCACTATCCTACACACAAGGGCAATTTACATTTTACAAAAGCCAATTAACCTAAAACCTGTACATCTTTGGAGTGTGGAAGGAAACCGAAGCACCTGGAGAAAACCCACATGGTCACAGGGAGAATGTACAAACTCCGAACAGACAGCACCCGTGGTCAGGATCGAACCCAGGTGTCTGGGGCTGTAAAGCTGCGCCACCACGCCACCCTGAATGCACATTACCTGACAATGTCTGTCACATTCTGCTGTTTTGCATTTTAATTGTTGTAGCTATCATTACCGTGTCGTGTTTACTCAATGTGCTTCAAGTGACTATAAAATTCATTGCATTCTGGTGTCTTTGACATACACAAATCTGAATGGATCTGAATTTGAATTACATTTAATTTTCTGGACACCAATAATGACTTTAGGGAACATTTCTATGCAAAATGTTGTTCAATTTTCCATATATCAATCCAGAGACATCACTCGGCCAAATGTACAACCTTGAAAGTAGATCAACCAATTCAGCACAGCTCAGGGGTTGAATACAAGAACTTCCTGGAATGCACAGTTCAGCTAGTTGCTAAGAACATTCCCTATCTTACTGTGGGATGGCGAGGATCTTTAATCTGCTGTCCATCTGTTGTAAACCCATGTTTTCTACGCTAGGGCTATATTTTCCCCAGGACCTGTATTGCAATTGTTTTCCGAGCCCTGTTCAGCTGTTCAGCACACTGTATATTTGTTGCGATTTTTTGCTCTTTGTGCAAAACGTTTCAAAATAAATGGCTGGAAACAAATATGAATCAGATCTTGTTCTACCATTTAAATGACACACCTCTAAGTCAACTTAGTCAAGCCTTAAACTAACCTTACTCTGACCTCAGTTATGAAGTTATATTCAATGATACTCTATTGTCACATGTACCTAGGTACAGTGAAACGCTTTGTTTTGCATACAACCTGATAAAATCACGTAGCAGACCTCACCTAGGCAGTACAGAAGTGTCGCCACGTATTGGCGCCGACAAAGTTTCAAAAGTTCACCGAACAGTCCTATCTACTAGAAGATAGACACAACATGCTGGAGTAACTCAGCGGGATAGGCAGCATCTCTGGAGAGAAGGAATCAGTGACGTTTCAGGTGGAGACCCTTCATCAGACTATCCACTGCCTGCCACTGCACATGGTAGCATCCTCTTCCCCCCTGGGCCGCCCTTAGTGCTTGGCCCCTAACCCCTCCCCGCCGGGCCCCCCATCATTCTCGTTGGCTCTCCGACTGTCTTTCTCGCTGGATATTATGCAGCATATTATGGATAGAGGCCCAGTGCAGATTAACTGTGACGTTCTCCAGTTTGAGGAAACAAGTGCAAAGAGTTGAATCAATGGGTCTATTAGTTTTCTCAGAACAGATTACAGAGCTAGATGATGGCAGCATTTAAAATTATTGAAGGATGAAGAATACTTTCAGTCATTGAGAGGCTTTACAAAGAAATTACAGTACCAAAGATTTGGAACAAACGTCAGCACACAGGCTGTGGAATACACTTCCATAGTTAATAGAAGCTGAAATGACATCAACATCGAAGATGAGCAGGTACGTTTATCATCATCAAAGCGACGAGATATGCAAACAGTGACAATTAGAACTGCTGACTTGCATGCAAGGTTAAAAGTAGGTCAAACTTTCATTAGCAACATTTTTATTTTATTCTGTATCTTTCAGAAAAGCAGCAGTGGGACAAAGCAGATATTTATAGCCACAAGTATATATGTCTTGGTTTCAGGGTTTAGTATATTTTATGGTTATTTAAATAATTATTGTGAATAAAGTACTGAATATTTGGTCCCTCTACCCCATTTTACCAAATTGCCCAGGCATAATCTCAAAACGGGGGGCTTCAACTGTGTTAAATGCTGGAATATTACGTGAGTTGGTAGTATTTGAAGTGAGAAAAGACATAACCTTTTGGACGAGGAATCTTTGTCAATAATTCAGTTACTTTTACAAATGCAGGCACACTTTGTATTTTCAGGTTGCAAAGTTCCTCAATAAGTGATTTTTATAATTAAATAACGTTTTCCTAATCATGCCTCATTTATACACCTTTGACATTTCCTTAGATTTTGGTTTTCTTTTCTGGGCAAATGGCTGATTTCAAATTTTAACCAATATTTGGAGATGATGCTGAGATTACAGTACAGTTGCATTTTTTACTGTATGGTACCATTTCATGGGTCTCAAATGAGGAAGGTAGAATAAGCAAACGGAGGAACAAAAAATATATATTTTTGTCCCCAATATTAGAGGAGGTTTAAAATATGGAGGGCTGAAGTAACTTAGCGGGTCAGGCAGCAGCATCTTTGGAGAACATGGATAGATAACGTTTAGGGTTGGGACTCTTCTATGTGGTTTCCTTTCAGTTCCATGTAGAACATGGACTACTCCAAAAGTTTCACCTTCTGTTCAATTGAGGTTTAATAACAAGATTGTCCTGCATCTAGGTTTTGCTTAATTCACAGAGTTAGGGATACATCTAGCCAAATATCTCAGGAACTGAAAATCAAATAGTTCAGAAAAGTGTAGCATAAAGTCAGAAAGCTCAATTCACTGACTTAGCTGTGTCCCAAATATATGTTTTTACTTCCAAAAGTTGTAATTCAGCACATTATGCAAGGACAGTCAGGCCATCATGCCTCTGCTAGCCCAGTGAAAGAGTTATCCATTTAGTTGTTAAATTTTACCCACAGCTGAATAACATTTCCCTTCCACAATATATCAAACTCAATTTGGCACACTTCCATGCAGTGGACTGCTTTATCAAAGGCGAACAAGACTAACTTATTACAAAAGCACACAGAAAGCACTTGTGGGATTTGAACTCTCTACTCTAAGTGTTAATCCATTAATTTGACTACTATAACCCAACGTGTGCTCTAGTACTCTACTTCACATAATTCCCAAAAGCCCCAAGATCTGTTGCAGCAAAATGGTTGCATACCTTTGGTGGAACAGCTCCATATACACAGGGTTGTAATCTGTCACAAATTATAAATTTACACACTCATGTTGGGATTCTTGCTTTCAACTTGGCCCTTGAGATAATAAGATACACATGATGGGCCATCCTCCTTATGAAACAATTGTGACAACACCATGTAGACGTCAGGCAGAAGCAGTTTCAAAGTCTTCTAATTACAAACAATTCTTCTTTGGATTAGCTTCATTATTTCTCAAATATAACTAAAGCAGAGCAGCATTCATTACACACATTCCAGAAACCAAGTAGTGCAATGGTTAAACAAACTACGGATTCCAAAAATTCTCCTAATAAAAAAGGAAACCTCCCTCATCCATTTTGGAATTTCATGTGGTGACATTTTTCAATAAGCAAGTAGTTATTACATCATTTGGTTTATTCTCCTCAGCATTGTGAAGGAAATGAATAACGGGTAGTTGCTGCCAAAGCAACTCTGGATTTACAACTCAGTAAATCTCTCAGTTCTGCTCAGGACAAAAGCAACTCCCTTTACAGCCAGCCCTAGCATCTTCTTCAAGGCCCCAGTTTATCACTGGGAAATGATTGTGTTTAAAGCAAAAGTATTCCTTGCTACACAACGAAGAACCTCCTCTGAAATATCTTTACAGCTCATGGCTGGAAATAGGCCACCAGCTTACAACCTTAGAGGAAAAAATTCTTAATTCATTCCATTACATAGCCATATGCATATATCGGTGAGCTGCTTTCCAAATATGTCCACTGTACATGTTCTAGTACCGGTGAAGTCGAGAGAAACTGTTTTCATTTCTAGTCTTCTATTTACACTCACAAATAAATAAACTTTGGGATTAAAATGTTGCTACTTCAGCCACCATATTTGTTTGTTGTACAGAAAATCAGATATTTTCCCAAATTTATGCTGTACATTTTAATGAAAAATAATCTGGAGTGAACCATAATTCCACCATAATTGGCAATGATGGTGGACCATAATGGGCAACATGGTGGTGCAGCTGTGGAGTTGCTGCCTTCCAGTGCCAGAAACCCGGGTTCGATCCCGACTACGGGTGCTGTTTGTACAGATGTTGTACGTTCTCCCTGTGATCGTGTGGGTTTTTCCCGGGTCCTCCGGATTCCTCCAACACTACAAAGACGTACAGGTTTGTAGGGCTAATTATAAGGGTACGGGTAAACAAATTGTAAATTGTCCTTAGTGTGTAGGATAGTGTTAGTGTACAGGGATCGCTGGTCGGTGTGCCGAGGGCCTGTTTCCATGCTGTATCTCTAAATGAAACTAAATTAAATTTGATAATTTAAAAGACATTTGGACAGGTACATGGATGGGAAAGGATGGGCCAAATGCAGGCAGATGAGACTAGTACAGATGGGGCACTTTGGTTGGCAAGGGCAAGCTGGGCCGAAGGGCCTGTTTCTGTGCAGTATGGCTCAATGAGTCTACACAGCTCCTGGAGCCCGGTGCATCATTCAGTAAGATTTGGCCCTGGCCTCAGTTCCACTTTCCTGCCTGTGCCCCATAACCCACAGCTCCCCTCCAGACCCCGAATACATACAATGAAACAGTCTAACCAATTACCCGACCACAAAATTCCACAGGTTGTTTAGCTTCCGATTTGCCTCATCAATCCCCCTTAAAAT
Source organism: Okamejei kenojei (assembly GCA_035221665.1). Lineage (NCBI taxonomy): Eukaryota > Metazoa > Chordata > Chondrichthyes > Rajiformes > Rajidae > Okamejei > Okamejei kenojei. The sequence continues at coordinate 51,996,212 of CM069144.1, read as the reverse complement.
CTGGTTTCAATAAGATCACCTCGTATTCTTCTGAACACCAATGCATATAAAATAGTTTATACTGAACATTTAATGGAAATGCAGTGGATAAAAGGAAGCATTCCCCTTAGCTTAAAGGGCCTGTCCCTCTTGATCGTAATTTACGCGACAGGCGATGATCGCGTGCGTCATCATGCCGTCTGGAGCGCGTGACCTCATTTGAATACCCAGTTTATGATATTTATGGTGATTTTCTAAATTGTTCCACTTTCTTGGGTGGTGCTAGCAATTGGAAAAACTGCAGATGTAATGCCCCTATTCAAAAAAAGAGGTGAATGAAAAGTAGCAAGCTGCAGACCAAATTAATCTGTGGGAAGGAACTGCAGATGCTGGTTTAAATAAAAAGATAGAAACAAAATGCAGGAGTAACTCAGCGGGACCGGCAGCATCCCTAGAGAGAAGGAATTGGTGTCGTTTTGGGTGGCACATTGTTTCTCCCTGCTCCTGTCCTACGGAAATGATTTCCACGTACCTCGACTACATCCTTTCCCCCCTGGTCCAATCTCTCCCAACCCATGTCCAAGATACTTCACATGCCCTTTGTCTCTTAAATGGCTTCCGCTTTCTGAGCCCCCACTCCCTCATCATTACTATGGACATTCAGTCACTCTACACCTCCATCCCCCACCAGGAAGGCCTTAAAGCCCTCCGTTTCTTCCTCGAACACAGAACCGTCTAATTTCCCTCTACTAACACTGTACTCTGCCTAACGGAGCTGGTCCTCACCCTCACAACTTCTCCTTTGATTGCTGCCCATTCCTCCAAGTCCAAGGCGTAGCTATGAGCACCTGCATGGACCCCAGCTATGCCTGCCTCTTTGTTGGGTACATTGAACAATCCCTGTTCCAGGTGTACATTGGCCCTATCCCCGAACTCTATCTCCGTTACACTGATGACTGCATTGGTGCTATCTCCTGCACCCATGCAGAACTCATGGACATCATCAACTACCCCACCAATTTTCATCCTGCACTCAAATTTACTTGGACCATCTCTGACAGCTCCCTCCTGTTTTTTGATCTCACAGTCTCCATCACAAGAAATAGACAATTGACTGACGTCTATTACAAACCCACTGACTCCCACAACTATCTCGACTACACTCTCCCCCCCCCCCCCGCTTCCTGCAAAGACTCTATCCCCCCCATTCCCAATTCCTCCGTCTACGCTGTATCTGCGCCCAAGATGAGATGTTCCATGTTAGAACATCTGAGATGTCCTCATTCTTTAGGGAACAGGGGTTCACCTCTCCCATCATAGATGAGGCCCTCACTCTTGTCTCCTCAGTACGCTGCAGCTCCGCCCTTGCTTTCCCTCCCACTAGTCGCAACAGAGACAGTCCCCCCTTAGTCCTTACCTTCCACCCCATCAGCCGTCGCATAAAACAGATAATCCTCCGAAATTTCCGCCACCTCCAACGGGATCCCACCACGAGCCACAATTTTCCCATCTCCACCCCTTTCCGACTTCCGCAGAGACTGTTCCCTCTGCGACTCTCTGGTTAACTCATCCATTCCCACCCAAACCACCCCCTCTCCAGGTACCTTCCCCTGCATCCGCAGAAGATGCAACACCTATCACTATACCTCCTCCCTTGACTGTGTCCAGGGACCTTGACAGTCCTTTCAGGTTAGGCAGAGGTTCACTTGCACCTCCTCCAACCTCATCTACTGCTTCCGTTGTTCAAGAAGTGGACTCTTATACATTGGCAAGACCAAACACATGCTGGGCGATCATTTCATGGAACACCTTCGCTCAGCTCGTGTGAACTAACCTGATCTCCCGGTTGCTGGACACTAATTCACCTTCCCATTCCTACACAGACCTTTCTGTCCTCGTTCCCCTCCATTATCAGAGTGCTAAACGCAAATTGGAGGAACAGCATCTCATATTTCACTTGGGCAGCTTACAGCCCAGTCGTATGAAAATTGATTTCACTCACCAGGTAGCCCCGGCATTCCCTCTCTCTCTCTCTCTCTCTCTATCCCTCCCCCACCCAAGTCGCACTAGCTTCTCATTTTCACCCTACAAACAGCCTGTTTCCTTTATCATCGTTACTTTTTTCATATCTTTCATACATTGCTCTTTATCTCTCCACATCACCATCTATATCTCTCGTTTCCCTTATCCCTAACCAGTCTGAAGAAGGGTCTCGACCCGAAACGTCACCCCATTCCTTCTCTCCAGAGATGCTGCCTGTCCTGCTGAGTTACTCCAGCTTTTTGCGTCTATCTTCTGAGTGTTGGATGGCAGTGGGAAGAAGCTGTTCTTAAGTTCTGGATGTCTGAGCTATCAAGCTCCTGTATCTTCTCCCAGAAGGAGGAAGAGAGAAAAGGGAATGACCACGGGGGCAGGCATCCGTGACCGTACCTCCAGCCTTGCTGATACATCGAACCGTGAAGATGGATTGGGTGGAAGGAAGTGGCCAGTCTGCGATGAACTGGAGAGTCTCTGCAGATGCAGTCTCTGCAAATGCATCCTGTCAGAATGCTTACTACAGCATGGTGACAGAAACTCGAGAGAATCCTCGTGGACTTGATGAATCTTCTCAGATGTCTAACAAAGTAAACACACTGATGTGTTATCTTGATCACCACTTGGTGAACGGACTTAGTTTGGTTACTGGTAAGATGTATGCTTAAGAAAATGACCCTGACAATAATCTCGTCAGCAGCTCTGTTGATGAGGCCAGGCATGTGTTCACCCTGCTTGCTTCCTCAGATCAACAACTAACATTTTCTTCTTCCTGATGTTAAGGTCTAAGTTATTGCCCTGATACCATGACACAAGGATCTCGATCTCTTTCCAGAGCTTTACTTCATCGTTGTTGTAGATCCGGCCAACAATGTTGGCATCATAGGCAGCATCATCGGCAAAAACGTAAAGATCAAGTTGACATATGTGCCCCCACATCCATGGGTGCATACGCAATGGAGCCAGAGCCCCTGTCCCACTTAGGAAACCTGAATGGAAACCTCTGGAGGCTTTGCGCCCCACCCAAGGTTTCCGTGCAGTTCCAGGAGGTTCCCAGAGGCTTTTGTCAGTCTCCTTAATGGTCGAAAGTGGTTTCCGCTTCTTCCTTGTTCCGGCGATTATTTAAAAAAATTCAAAACCGGCCGCGACTAAAAATAGATTGCCGTTTTAAAAATCGGTAACTTTTTAGTCGAAGCCGGTTGCGATGCTAGTTGAAGGTGGTTGCAGGTAGTGGAAGGCAAGACCTTTTTTTCACCCAGTTTTATTCCACCAGGGAGGTCTTACCTTCCACTACCTGCAACCTCCGGCAACCACCTTCAACTACCATCGCAATCGGCTTCGACTAAAAAATTACCGATTTTTAAAAGGTAGCCTATTTTTAGTCGCGGCCGGTTTTGAAATTTTTGAAATAATTGCCGGAACAGGGGCAGGGGCATAAGGAACACCAGTTTAGAGGACAAGGGAGGAGGAAATGTTATGATCAATCCTAACCAACTGAGGTCGGCTGATCAAGAAGTCGAGAAGCCAGCTGCAGATGGAGGTCCCAATGCCAAGTTCCAGATGTTTAGGGGCAAGCTTATTTGGTACTATGGTCTTGATGGTCGAGCAGTAATCGATGAATAAAATCCTGACAATGGTAACCTTATTGTCAAGGTGATCCAGTGCTGAATGTAGTTCAAAGGTGGCATTCCTTCTAGACCTATTTTTCCTATACACAAATTACAGGGGCTCTAGATTAACTGGATGACTGACACAAATACTGTCCATTGCATTTCATTATGGTTGATGTTTCCAAGATTTTACCGTCTTAAAAGCAGTTCTGATTTTTATCCCACTCAGATGTACGAGACAGAGCCAGTGGGGGATGCCTAAGTGGAACATAAGTGTTAGTTTGTTCAAAACCAATCCAAAAGACATCTCATGAACATGCATTGTTTCCAGCCACAATCTCCAGGCATCCGTTTGATTAAATTGCACCACCATCTTGTTTGGGAAGTCTCCTGGCATCCCCGATGGCTTTATGAAGATCATACCTGGCCTGACTACTGTATCAAACTTGGCATTCTTTTACTGTGTGGGATCATTCTTAGAGTCATAGAGTTATATAGCATGGAAACCGGCCCTTCGGCCCTACTTGCCCACACCGACCAACATGCCTCATCTACACTGGTCTCACCTACCTGCGCTTAGCCCATATCCCTTTAAACCTGTCCCATCTGCCCAAATGTTTTTTTTGTAAACTTCTTGAAAGCCTTGGACCTGGACCTTAGCAGAGAATGAATCTCTCTGTTCATCCAAGGTTTCAGTTAGGGTAAACTAGAATTGTCTTTGTCATATGTCATCAACATATTTCTTGATGAATCCAGTGACAACTGAGGTATGCCCATTCAGGCTGGATGAAGTGATCTTGACTATGTTCCAGTCCACCACCTCAAGGCATTCTTGACATAGACCTTCAGCCTCCACTGAAGCTTTGTAGTTGGAATCGGGAACACAGTTCCTAAATTGTGAGGTTGAGGCAGGTACTCTCATAATGTACAAGCAACTGGACATAGACTTGCATCGCAAGGCGCTGAAGGCTACACACCAAGTGCAGGAAAATTGAATTAGTCTAGATGTGTCAATGGACACATGGTGGGCCGAGGGGTTCATTTCCTGCATGACAATCCAGGAGGAACACCTGTTCTGAGTGTAGTGCTCAAAGTGCTGATGACCAGCTTTAAAGCCAGTGCTGGTGGCATAAACTGGCATTGATCAGAATAGCTGCAGCAGCTGCCTCTTCTGGAATGTCCCAGGAAGCAAGAAAAACACCACCTGTCTCAGTAAGCCTATCAATACCAAGGGTATCAACAGAATGGAGCACATGGCACTATTGATGGGGAATTGAAGAAAACAGATTATGAACAGGCACACATAATGGCATTTACCCAAAGATTTTGATTTAATTAAAATGGTGTCGGATACCAGAAGGGACAAATCCCATTAATACATTTGGCACCGAATTCCAATCAAATGCTACAATTTCAAGGCTTCAAGATATCTGGCAATTAACTGGGCGATTACGAAAACTTGCTAACTCATTAATCATTGTGTTGCGAGGGCTCGATTGTGACAAGCATCTGATGGAGACAGAATCTCGTTGATCCACAACTTCAACATCATGTCTTTATATCGTACCTACAACACAGCATAATATCCCCAAACACATCGCAATAGCATAAGCAAGCAAAGTTTGACACCAAGTCACATTTAGAGATCCAGGAACTGGTGAGCCAAAACTTGATTTTTAAAAAAGGTAGGTTTTGCAGGACTGTCTTAAAAGAAGCGGGGAGAGGTGGAGAGAATTCCTTTGCGTAGAAAGTCAATAGCTGAAGGCATGACCAACAATAAGAAAACAACATTAGAGAATCCACAAGAGGCCAGAATTGGAGAAGTGCCTAGATCACAGTGAAGGAGTTTTCAGAGATAGGATCTGACAAAATTATGGAGCAAAGTGCCAACAAAGATAAAAGCTTGAATGAATCAAGGTTTTTGGTCAAGGTTTGACCTGGTGAAATCCAAGTCAGAAAACAATGGCGAGATTGGAAAACAAGACTCGGTAAGAGTTAGAATACAGACAGGGAAAAAAAAAAGTTGCACTCGCTCAGTCTGTCAAATAAAACCCCCACATTCCAATGATGCGCGGGATTGTAGCTTGTTAATTGGCCTCTGTAAATTGTCCCGAGTGCGTAGAGAGTGGATGCGACAGTGGAGTAACATAGAACTATGTGAACGGGTGACCGATGGTCAGAAGGGCCTGTTTCCATGTTGTTTCTTTCCATCAATCAAAGCCATTCAGAGACCAAATACCAACATTTTCAATTGTTAGAAGCTCAACAGGAAGCAGTAACAAGACTTCAAGTGTGGCATTTTCCAGAGAAAGGATCTCTAAGCATCACCATTACAAAGCAAAACAAATGCAAATGCTGGAAGTACGAAATAAAAACAGTGAATGCTGGAAATACTCAGAGTTATACAGCATCGGTGAAGAGTGAAACAGAGTTGATGTTTTAGGTTAATGCCTTTGCATGATAACTGTTCCGAGGCCATGCACAAATGCATCTCATACTGCGCGCTTCAGTAACTCAGAACCCAATGGTATGAACGCTGAATTATCCAATATGAAATAATATGCCCATACCCCACACTTTTTCAAGGGGCAACTTTTTCACACAAAGGGTGGTGGATGTATGGAACAAGCTGCCAGAGGAGGTAGTTGAAGCAGGGACTATCCCAACATTTAAGAAGCAGTTAGACAGGTACATGGATAGGATAGATTTGGAGGGATATGGACCAAATGCTGGCAGGGTGGGACTAGTGTAGCTGGGACATGTTGGCCGGTGTGGGCAAGTTGGGCCGAAGGGCCTGTTTCCACACTGTACCACTCAATGACTTCTCCCCCTTCCAGCCCCTCGACTCATTCCCCCTTTTATCTCACCATCTTCATCACACTGTTCCTATTTCCGCTTCCTCTCCCCCACCACTCTCAATCCCCCTCTTTGCCCCCTTACTCGTTTCCCTTTCTGCCCATTGCCCTAGCTGCATTACATTTTACACCTCCTCTTCTTTTCTTATATGATACCCTTTTGTATCTCTAGCCTTTGCCACTATATTTGCAAATCGCAACATCCATCCCACACCTCCTTACGCGTATCCACCTATCATTTGCAAGGCTTTTCCTATCCTTGTTTCTCTTTTATCAGCTTTCTCCCCATTACTCCATCGTCTGAAGAAAGGTCTCAACCCAAAATGTCATCTGTTCATTTTCCACCATGGACAAAGAGTTCCTTCGACACTATGCTTTTTGCTTAAGATTCCAGCATCGGCATTCCCTTCTATCTTCAGTATACATGCAATAATGATTAATGCAACAATAAATACAACAATGTTTTGAGGATGTAACCAGGATAATGGACAGGGGAGAGCCAGTGGATGTAGTGTACCTGGACTGATAAGGTCCCACATAGGAGATTAGTGGGCAAAATTAGAGCACATGGTATTGGGGGTAGGGTGCTGACATGGATAGAAAATTGGCTGGCAGACAGGAAACAAAGAGTAGGGATTAACGGGTCCCTTTCAGAATGGCAGGCAGTGACTAGTGGGGTACCACAAGGCTCGGTGCTGGGACCGCAGCTATTTACAATTTATATTAATGATTTGGATGGAAGGATTAAAAGTAACATTAGCAAATTTGCGGATGACACAAAGCTGGGTGGCAGTGTGAACTGTGAATAGGATGCTATGAGGATGCAGGGTAACTTGGACAGGTTGGGTGAGTGGGCAGATGCATGGTGGATGCAGTTCAATGTGGATAAATGTGAGGTGATCCACTTTGGCGGCAAAAACAGGAAGGCAGATTATTATCTGAATTATGTCGCTGGGAAAAGGGGACGTACAACAGGATCTGGGGGTCCTTGTTCATCAGTCACTGAAAGTAAGCGTGTAGGTACAACCTATACTACAGAAGGCAGAAAAGAAAGCGAATAAGCGAATGGCCTTCATCACAAGAGAAGTTGAGTATAGGAGCAAAGAGGTCCGCCTGCAGTTGTACAGGGCCCCAGTGAGACCACACCTGGAGTATTGTGTGCAGTTTTGGTCTCCAAACTTGAGGAAGGACATCCTTGCTATTGAGGGAGTGCAGTGTAGGTTCACGAGGTTAATTCCCGAGATGGCCGGACTGTCATATGTTGATAGATTAGAGCGGCTGGGCTTGTATACTCTGGAATTTAGAAGGATGAGATGGGATCATATTGAAACATATAATATTATTAAGGGTTTGGAGCCGCTAGAGGCAGGAAACATGTTCCCAATGTTGGGGGAGTCTAGAACCAGGGGCCACAGTTTAAGAATAAGTGGCAAGCCATTTAGAACAGAGATGAGGAAAAGCTTTTTCACACAGAGTTGTGACTGTGTGGAATTCTCTGCCTCAGAGGGCAGTGGAGGCTGGTTCTCTGGATGCTTTCAAGAGAGAGTTCGATAGAGCTCTTAGGGATAGCGGAATTAAGGGATATGGAGAGAAGGCAGGAACGGGGTACTGATTGTCAGGGCCCGCCTTAGGAGGTGCAGGGCCCAATTGGGAACAATTTTGGTGAGCCCCAGGTTTCCAGCCAAGGTCTGTGGAACCATTGAAATACAAATGAAGTCTATTATAGACTTTATATCTCTGCGGTAGAATGAAAAATAATCAAAATGTACGCTTAAAAAGTGCCTGCCAATTAATGAACCAAACAGACCTAAGCTACATTTTAATATAAAATTGCATACATGCAAGCCTACAAGTAACAAACAAAATGTGTAGATCACCTCTGAAAAGTACATAGTTACATAGGCTTCAGCCCCATCCAGGGCCGGTGGCGGGAGCGGATGCCGGATCTGGGTGGACGGGTGTGAGCTGAGGCCGAGGTTTGTAAACATTGCTCCAGCCCCCGGCCCGGCCCTCCCTGTATTGTTCACCGCGTCTTCCCGGGGAAAGAGAGGGGTGGAGCCGGGCTGTGTGCATGAAGCACGCCGACTGGAGGGGTTGGATCGCGGACCCCCCTCCCTGTCTATTCCTTTCTTCCCCCTCCTCCCCTCTCTCCCCCCCTCCACCCGGGGTAGATCTACCTGAGCCGAGAGTAGATTACTCTGGCGCGGGGCCACCCTTAGGCCCATTTGGGAGCAATCAGCCCAATCGGAAGGCCGGCCCTGCTGATTGTGGATGATCAGCCGTGATCACATTGCATGGCGGTGCTGGCTCGAAGGGCTGAATGGCCTACTCCTGCACCTATTGTCCATTGACTGCAAAATAGCAGAATGGCACAAGATGGTGGTGGAATCCAAAGTAGTGCAAAGAAATATGAAAGTACATTTACAGAACAACCGAATTATCAAATGTAACTGTCATGTTAGAATATTACATGGCGTGTTCTTGCAACATAACAAAATCTGTATTTGCAGGCTTGGTATTGAACAGATGAAACCGTGGGTCAGGATTGGATGGGGGAGGAAAAGTGTGAGGGATGGGTATATTATTTCATATTGGAGAATGTTCATACTGTTGGGCTGTAGGCTACTAAAACTCAGTATAAGATGCTTTTCTTCTATTTGTGTTATACTTGATATTAAAAATTGTTTGAGACTGCTGTCTGTTCTAGACAATCTGCAATTTCTGAAATTATTAGCTTCTTATCTACAATATACAGCAAATTAAGACCACAGCTACAACTGTACTCCCTGAACTTTGCCATCCTGAAGGTGTTTCATTCAGAATGATAGGCACCTGAACTGCAAGGTTATTTTAGAATCAAAGAAGATAGCTACGCAAACCTTTGTTTGCTTGAGGACAAATGCAATTGCTAATTTGGGGAGGTCTCCCAAAAATTACATTTTTTAATCCATTCATTCACGACACAAATTGTAGTGACTAACAAATGTTGGTATCTGTGCCTGCTTGCACAATATCCCCAAGCTGCATGTGGGATAATTAGCAAAATGTTCAAACATTACTATAGTTAATATTTGTAATTACTCCACTGCGCTATTTAAGCTGTGATGTTAAACTATGTAATTGTGTTTTTTAAAAATATTCCTCTCTCTCCACCGGTGTTAATGCATCACAGCATAAGTTCTATTCCATCAGAAATATTACTCGACTTCCTCATTCACAGACCACAGTCTGTCCGTATTGGTGGAAATGTGTCATCCTCGATAACAATCAGCACGGGAGCACCTCAAGGCTGCGTGTCAGCCCCCTGCTGTACTCACTCTATACTCATGACTGCGTAGCCGGACACCATCGTGCGAACCATAGTGCGAACACCATCATCACGTTCGCCGACGACACCACTGTTTGTGGGACATAGCACTGATGGGGATGAGTCGAGTATAGAAGTGAGATCGACCAATTGACCAAATTAACATGGCTCTCAACACAAGCAAAATCAAGAAACTGATTGTGACTTTGGATGGGGAAGGAGAGGGACCCACAATTCCGTTTATATCGACTGGTCGATGGTGGAAAGGGTCAAGAATGTCAAATTCCTGGCGTGCATATTTCCAAAGATCTCTCCTGGTCCAGCACACTGATGCAATTATAAAGAAAGCACATCAGCGTGAGAAGATTACAGAGAGTTGGTATGTCAAGGAGGACTCTCTCGAACTTCTACAGGTGCACAGTAGAGAGCATGCTGACCGGTTGCATCGTGGCTTGGTTCGGCAACTTGAGCGTCCAGGAGCGGAAAAGGCTCCAAAAAGTTGTAAACACTGCCCAGTCCATCATCGGCTCTGACCTCCCTACCATCAAGGGGATCTATCGCAGTCGCTGCCTCAAAAAGGCTGCCAGCATCATCAAGGACCCACACCATCCTGGCCACTCACTCATCTCTCTGCTGTCATGAGGTAGAAGGTACGGGAGCCTGAAATCTGCAACATCCAGGTTCAGCAACAGCTTCTTCCCCACAGCCATCAGACTATTAAACACATCAAACAAACTCTGAACTATAACTATTGCACTTTTTTCGTTTATTTGTGTGTGTGTGTGTGTGTGTGTGTGTGTGTGTGTGTGTGTGTGTGTGTGTGTGTGTGTGTGTGTGTGTGTGTGTGTGTGTGTGTGTGTGTGTGTGTATACATACATATATATATATTCTATGATATATGGACACACTGATCTGTTCAGTATTTATGCCTACAATATTCTGTTGTGCTGCAGCAAGCAAGAATTTCATTGTCCTATCTGGGACACATGACAAAAAATTCTCTTGACTTGACTGTGGAAATAACAGCTGGATGAGGAACTCATCCAAAGTTCACACTGTCCAGCAGGGGTCACCACACCTCAAACAGAAGGAAGGCCAATGACCGACTTCTAAAGGCACAAAGTGCTGGAGTAACTCAGTGTGTCAGGCACATCTCTGTAGAACATGGATTGGCTCAGTCCGAGTCTGAAGGGAGTTCCAGACCTGAAATGTTGCCAATCCATTTTCTCCAGAGATGGACTACCTGTACTACCGAGTTACTTCAGCACTTTGTATCGGGTTTTGGTAAACCAGCATCTGCAGTTCCTTCTGACTAACTTTTGCCTTTTCATATGATTGGGATGGGGAGGGGGGGGGGGGGGGGGGTTGGGAGATGGGAGGTGCACAGATTTTGGACAAGCTCTGATAAAAATTTCCATGCATTAAACTGTTATTTTTGTCATTAAAGCAATTATTTTTGCTTTTTACATTTTTTTAAAGCGAAGTCTGGTGATAAGTAAGGGCTTTATGGGGAGAAGGCAGAAGAATGGGATTGGGAGAGAAAAATAGATCAGCCATGATCAAATGGCGGGTTAGACTCGATGGGTCGAATGGCCTAATTCTACTCCTTTGTGTATAGCCTGAACTACATTAGTAAATAAAACAAAACGATACCCCCAAAATGAGGATACAATGAACGGCAGATGTTGGTTTACAAAAACAACTCAGATTAACCATCCCCCTTTCCTCCTATAAAATGCTCTTTCAAACATACCTCTATAACCATGCCTTTGTCTTGACATTTTCTTATGCCTCGTATAACTTTACTCCTTGCACTAACTGACTTTTAAAGAATCAATGTGCTGGAGTAACTCAGTGGGTCAGTCAGCATCTCTGGAGAACATGGATAGGCTCAGTCAGAGTCAGATAAAGGGTCCCGACTGGCATCTGCGTCCTCCAGAAATGCTGCCTGACCCGCTGAATTACTCCAGCAGTTTGTGTCTTTCTATAAACCCTCCAAAACTGTGTAAATTGAACTTTGTTTGGAAACTCAAGATAGATAACAGCTGTCAGAATGTCACTCAGACCATGGGGAAGGAGGCCCCACACTGAATGTTGGTAAACCATGGGATTCTCCCCCCACCTTTTATGTTCCTGTTTGAGGTACTGTCCCACGGGAACAGATGGACAGAATTTCACATTGACACAAGCTTGCATTTATGAGGAAAGAGCAAATGGAAAAATATTAAAGTTTTGTTTTAAAGTCAATGAAAGAAGGGAGTTAATATGAAGTCGAGCTGGAAGAACTCTCATTCAAAGTTTTTTGCAAATTCTTGAGCATTTAGCATGACCGATTTTACAATATGACCACTTGAAAAATAAGCAATCTAAAATTATAATTAAGCTACATCAATTATGCATGACTCAAACACTGGATTTGTTTTTGCTGTATTAAACATTCATACCAAGGTGGTCCAAGTGACTAAGCTAACTGCTTCCTCCATGATCCAACTGCAGTCACTACTAAATTGATGATAACAAATTGAACACAGATTTACTCAGGGCAACTTGTCAGGGTGGGAGAAAGAGAGAGAGAGCGAGAGAGAGAGAGAGATAGAAAGAGAAAAAGAGAAAGAGATAGAGAAAGAACCAATGAATATTTTATTTGCTGAAGTAATGTCCAAGTGGCTGATACCAGATGGTACCCTACACGCACAGAGTCTGGTAATAAACCATAAAGCAATGGAATGCACCAGCGTCCTTAGAACAAACAATGGCTCGACTTCATTAGAATACAGCTGACCACTAACTACAATTCCAGTACATCAGAGTTTCTATGTTAAATAAAAAGAGGAACAATACATTCTATCATAGTCGAAGTATACATTTGTTTTTCTTTGAAAGATATATACTGTATTGAAACTGAAAGTTATTTATGCACTTTACTCAGCGCACCTTTGTTACCAACATGCTATGCACACGTGCTCTGAAAAATCAATTAAAATCAACATCAGTTTAAGTGCACGAACAGACAAATCATAAGTATAAAGGCACTCTGTTCAGCCGATGAAAATAATCTCCACTTTTAATATTATTTCTGCAGGCCAGACCTTAACTTTACCCCTCCCCCTCTCCACACTACTTTGCTTCACTGAAACTTCCTTTATGCTTTGCAACTGGGACAACAAGCCGTTTTCAACTCCAGGATTGCTGAGCATAACACAACAAAAGTGATGCAGAGATTACATGAAGAAGGCTGCAGTAATTGTAGATTACAGAAGGTCTCTCTTTTACCTGTTCCCAGAAAGCATGCTCTCACTGCAGTACCAACAGAACCCTCCACAGTCTTTGTTAACATTCAATGGAAACTTGAGCCTGTACCAGACTCTAGCAATCACCCACAGGCTGCCCTAATCGCACAGCTTTAAATACTTTGTATGCATCTGCGGACACGATCAAAAATAGAGCAGAGTTTTAAAATCCGCTTTCTTGACTGCATCTTCGCTATGACTGGGAAAGGTCAATAGTTAAAAAGTAAAATAGGAAGAGGTACATCTGTGATTCTTACATCAACTATTTAAGTCTGCCTAGTGCATAGGATACGAGGCAGTACAGGATAACTCTGTATTGGTGTTCAAGCTGGAAACAGGTAACTAAGCTTATATTCATGACTTTCTTTATAAAAGACCATTTAGGAAGTCAACATTTCCCTGATCGTAAACTGAAATGTCATAAAAACTGTTTTTTTTATGGGGAGCAAAAATTACCAGATCATCTTTGATACTGGGACAACCTCAGTTACCAAAACTTTTTTTAAAATAATCGTTTGCTACAGAAAGCCTTAAAACAAAATACAGTATATGAAAAGAAAACATTATATTTAAATTTGTGCATACACACAATTTATAAATACCTAAAAATACACAGAAGACAGAAAAATCGTTACATGAGTACAGGAAATCAATGTTAATGAAAATTGAATTGCTCCAGCATTTTGTGCTTTGTTTTCCATCTGCAGTTTCTTGCGTCTCTAATATAAGAATTATATTATTTGCAAAAACATGGAACAGCAGATGCCGGTTTACATAAAAAGGACATAAAGTGCTGGAGTAACTGAGCAGGTCAAGCAGCATCTCTGGAGAACATGGATAGGTGATGTTTTGGCTTGGGACCTTTCTTTGGTCTCTTTGCGGGAGGGGGATGAGGAAAGAAAGCTGGAAGAGAGCATAGGCAGGACAAAGCGTGGCAGGTAATAAGTGTACACAGGCAAGGGGGGATTTTGAGAGGCAGATGGTTTGTAACAAAGGCTTGTCTGGTCCAGTTACAAATGAAACAAATGAAACAAAGCGAGACGTGTTGGGCTGAAGGGCCTGTTTCCGTGATTTATGACTCTATAAGACTGTTTTGAAACTAGTGGTCTCCGCGTAAGTGAAGACACAGGTCGGACATGTTTTACCTCTCACCATACCAGTAACAAGTACCCAGCATGTGTGCTACTGTAAGGCCCAAGACCAACTAAAAATCAGATCAGGCTGCAGGTTTGCATTTTAAATGTCATGAATTAATCATTGTAGCAACAAATAAAAGAAAACAAAAATGATCTTAGGATTTGGCCTTGGGTCATGAATATAAGGATCTGATTATTTACCAAAATTAACACACTTTAGTATTCCCAGAAGCAATAGTTAAAGATGTAGTATGAAATAATACGACATTCCAATGGCCATCACATGATAACTATAATAAAGTTATTTAATTCCCGCAATAACAAACTCAAAGGAAATAATCTGCTGACCCAAAGGACAGCAAAGAAACTAGACTTCAGAGTTTAGAAATACATTGTGGAAAATGGTCCTTCGGCCCATCGAGTCCGTGCCGACCTGTCATAAGTGATAGTAGAATTAGGCTATTCAACCTATCAAGTCTACTCCGCCATTCAATCATAGCTGATCTATCTCTCCCTCCTCTAGCAGCTCACCCCGTACACTAGCACTGAGGGGTACCTTTCTCACACAATGATTGGTGGGTGTATGGAACAAGTTGCGGGAGGGGACTAACCCAACTTTAAGAAACAGTCAGACAAGTACATGGATAGGACAGGTTTGGAAGGATATGGACCAAATGTGGGCAGGTGGGATTTGTTGGCCAGTGTGGGCAAGTTGGGCCGTAGGGCCTGTTTCCACACAGTATTCCTCTTTGACACCAATCGGAGAAAACCAATTGGGAGCTGTAAGGCAGCAGCTCTACCGCTGTGTCACTGGGCATTAGAGTGGCGTTCACACCCTTTCCAGAACATCCCACAGCGCTGCACATAAATACATATTTGAAGGAAGTTTGTTGTGATAACAGACATTAAAGCAACCAATTTAGATATAGTAAGGTCTCTGAACTGCCAATGTGATAATTACCAGGTTTGGCTTTGTGATGTAGATTGAGATATAAATATAGGCCAGGGCATCAGAGCAATTCCTCTTCAAAATGATGCATGATGGAGCATCAATCTAGCAGTCACCTACAAACACTCCCAATTTATTTATTTATTCCTCTTGCCCTCTCTTCCCTGTGCCCCACCTGGATTTGCATCTATTTATCCCCTTCTCCCACCTCTCCTCCTCTTCCACCTATTTTCCTTGCCCTTGTACAACTTGCATCTCTTCCATCCTCATCTCACACCTTTCGTCTTTGTGAAAAGTTTTGTTTTGCATTATTTCCAATCAGATGAAATTATACTGTACAATCAAGTCAACTCATGTACAATAGGTAGGGCAAAGGGAAAGAATATAGCAAAGAATATAGTTCTTAGCACTGTATAGAACTGGACAGTACCCTAACCTATGGAAGGAGTATTCAGAAGCCTGATAACAGGGTGAGAGAATCTGTTCCTGAGTTTGGTGGTATGTGCTTTCAAGTTTCTGCCCAACTGGAGCAAGAAGAAGAAGGAATGACTAGGGTGGGACAATTCTTTGGTTATGTTGGCTGCTTTGCCAAGGCAATGTGAAATGTAGATGGAGTCAATAATGGGCAGTCTGATCTGCATAATGGACTGTGCTACATCCACAACTCTGCAGTTTCTTGCAGTGTTGGGCAGA
Source organism: Okamejei kenojei (assembly GCA_035221665.1). Classification (NCBI taxonomy): domain Eukaryota; kingdom Metazoa; phylum Chordata; class Chondrichthyes; order Rajiformes; family Rajidae; genus Okamejei; species Okamejei kenojei. The sequence continues at coordinate 51,980,359 of CM069144.1, read as the reverse complement.
GCTGTTCCGCAACTAAGGTGTGACGCAAGCTGACAGTATTGTATCTCCGCTGCACCTGTAGAAGTTTGTAAGTGTCATTGGAGAATGCCAAATTTCATCGGTCTCCTAAAGAAGTAGAGTTGTTGGTGTGCCAGCTTAGCCGTCACTTCAAAGTGGTTGGTCCACGACAGATCGGAGTTTGGTGGAGGAAAATGGCAATTAGGCAAAAAGGTCAGTGACAACCTCATGCATAGGCACAGTGGGTACAAGAGGTCCAAAAACCTAATCCACTTTCCACGTACAATATTTGTACGATGACATTGATAAATTATCTGCCCTCCGCAGTCCTAACAATTTAATGAAAGTCAAACATATTCTAAAATATGAACATAAAATTATTGACAGATAAAATTAAAGATGAATAATTTAATGTTGCTAAGTAATAATGGTGGGATGTTGTTCCATGGGACCAACAATTAATTCTTGTGCAGACCTTCATGTACTAAAGATTTTTTCCTGATCTTCCAATCTACCTTTTTGAGACTTTTGCATAGTCATACAGTAAGAAAACATTGGCCCAATTAGCCCATGCCGACCAAGTTTTGCTGTTTTAAAAAAAATGTATTTGCTCTGTAGGTTCAACTCTGAATTCTTCACTCTGTTTATTTTCTCTTTTGCATTACCTTTTGTACTCGTGCGTGAGAATGATCTGGATAGCATAGAATCCGAGTCATATTGCACAAAACAGGCCCTTCAGCCCACTTCCCCCTTCCAATCAAGATGCCCCATTTATGCTAGTCTCACCTGCCTGCATTTGGCCCATATCCCTCTAAACTTCTCCTATTCACACACTTGTCCAAAACAAATGCAAAACAAGGTTTTTCACTGTATCTCTGTACACTTGATAATAAACTAATACTGATTCTGCAATATCTTTCCCAAGTGTCATCCCTTTAATGAAATAGTCGATGTCAAGAGTTCATAGATATTCAATCAATCTAATCCACACATCTTCCCATCCTGCTTCCTGTAAAGACTCAATCCCCTACTCCCATTTCCTCCGTCTACACCGCATCTGCGCCCAAGATGAGGTGTTCCATTTCCTCATTCTTTAGGGAATGGGGGTCTCCTCGATGTCCCACAGCTCCGCTCTTGCTCCCCCTCCCCCAAGTCATAACAGGGACAGAGTTCCCCTTGTCCTCACCTTCCACCCCATCAGCCATCACATACAGCACATTATCCTCCAACATTTTCGCCACCTCCAACGGGAACCCATCACGAGCCACATCACGAAACCCTTTCCACTTTCCGCATAGACCGTTCCCTCCGCAATTCCCTAGTCAATTCGTCCCTTCCCACCCAAACCACCCCCTCCCCAAGTACTTTCCCCAGTAACCGCAGGAGATGCAACACCTGTCCCTATACCTCCCCCCTTGACTCCATTGTCCCTATACCTCCTCACTCTTCCATTGTCAGGCCCAGCGCAAATTGGAGGAACAGCACCTCATATTTTGCTTGGGCAGCTTACACCCCAATGTATGAACATTGACTTCTCTAACTTCAAGTAACCCTTGCTTTCCCTCTCTCCACATCCCTCCCCCTTCCAAATTCTCCAACCAGTCTTACTGTCACCGACTACATTTTATCTCTGTTTGCTTTGTTGTTACCTTCTCCCAGCTAACAATGATCTATGCTACATTTTCCCTGATTTCCATTCCCTTTGTCCTATTTTCACACCTTACACTTCCTTATCTATGCATCTCCATCTCCGGACATCAGTCTGAAAAAGGGTCTTGACATGAAACATTACCCATTCCTTTTCTCCAGAGATGCTGCCTGTCCCGTTGAGTTACTCCAGCATTTTGTGTCTATCTTTGGTTTAACCAGCATCTGCAGTTCCTTCCTACATATTTAATCAATTCAGTTTAGTTCATAGTAATCTTCTCCCAATGTTTGAATTATGGTCTCAATCCAGTCCAGTTCTTCAGCATAGAATCAAATGCAATACTGAGGTACTAAAAATATTTCAAGTAAACAGGATTTTCAGGCCACTTTGTCTATTGGGAAATTCATCCTTTATAAAATCGTAGAAATCTTAGCAGTTTTCTCTTTCTCTACTAAATTCATCATCTAACAAATATTTAGGGAACATGAATCTTGTTGAACGCACTCTAATTTTGTGAATCTTTCAATGAAGCGCAGCGATGCTGTGAAAGCCCTGGCTCTTCCTGAGGTATTCTGCATGTGTTGTACAGCTCAGGTAGGAAATGCTCATTACCAAGTTGTTATCCTGGTGTTAGGCACTTGAACAATCACAAGAAAAACAAGCAGACACAGTTCTCCCCTGCACTGATGTTTTTATTGAATATTCATGTGTAAACAAGAAAGTGGCAAATCAATCCAACACTCTGCAGTTTCAGCATGTCTTTAACCCAACTCTTTTCCAGTCTCTAATGAATATAACAGACTTACATTAAATACCTTCAACTCAGTTCTGATACCACTTGCATCCACTGAAAAACACTTGTCTGATTTGACATTCATTTTGCTATGTATTGCAATTTACACCCAGGAAAACCAGTTAGCATTGGAATAGTTTTGAATGATTGAAGATTGCTTTAACTCCCTGAGTTATAATCTGAGTGCAGGAAAAATGCCGTGAAAATCCCAAATTCTGAAGACGGGCTTTGTTCGCTATTTCCTTCGCTACATAGATGCTGCCTCGCCCGCTGAGTTTCTCCAGCACTCTCCAGTCTACCCAAATTCAATATTTTTGGTTACATTAAAAAGATGAAGAAAATTAGTCAACAGAAAAGGCTGGGTCTATCCCCACAATTAAAATGTGGATTATGGAAATGTCGGAGACCCTACACCTGGAAAGAATCAGATTTGTCTTAATGGACAAACAATAATTTGTTATAATATGGTCTTCATTCATCGATTATTTGAAGGAGTAGATTGGTTTGGCACGGGAACCTAACTGAAACTTGAACTCAGGATTAGATGAAAAGTTATACTTTATAATCTTCAAACCTATCTCCATTCTTTTTTTTTATCTTGACATTTGTGTTTTTTTCTTTCTTTCTTTTTTACTTTCTATCTATAAAAAAAATAGAAGCAGAATGAATCCACAATTGATAATAAAAAATAATAATAATTTAAAAAAAGAAAAGGCTGGGTGTATATGATTAAAACTCCCTGCTCGCAATAGAGATTAGTGCCAACATTTACTGAATGTCCTTTTTCAATGCTGCAAATTATATTTATTGATACACTGGGGGGTTTCAGCAGATATACAATTTAAACAACAGATCAGGTACACCTTTATAACTGACATACTTTCTGCAAATATTTCTCAGTTATTGAAAACTTTAATATGCAGCAAAAACACAATCTGGGAGCAAAGAATTAAACAAACAGCGATAAGTTCACTGAGCTGAACAAGAGACAATAGGAATGAGAAACAGATGATATGCTGGACCACTGAACAAGGAACGAAGTGTCACAGACAATATCATTTGTCTCTTTAGTTAGAGCTGTTTAAATACCATGGTAAACCAAAGACATGCTTAGACTCCACCATAAGTATCACCATCAAAGAATTAAGAAAGACAGCAATCTGTACAAGTTCATCAAACATTCATTCCAAAGAATCTTATGCATCTTCCTCATCTTGTATTATTGTACGCTACTTGCAGCTAATAAACTAATTGTGAGCCCAGGTATCAGTTCCATGATCAGGAAAACCAATGGGAATACATGTGCACAGATTATAAATAATCTTGGAAAATAACTGACGCAGGAGCAATATTTACAACAAAATACTGGGGAGATTAGCGTATTTTATTTGGAATAGTATGAGAGATGAGATACAATTACAGGAGGTAAGCCTAGAACTCAGCAGCGAGTTAATAAATAAAAGATATCGATTTAAATCAATAGGTAGAAAAATTAGAATGGCTGTTTGGAAAAAAAAATTCAAAAAAGTGGCAAGGATCTGGAACTCATTACTTGAAAGGGTAATGAAGAAACCCACATCACATTTAAGAAATATTTGGTGAACAAGGAAATTGAAGCAGTTTAGAAGACAAACAGGTGAGGTGAGATTAATACAAATAGCACTTTTATTCCTAGTATGAACACCTCAACATGGATTAGACCCCTGTGTCATAACTTTCTAATTCTAGGATTTACTCAATTGTTTTGCTCAATTTGCTGCTAATACTAAATATTTAGCACACAACAACCAAGACATTTTATCTTCATGTATGGATCTATCAAATATCAAAATGAATTATAAATGGTGATGGTGAATAACGCCTATTCAATAAAATTAATTAAAAAAATTATCAGTACACTGAAACATACAGTATTATGCCCCTGTCCCACTTAGGAAACCTGAATGGAAATCTCTGGAGACTTTGCGCACCACCCAAGGTTTCCGTGCGGTTCCCGGAGGTTTTTGTCAGTCTCCCTAATGGTCGAAAGTGGTTTCCTAATGGTCGGAAACCACTTTCGACCAATATAGGGCAGGTCGATGGAGTCAAGTAATCTTGCAGTCCGATGACGATGACCCTAACTTCTCTTCTGCTACATCCATTCTGGATTTTCACTACATTTTATGGTAACCACAAGAAAGAGTTAATGACAGATCTGATGGAATTAATACATCTGTCCATGCGTCATTACACTTTGGATAATACATAATACATCAGTACACTTTGGAAGTGTACTGATAATTTACAAAATGGCAGCCTATAACATAAATTGACCATGATTCCACTACTCTCAACAACTTGGAGCTCAATGCTCTTGAGATAGTGGAATTGATTGTAGACTTTAGGAGAGCTCCTCCTCCTCTCCCCCCACTCACCATCAACAACACAGAGTCGTTTAAGTTCCTTGGAACCATCATCTCCCAGGACCTTAAATGGGAGGCCACCATTGACTCCACAGTCAAGAAGGCCCAACAGAGGATGTACTTCCTGCGACAACACAATCTGCCACAGGCAATGATGGTCCAGTTTTATACTGCCATCATAGAGTCTGTCCTCACCTTCTCCATCATCTGGTCCTGTTTGGCTCAGCCACCAAGCATGATATCCAGAGGCTGCAGTGCATTGTTCGATCAGCCAATAGGGTTGTTGGCTGCAACCTTCCACCCCCCCCCCCCACATCAACGAACTGTACAGTGCAAGGGCCAGGAAGCGAACGGGTAAGATCATCTCTGACCCCTCTCACCCTGGCCACAAACTCTTTGAAGCACTTCCCTCTGCGAGGGGACTCCGGACTGTCAAAGCCACCAGAGCCAAGCATAAAAACAGCTTTTTTTCCACGAGCAGTAGCTCTCCTCAACAACCAAAAATCTGTAGCCTCCTTTTGCTCGGGCATTTTATTTAATTCTTCACATGTTTAAATGATGTTTTATTCTTAATTGTTTAATCTATATTGTTTTGTAACTTGCGAGCAACGCACCAAGGCAGATTCCTTGTATGTAGCATATACATACTTGGCTAATACATTTTATTCGATTCATTTTATTCAATTCAAACAATGAAAAGGTAGAATATTAGTGAATTGTGGCTTTTTGTATGTTCCTTCAATAGATGCAACTGTAACTTTGCCATCTCTTTCAGAAAACAACAATCTATAACATGGCTGCACCTCCATTAATGCTTACAGCCTTGGTGGGCCACTTTTGTGTCGACATGTTCAAGGACAGGCTCAGAGATAAGTGGAATTAGATGTGGTGAGGAATTCATCGTTCACAAATGATCAATGGACAGCAGTCAGGATTTGAAACTTCATTGGGATGAAGGCCAGTGCAATAATTGTTCCACAACGCTCGACAAAAGAATGGAAGATACAAAGTGCTGGAGTAATTCAGCGGGTCAACAAGGACAGGCAACAAGGAAATGTGGAGAAATTAAGTGAATACATAATCTTTCTCAGTTGCCAAAGCTTTCTCAGTCTGCAAGATCTCAGGAAGGCCAGAACATATAGATTTTACCACCTTGTCTATTGTTCAATTTCTGGTGAAGTTCTCTTCAAGCGATGAAATGAGCCTTGTCCCATTAAGTTTCAGCCAATGATTTTCTCTGCCTCCAACTAATTTCTGACAATTTGAATATAATCCAGTTAGCTTTATTGAAGAAGCCTCCAATATTGTGGCAAGTATTTATGGATATTAGCCAAGTATATCTCCAAAGCAATTGATGGGTTCCACATAAGAAATTACGGGCTGAATTACTTTTGAAAGGTAACTGTAATTGAATAGCAATTGTCCTGAACTCCTGGCCTTATCAAAAACAACATAGAGAATCAAAGCAAGGAAGTTATGATAAACCTTTATTGCACCCCAGCTGGAACACAAATTAAAATAATGGGGGCATCAAACTTTAGAAGGCAACAAAGAGTATCCAAGACTGGCACCAAACACCAGGCACGTCAATTGTATGTGAGGATGAGTATTTCTTGGAATGGAAAGGTTGAACAAATTTTCTAAAGGTGATAGAAGATTTGATAGGTGTTCAAAATGAGGAAGTATTTCCAATAGTAGAATAAAGATTCTCTTTAAAAAAATCTAATTAAATGCTGGAACAGGCTGGTAAACCTCGAATGGCTTATTATTGTGCAGGTTACTAAATGAGTCAAATAGAAGCCAGTTTAGCAGATTTACTGAAAACTTAGGGTGTGCGCTAAGCTGAATTTTCACACTAAGATCTAAACCGAGAGTTGCGAACACATCATTAATTGTTAATTTTCAAAGCACATAGAGATAATTTTAGCACCCCAAGTCATAATGGTGTTCAGTGCCTCCTGGTATCTCAATAGGCAAAAATTACAACCCTAGCTTCAATCTGGCAAGATGAACACAGATCATATCCTGTTCAGAAGAAGCTGTATAAACCCAATCTAGATAATTACCTCCCAATTAAAATACTCTAAATTACGAACAAAGCAATATAAATTACCATTGGTAGGTTAAGGAGCAATACTTACCTACCACTAACCACATTTGCACAGGCCACTGAGGTTTGCAGAAGATTTTGGAGAAAATCCTCATGGATAGGATTTAGGTATATTTGGAAAGCTAGGGGCTGATGTGGCATTGTCAGCAGAGCACTGTGTGGGAAAATCCTGCCTCACTAATTTGATTGAGTTTTCAGACAAGAAGAACAATGAAGGCAGGGTAGGAATGTAGGCTTGAGTAAGAAGAACAATGAAGGCAGGGGAGTAGATATTGTCTATGTGGACTTTCGTAAGACTTTTAACAAGGTCCCATCTGGTAGACTGGTTCAGAAATTTAAGGCACATGAGATCTGAGGCAAGCTGGCTAATTGGATCCAAAATTAGTTTGGTGAAGGATTGCAGATGGGAGTGGCAGAAGGATAAGTTACTGATGGAAGTATGACAAGTGGTGTAACTTGAGATCGGGAGGACCATTGTTATTTGTTATATATATTAGCAACCTGGATATGAATGTAGGCGGTGTTTAGTATATTTGCAGATAACAAGAAAGTGGGTGGTGTTCTTGACAGTGAGGACGATTGTCTAAGATTACAACAAGATTACTATAGGTGAACGTTATCGGATGACATTTTATCCCAATAACTGTGAGGTCATGCATTTTGGGAAGTCAAATGGGATAGAACAATCAATGATAGATCATTAAGGAATGTTGATGAACACAGAATCCTTGGTGTTCAAGTTCATAGTTCCTTAAAAGTGGCAACTAAGAAAAAAACATGCTTTGGTCATCTCTGGTCAAACCAAAGTGTATTGACATAAAGTAGAAAACATTGAAGTCATACATTTCCAACCATTGAAGTCATACATCAATCAAAGAAGATGGTCGTGGCAGTTGGAAGTCAATTACTCCAGCCCAGCACGTCAATGCAGAGGTCTGTTGTAGACATGTCCAAGGCTCACCATCTTCAGTTGCTTCATTAATTAATTTCCATGCACTATGTCAGAGTGCAGATATTAACCGATGACTGCATAATGTTCAATTCTATTTGGGATTCCTCACTGAATGAGATATCCATGCCCATGCAAGGCAAACCTGGACAACAAGCCGACACTTATCCTTCATATTCAATGGCAGCACCATTGCAAAGTTTCCTGCCATCAATATCTTGGAGATCATTAACCAGAAACTCAACTGATTTAACCAGATAAATACTATGGCCGCGTAATAGCAGATCAGAGATTGGGCATCTTGTGACAAATGATTCACTTCCTGACAACCCAAAGCGTCTCCACTATCTACAAAGCACACATCAGGAGTATAATGGATTGGAGCAATCCATTGGCCCTGGTGACTTCAGTGCCCACCAAAGATACTAGAGCTCCTCTAGTACCTTTGGTACCCAGACACCTCAATAAGCTTGACACCAGCCAGAACAGACTGGCACACTTGGCCAGCACCCCATCAACACACCTTCAACACCAAGTGCACAGCAGTTGAAAACAGTGGACGGATGGATGGGTAAATAGATAGATCTTATAAGGATCAATGAGGCTTGTGTATTTGGTGTTGTCTATGTAGGTTTCAGCAATGCTTAACAAAAATGCCATATAACATACTGATTAGAAAAGTAAAATGTCTGCAGATGCATGGAGTCAATACTAAAATGTGTCAGCACTGAAACTCAGAGTCAATGATTTAAAATCAGTTTTATGAGATCTGTTTGAATTGCTTGAACCTAATAAAACAATTAACCGCGGGGTTGATAAGGAAAGCTGTGGACTATTGGAAGATGCCCATGGGCTGTGGTCAGGTGGAACGAAAAGGGACAAATAGAATTTAATTTAGTGTTTCAAGGATTTAGGGAGACCTGTGGCAGGATATTGGGAAACATAGAGATGCAGATGGCCAAATAGTCCATGTCTACGAGTCCCTAATGGAACGGGAAGTTGATAAGGAGGTTAAGAGAGTTTACAGGACTCTACTGGGGCTGAGGCATAGAAACCAAACCAGACAAGAGCTTGAATACAAAATGCTAGTTAGGCCTAATTCTTTCAGCTCACCACATTCTAGGATGTTTCCGATAAATTCAGGGCAGAACTACAGGGTGCATACAAAAGCCCTGGGCAAGGTGAATACTAGCTTTCGTTTCCATTGCCAGAAAGGTTGGAACAAGGGGATAATGATTTAAGGTAACAAGTATCTATTTGAGGGAAATTGAAGAATACCTGCAATAACCCCAAGGATGGGATCTAGAACTCATGGTCTGCAAAGGTGAAAGAATAAAAAGCAAATAGTAATTATCTTAAAAAGTACTTGGATTAACAATTGTGCCCAAACCTTCAAAGCCACAATCATGAGAAAAGGCAAGTTATCAATAGCAGGTATTTGAAGTAGATGGACCTGTCCTTTTCTCCGTGCTCTAGACTTCTACGATTCTACAATGTTCTGACATCGTTATATTCTCTGCCAAGCATTCCACTATAGTTTCCTTTTCAAAATCGTTTTCACGATTCAATGGCATATTCAAAATTAGCTTTTTTGTCAATTCAAACCCTTCTATTTAGTTATTTTTTTATTGGTTGTGCGGCGTAGACTATTTCATTTCAGAATTATGAAACTGTGTGATGTCTCTATACTCAAATATAAGACTAACTGTACAGAATGAACAGTGGTTTTGCTTTTAATTTCTGAACCAAAATTGAACTTTATTGCCTTCCATCACAGTGAGGAATGTGGAATCCACTGTGATGGATGTTTATGTTAACTTTTATTTTATGTGGTTGTATTTTGTTGCTTTTCACTGAGTATGGCTGGAACACAAATTTCACAGTACCTTAACGTGTTACAATAAACAATAAACTGACCTTGAAACCTTGAACCTTAAATGTTAGCTTGAAGAAGCATCTCGACCCATGTCGCCTGTCCATTCCCTCCCCAGTTATTGCCTGACCTATTGAATTACTCTAGCACTTTGTAATTTTGCTCATGATTCCAGCATCTGCAGATCCTTGTAAATGTTATACAGTATTATTTATGTCAATCGACTGAGCTGGAAACACTTGCTGGATATCTTAAATAAAAACTAAACAATGTTGGGAATGGGAAGGTTAAAACAGTTAACATTTCGGAAGGATGACTGATGAAAGGTCACACACCTGAAACATTAAGTCAGATTTTCTTCTCCACTGATGCTCCTTGAGTAGAAACATTATGTTTTGATTCCTCAAACATCCTAACTGCACCCAAGTTATGAAGATGCAGAAAGCTGGAGTCTCAATAGTAGAAGTACAGCTCCAAATGGTGCTAGTTATGTAATCTAAATATTCCAGATGTGTGCATCGCATCGAGGTCAGAGATCATTCATCTGCAATTGGATTCCCTCCATTGTCATGCAAGTGTATTGGCTTTTTTTGCAAACTAATAGTGATTTGGTTGCAATTTTCACAGCAGATTTAGTGGATTTAGAGGGATATAGGCCAATTGCAGGGTTTGGAGAAAAATGGGCTTAAAGCAGGGAATTTAGACTAGCCCAAAGTGCCAACATGGGCCTGCATACAGTGCCCTCCATAATGTTTGGGACAAAAACCCATCATTTATTTATCACTGTACTCCCCAAATTTAGATTGTAATTTTTTTTTTAAATCAGGTGGTTAAAGTGCACATTGTCCGATTTTATTAGAGTATTTTTATACATTTTGGTTTCACCATAAAGAAATTATAGTAGTGTTTAGACATAGTGTCCCCCCCCCCCCATATTTCAGGGCACCATAATGTTTGGGACACATGGCTTCACGGGTGTTTGTAATTGCTCAGGTGTGTTTAATTGCCTCCTTAATGCAGGTACAAGAGAGCTCTCAGCACCTAGTCTTTCCTCCAGTCTTTCCAACACCTTTGAAAACTTTTATTGGTGTTTGTCAACATGAGGACCAAAGTTGTGCCAATGAAAGTCAAAGAAGCCATTATGAGACTGAGAAACAAGAATACAACTGTTAGAGACATCAGCCAAACCTTAAGGGCCTGTCCCAATTGACGATTTTTTCGGCGACTGCCGGCATCATTGACTGACGTATCGTCACCGAAAAATATACGGCGTGATGACGTATGACGGGGCAGCGACGCGGGGATATGACACATGACGCGTACGTGATGACGTATTACGCGCGGTGTTTTTTCAAGTGTCGAAACATTATTTTGTCGCCACTGGATTTTGAAATGTTCAAAATCTTTTGGCGACGTTGATATGACGCCGGCAAAATGGCCAAGTGGGACAGGCCTTTTAGGCTTGCCAAAATCAACTGTTTGGAACATCATTGGAAGAAAGAGAACACTGGTGATCTTACTAATCCCAAAGGGCAGAGAGGGAGGGGGGGCAAAGGGCAGAGGGAGGGGGGGGGGCAGAGAGGGAGGGGGGGGCAGAGAGGGAGGGGGGGCAGAGAGGGAGGGGGGGCAGGAGGGAGGGGGGCAGGAGAGAGGGAGGGGGGGGGCAGAGAGGGAGGGGGGGCAGAGAGGGAGGGGGGGCAGAGAGGGAGGGGGGGCAGAGAGGGAGGGGGGGCAGAGAGGGAGGGGGGGCAGAGAGGGAGGGGGGGGCAGAGAGAGGGGGGGGGCAGAGAGGGAGGGGGGGCAGAGAGGGAGGGGGGGCAGAGAGGGAGGGGGGGCAGAGAGGGGGGGGGGCAGAGAGGGAGGGGGGCAGAGAGGGAGGGGGGGGGCAGAGAGGGAGGGGGGGGGCAGAGAGGGAGGGGGGGCAGAGAGGGAGGGGGGGAGAGAGGAGGGGGGGCAGAGAGGGAGGGGGGGAGAGAGGGAGGGGGGGGCAGAGAGGGAGGGGGGGGGGCAGAGAGGGAGGGGGGGGCAGAGAGGGAGGGGGGGCAGAGAGGGAGGGGGGGGCAGAGAGAGGGGGGGGGGCAGAGGAGGGGGGGGGCAGAGAGGGAGGGGGGGCAGAGAGGGAGGGGGGGGCAGAGAGGGAGGGGGGGGCAAGAGAGGGAGGGGGGGAGGAGGGGGGGGGCAGAGAGGGAGGGGGGGGCAGAGAGGGAGGGGGGGGGGCAGAGAGGGAGGGGGCAGAGAGGGAGGGGGGGCAGAGAGGGAGGGGGGGCAGAGAGGGAGGGGGGGCAGAGAGGGGGGGGGGCAGAGGGAGGGAGGGGGGGCAGAGAGGGAGGGGGGGCAGAGAGGGAGGGGGGCAGAGAGGGAGGGGGGCAGAGAGGGAGGGGGGGGCAGAGAGGAGGGGAGGGGGGGCAGAGAGGGGGGGGGGCAGAGAGGGAGGGGGGGGGGCAGAGGGGAGGGGGGCGAGGGGGGGGCGGAGAGAGGGGGGCAGGGGAGGGAGGGGGGCAGAGAGGGAGGGGGGGGCAGAGAGGGAGGGGGGGCAGAGGGGGGCAGGAGGGGGGGGCAGAGAGGGAGGGGGGGCAGGGGGGGGGGGGGGAGGGAGGGGGGCAGGAGGGAGGGGGCAGAGGGGAGGGGGGGGGGGGGGGGCGAGGGAGGGGGGCAGGGGCGAGAGGGGGGGGCAGAGAGGGAGGGGGGGCAGAGAGGGAGGGGGGGCAGGAGGGAGGGGGGTCAGAGAGAGAGAGGGAGGGGGGGTCAGAGAGGAGGGGGGTCAGTGAGGGAGGGGGTCAGAGAGGGAGGGGTCAGAGAGGGAGGGGGGCAGAGAGGGAGGGGGGCAGAGAGGGAGGGGGGGCAGGGGGGGGGCAGGGGGGGGGGCAGGGGGGAAGGGGGAAGAGGGGAGGAAGGGGGTAGAGGGAGGGGAACGGGAAGAGGGAGGGGAACGGGAAGAGGGAGGGGAAGGGGAAGAGGGAGGGGAAGGGGAAGAGGGAGGGAGGCAGAGAGGGAGGGAGGCAGAGAGGATGATTTCAAATAATCCTTGGAAATATTTTATCTTAACCACGTAGTTTTTTCGCGAAAATGTTAAAAACACACATATATACACACATACAAGATCAGAGTTTTAATAAGTACTACATGAAAGTGTACTAAGTACTACTACAAGAAAGGTGAAAGTAAACCCAAAGGGTTTCTACAGCTATATTAATAGCAAAGGGATAACGAGGGATAAAATTGGACCATTAGAGAACCAGAATGGACAGCTATCTGCAGAGCCAAAAGAGATGGGGGAGATATTGAACAATTTCTTTTCTTCGGTATTCACCAAGGAGAAGGATATTGAACTCTGTGAGTTAAGGGGGAAAAGTAGAATAGCTATGGAAACTATGAGATTCAAAGAGGAGGAAGTACTGACACTTTTGAAAAATATAAAAGTGGATAAGTCTCCAGGTCCTGACAGGATATTCCCTAGGACATTGAGGGAAGTTAGTGTAGAAATAGCAGGAGCTATGACAGAAATATTTCAAATGTCATTAGAAACGGGAATAGTGCCGGAGGATTGGCGTACTGCGCATGTTGTTCCATTGTTTAAAAAGGGTTCAAAGAATAAACCTAGCAATTATAGACCTATTAGTTTGACGTCAGTGGTGGGCAAATTAATGGAAAGGATACTTAGAGATAATATATATAAGCATCTGGATAAACAGGGTCTGATCTGGAACAGTCAACATGGGTTTGTGCCTGGAAGGTCATGTTTGACAAACCTTCTTGAATTTTTTTGAAGCGGTAACTAGGGAAATTGATGAGGGTAAAGCAGTGGATGTTGTCTATATGGATTTCAGTAAGGCCTTTGACAAGGTTCCCCATGGAAAGTTGGTTAAGAAGGTTCAATCTTTGGGTGTTAATGGCGGAGTAGCAAGATGGATTCAACAGTGGCTGAATGGGAGATGTCAGAGAGTAATGGTGGATGGCTGTTTGTCAGGTTGGAAGCCGGTGACCAGTGGGGTGCCTCAGGGATCTGTGTTGGGTCCACTGTTGTTTGTCATGTACATCAATGATCTGGATGATGGGGTGGAAAATTGGATAAGTAAGTATGCAGATGATACTAAGATAGGTGGTGTTGTGGATAATGAAGTAGATTTTCAAAGTCTACAAAGAGATTTGGGTCATTTGGAAAAGTGGGCTGAAAGATGGCAGATGGAGTTTAATGCTGTTAAGTGTGAACTACTACATCTTGGCAGGACAAATCAAAATAGGATGTACATGGTAAATGGTAGGGAATTGAGGAATGCTGTGGAACAGAGGGATCTAGGAATAACTGTGCATAGTTCACTGAAGGTGGAATCGCATGTAGATAGGGTGGTAAAGAAAGCCTTTGGTGTGCTGGCCTTTATAAATCAGAGCATTGAATATAGGAGTATGGAAGTAATGTTAAAATTGTACAAGGCATTGGTAAGACCAATTCTGGAGTATGGTGTACAATTTTGGTCGCCTAATTATAGGAAGGATGTCAACAAAATAGAGAGAGTACAGAGGAGTTTACTAGAATGTTGCCAGGGTTCCAGCAACTATGTTACAGAGAAAGGTTGAACAAGTTAGGTCTTTATTCTTTGGAGCGCAGAAGATTAAGGGGGGACTTGATTGAGGTCTTTAAAATGATGAAAGGGATAGACAGAGTTGACGTGGATACGTTTTTCCCCATTGAGGGTAGGGAAGATTCAAACAAGAGGGCATGACATGAGAATTAAGGGACAGAAGTTTAGGGGTAACGTGAGGGGGAACTTCTTTACTCAGAGGGTGGTGGCTGTGTGGAATGAGCTTCCAGCAGAAGTGGTGGAGGCAGGATCGATTTTAACATTTAAAAGTAAAGTGGATAGGTATATGGAAGTGAAGGGAATGGAGGGGTATGGTCTGAGTGCAGGTAGATGGGACTAGGGGAAAACAAATGGTCGGCACGGACTGGAAGGGCCGAGAGGGCCTGTTTCCGTGCTGTAATTGTTATATGGTTATATGGTACATCAAGTGCAGACCTGTTGGGTCTGTTCCCCCAACGTGTGGTTGCAGGGAGGGGGGCCAGCATGCGGCGTCACACACACTAACTAACCCCCCCTGCACACACGTTAACTACCTCCTTGATATTATATTAATATTATTTATTTGCTCCTTTTACCCCCATAATGGCCCTATCTACTGACGCTTAGCCATCAACTGGCAGGCACTTCTAGAGAGGGGGGGGGGGAGTAGAGAGTGAGGGCAGAAAGAGAAGGGGCAGAGACAGAGAGAGAGAGAGAGAGAGAGAGAGAGAGAGAGAGAGAGGCAGAGACAGGGAGAGGGGCAAGAGACAGAGGGAGAGGGGGGGTGGAGGGGAGGAGAGGGAGGGTGGGAAGGGAGGGGGAGAGGTGGGGGGGAAGGGAGAGTGAGAGGTGGGGGGAAGGGAGGGGGGGTAGGGGGTGAGAGGGAGCGAAGGGGAAAAGGGGGGTGAAGAAGGGGGGGTGGAGACGGGGGGGGGGGTTGGAGAAGGTGGGGGAGGAGAGGGGGGGGTTGTTACCGAACTGAACTCACTGTGGAATGAATCCATTAACGGAGCCACTCGGCTGCTCGATTGTAAGTTGTCCCTGCCTTTTCTCTGGAAGCCTCCTCGTCCCCATCAGATGCCAAGTTCCCAGAGCCCTGGTTAAACGCGGGGGCCGCTCACAGTTAAGTCTGTGAAAGCGGCCCCATCGGAGACTGTGAGCAGCAGCAGGGTTCACTATTGGAAGGACCACTGCGCCTATTGCAGCGGTTCTGGCAACAGCCGGCATTCTGCTCTGTCTGGGGGGAGAGGGCGAGTGGGGGTGAAAGGGGGGAGAGGAAGTAGAGGGAGGTGAAGTGGGGGGAGGGGGGGTTTGGAAAGAGCAGGCGGGCGGGCTGGAGTCCAGCAGCGGGAGGCGTGGCGCGAGCCAACTTGGAGGCATACTGGTGTCCAGCAGCGGGAAGCGTGGCGCGAGCGTACTTGGAGGTATACTGGAGGCAGGTGGGCCTGGATTGGTCGGCATGTGGGCATTGTGACATCAGCAGTTGGTAAGAACTGTTTAGATCTTTAAAATTGAGTTGTGTTTGAGTTTTGTGATCAATTTTACTCAAAATCTGGGTGTAAATAAACACTTTACAAGCTCTTAAAGTGTTCAACATCTTTTAATGATAGCACAGGGTATTACATACATCTTCAAGCCATCATATAATCCATCTACACTGGGGAAATAATTGACCAAGGAGTGGATGTGCGAATGTAAAGGTAAAATCGCTAGCGAAATGGTAAAAATCTCTGCGTATTTGCATCTGGTTTGCGCGGAGTAACAAATCAAATGCAAAACGGCGTACACCCACACACACATCCACAGTTTTAAAAGTATATAGATATGACATAGATATAGATAGATTAACTCAATAACAGCTTTCACTGTCCCCTGGGTGGCAAATGCTGGAGATTCGTCAATCTCTGAATGGGAACTTACCCCTTGTCAGAGACGGTTTCTCCTCAGACAGGAGAAAAATTCTCCCTGCATCCCACATGTTGAGTACAGCAAAAAAAAAAAATCACGTTTCAATGAGATT
The DNA here is from genome assembly GCA_035221665.1 of Okamejei kenojei. NCBI lineage: Eukaryota > Metazoa > Chordata > Chondrichthyes > Rajiformes > Rajidae > Okamejei > Okamejei kenojei. The sequence goes on along the minus strand of CM069144.1, from coordinate 51,964,008 downwards.
TCCTCTTGTTCCTCTAATTTTTGAAATACAAGCCTAGTCTACTCTATCTTTCATCAATTTGTAAACCCACGATAGCTAAAACCAGAGCAGCGAATCCTTGTTGTATCCTCTATTGTAAACATATTCTTGTTTAGGCAAGGAAACTACAGTTGTACACCAGACAGTCAGTGTGTTATCACTATGGTCCTGCATAATTACAATCACCACATCTTTAATAAATAATATTCATCTTCCTTCCACCGATGTTAGTTGTTCAGTCTATATGTAGATTAAACTCCCACATAACTTCTGCACTACCTGTTTCATGCACCTCTAATTTCCTGATTTATGCTGTGCCCAATATGACACAAACTATTTAATGGCCAACAAATAGTTCCTACTAATGTTGTCTATCATTTCCAAGATTATCTCAAAGTTGCTCTGGGATGTGTTATATTGCCCCTTTCAGGACACCATTTGCTTTCTACTGACAATATAAACCTTGGGACAATGAACATTTCAAACTAATTCATTGTTCGATCAGTGCAAATTATGTTGTGGAGATGAAGCTGGAAATCATACATTGCATGCACATATTTTTATGTTTCAAGTTCAGATAATTGATGGTTTATTTATCACACTAGACAAGGCGGGAAAACGCATCTGTGTAAAATTAATTGCTGATCCATCTCTATTCATCCATCTCTAAAAATAATCACTGCTCCTATACAGAGTCTCACTCACATTAATAGTGTCTTAATCAGTTCATTTATCTTGAACATTTTCCACTGTAAACCTCTCTCTAGAATATTGCACACTGTACCTCATGCACTTCCTTTTATTGTAACTCACTTCATAAGCTGTCAAATTCTACAACTTTCAAGGCGGAAATAACACATTTTTAACTACCCTTAAGTGTTTGTCCTGCAATTGCCACACTTCAGCTCAGTAGTAATGAAGAAGCCAAATTATCCTCTACATCAGTGGAGCAAAAAGTCTGTGCACTGCTTACTAATTCAAAATCTCAAGATGTGCTTCCACTGGGCCACACCCATCACTGCGACACTTTGCTAACACACAGGTTTCTGTCAGAAAAAAGTCTTATCAGTGTAGGATCCACACAAAATATTCTGTAAGCATTACGCTCTAGGTAACATGACAACAGTGACATCACCATTTCCAACTAATCACTAAAAAAAAAAGATGCTGACAAATCTCAATTAGTTGTTAACCCAGAAATAATCAAACTCGTAAAACAAAACTTGCCCAAGTACTTGTGGGGTGGAATGAAAGAGCATGTATCGTCATTGCAGGTTTGTGGCCTCACCACATTGTGAATGGAAGTCCTTGCAATCGGAATTATTATTTTACGACACTTTTCAGCACATGATTAGGAACAACAAGCAAATTATTAACTGCAGTAAACACGACTAAAAAGAGACTTATCTTTGAAGAGACGTGGCTGATTTTACTAACTTAATTGAGAGACGTATGTTGTCCCTTGCCTGCCTTCAATGTGCTGTCAGCTGTGGAGTGTCCCTCCTTACAAGGGTTAGAGGGTGTGGGGGAAGAGAGGATATGAAAAGACTGATAACCCGTGTGGGGGATAAATATAAACAATGGAAGTTCAAAAAAATTATCCAGATGTAGATTTTTCCTCGGAAACCATAGCTCTGTTTCATTTCTGATAAATATAGAGAGAGATAATAAGATGCCTGAAAAATCAGTTTGCAACAGAGGAACCTGGCTGAATCCGGCCTGAAGAAGGCTCCCCATCTGAAATGTCACCTATCCATGTTCTCCAGAGATGCTGCCTGACACGCCGAGTTGCTCCAGCACCGTGTGTCCTTTTTTATAAACCAGCATCTGTAGTTCCTTGTTTCTACAGAGGAACCTGGCTACTGTGTCAAGGACTCTCAAGTTTTAAAAAGTAGCATAATCCTTTATTGGGGACGACTAAACATTAGCATGGTTTACATTAGCAAAATTAAACTTATTTTTCTTCTTTGCTCTATCTTTTGCCTTTTACCTGTATTTGCCGAGAACGTTGGATGCAGTAGATGGATGTCACAACAAAGAACCAGTGATAGGTTGGTCATTGTACCATACTGAAAAATGACTGTTGCCCAAGGCACAAGACATCAGACATTTTTCCAAATGACTATCCTGGAGAAAGAGGATTGGCATGGGCAGTACTTTCTTTTTAGATTATAAGGTTCCAGTACACGTATCATTCCATCCTGTTAGTGTCAACGACGGATTGTCATCCTATAACCTGTATAGGGCCTAACCATACCTTATCTCCAGAGATGCTGCCTGTCCCGCTGAGTTACTCCAGCATTTAGTGTCTATCTTTGGTGTAAATCAGCATCTGCAGTTCCTCCTATACATTTCATCTGCTCCACTGCAAGATCTCTTCAAGGTATGCCTACTTTGAAGAAGTTCTCCTCTCTCCAACAAGTCTGAAGAAGGGGCTCGACCCGAAACGTCACCCATTCCTTATCTCCAGAGATGCTGCCTGTCCCGCTGAGTTACTCCAGCATTTTGTGTCTATCTTTTTAAGGGCCTGATAGCCCGATTTAATCAACAGCCCAATTTAATCAACAACTTGTATTTAAAACTTCAGTAATTTTTTGTATAATATAAAAAATTCTGATGATTTGTAAATCTAGTTTTGAACTACTATTTAGTTTTACTAGATAACTACTATCTATCAGCACATACCATCACAAATAAAATGCACTGGGCCTATGGGTTTAGAGAGCTTTGAGTTAGAACTAAATATTAAGGGTGCAGGCAACCACAGTCCAAATATTGGAACCTGGTGCTAAATGGGTGAACAAGGTAAGTGATCGTGTGGCCGTACCAGCATGAAAGAGAAAGTGGTTTTGCAGGATGGCACCTGCGACTTAGAGGACTGCAGGCTTGGGAGAAATGGAGATTTTCTAAGGAGGAACTGAAGAATCAAATGTAAGCATGAGACTTTTTCTCCAATGATTTCACAAGTAGTGCAGGGGTGGAAGATTGCAATCTTCACGTGGTCCGCCCTGTTTCGACTAATGCAATCAACTTGACGTGCACAAACGGAAGATCAAATAGAACAAGTTGTCCAACAACTTTAGGCTGTGCACGCCACACGAAAGAAGAAGAAGATGAGTAGTGCACTTCTATAAAACAGCCAAGTTGTCCTATGAAGGCACAACTGTTCTATTCCAGCACAGCTTGGTCCAATTTCCAATTGAAAATTGGTCCACTCTCCCATTCGGTGCTTTAATGCAGAGGGGCATTGTACAGGATGCAGAAAGGTGAATCAGATCAATGAGTAGGATCAGTCTGAAGAAGGGTCCCATCTCACAACGTAGCATATCCATGTTCTCCAGAGATGCGATCTGACCCGCTGAGTTACTCCAGCATTTTATGTTTTTTTCAGATCAGTAAGTGCCTTGTTGAATTTCCAAAATGACACTAAACAACCTGAAGATATCTACAAAGTGTGGCAGTAACTCAATGGGTCATGCAGCATCCCTGGAGAAAAGGAATGTGTGACCTTTCAGGCTGGAACCCTTCTTCAGTCTGAAGAAGCGTTCCAACCTGAAACATCACCCATGCTTTTTCTCCAGAGATGCTGCCTGACCTGCTGAGTTACTCCAGCACGTTTGGGTCGATCTGTGGTAAAAGCCAGCATCTGCAGTTCTTTCCTACACAGCCTGAAGATAACCATTGTTACTTTATCCCAGTAATGAAAAAATTTGAATTTTCCAGCTGATTATACATGTGCTGAGAAAACCATCCCTCAGTTAGCAGTCACATCAGCTTAAAAGAATGTTGTTCTAGCTGTTTTTAATTATGTAATCATATCAAAATCAACCTGGATAACTGTGCAAAATGATTAATGTACTGTTTATCATCTCTTATTAATGCGCTTGCCTCCACAAGATCAGGAATTCTGCATGCATATCCAAGCATTATACCTCCAACCATGGTACAAGCTGAAGCACGAAAATGAGTGTAAAGCCAGTAGAACGTCGTACGCATGCTGCAAGGACTTGGGTCTTTCCATAGCTTAAACCTCAGCCTTTTTTGGACGAGAAAGCCAAATGTAGGTAGGTGGAAGGGGCCGAGTGATCCCTCCACACAAGGCAAGCACTGAATTCAAAGAGAAGTTAAAAGAACAAACAAACAACACTGTTAATCTGGAATAAAACAGAAAGTGCTCATGACACTCAAGAAGTCGGGGTGTGTCTGTGGAGAGGGTTAACCTTTCAGCCCAATTACTTTTCCTCGGGAATGTGAGCAATCCAACATCTTTCACGTTGGAGAGAGTGGGGGGGGGGGGGGGGGGGGGGGGGGGGGGGGTGGAAGGAACTACCTTCATCCTGCTTCTTCCCACTTACTTCTGACATCTTCCCGTACTTTGATCTTTTCTAATGTGTAACTGGTTCATTTTCATCAAGGATGTCCAATCGCTCCCTCCCTCCATCAGGGTAACACAAAGGCCCTTTGCTTTTCACTTAAACAGGAGCCCAAGTAGTCTCCCTCTGACAATAGTCTCCTTTGTAATAAAACGAACTGCAGATGCTGGTTTATACCAATGATAGACACAAAATGCTAGAGTAACTCAGCGGGTCAGGTAGCATTCTCTGGGGAAAATCAATAGGAGATATTTTGGGTCAGGACTGAGAGTATGGGTAGGGTGGGGTGGGGGAGGGTGGTGGTGTGTGAAGAGCTGGAGGTGAGAAAAGACCAAACCCAATCAGGGCCGGCAACAAATGACCTCAGGAAGGATGTTGTTTAACTGAACCTGTTCTCCTGCTGAACAACAACCACTTCAATTCCACTCACTTTGTCCCTAACAAAGGTGCAGTTAAAAGACCTCCTCAGGTTCAATCTGCGCCTATCTCTGTGGGATGCGTGCAACAGTCTTTGTTTCATAACTACCCAGGACCTTCCCTTCTTCCCTCACAGTGATGATCACATTGGCAATTGATAAACAATAGCTCCCAGAAGCTCTGCACATCCTATCACATATACCCATTAGGTTTTCACTTATACCCATTTAGTTATCACTTGCCAGGTCTTCCCTCAAATCCTTCACTTCATTAAACTGCCGATCTCTAACCCACACTTTGTCTAGAGAAAAGGACTCAACCTGAAACATTGACTGTACATTTACCTCAACAAGTGCTTCCTCCAGCAGTTTGTTTTCTGCTCCAGATTGTAACATCTGCAGTTTTGTGTGTCTCCAAGTCTAATCGGAAGAACATGCATGGCGGGGCTGGTTAATTTTGATGCACGGCATATAACTGGGAAGGCACATGAGCTTAGAGTTGGATTCAAACATGGAACTGTGATGTTTTAGCCATTACAGAAACTTGATTTAAAGAAGGGCAGGACTGGAAGCTCAACTTTCCAGCGTTTAGATGTCCCTGACATGATAGGGAGGAATGTGAAAGAGGTGGAAGAGTTGCATTAATGACCAGGGACAGTGTCGCAGCTGCACCAATAGAGAACATCGTGGAGGATTTATCCAGCAAGACCATATGGCTAAAGTGCGGGAATAAGGTGTAATCACTATAGCGGGAATTATGCTATTGGCCTCCCAAATCGCTGGAGAGAGAAAGAGGAACAGATAAAAAGGCAGATCACGGGAAGATGCAAAAACACCAGGGTGGTTGCAGTGGGTAGTTTTAGCTTCCTTTTTAAATTCCATTATTGCCTTTGACATCCTTACCCCAGTCGCATGGATCGGGCAGAACTTGTTCAACGCACCCAGAAGGCTTTCTTGAAAGAATATCCTACACAGAGTGATTTGGTTGAGAATGTAGCTAGTCTGATTAGTAAGTGCGCAGATTACACAAAAATTGGTGAAATTGTGGATAGCAAAGAAGGCTATTAAAGGATACAGCAGGTTATAAATCAATTGGAAATTTGGAAAGTAAGAAAACAGATGGAGTTAAATCTGAACAAATGTGAGATGTCGCCCTTTGAGAAGTTAATATGAGGAATGGGTGCAGTAAATGGCAGGAGCACTAAGGAACACTGATGCAATGAGGGATTTTGGGGTGTAACCTTAAAAGTGGCAACACAAGTGGATAGGGCAGTAATGGAGATGTACAGCATGCTTGGCTTTATTGGTTGTGGCAATAAGTACCACATGAAGAGGAAAGGGATGGAGTATGGGAGAGAAAGGATAATGAAAGAACCCGCATATTTATCTGTTCAAGAAAGAACTGCAGATGCTGGAAAAAATACCTTTGCATATTTATCCGTGCTCAGGTAAACTTGAGCTATTAGATATTAGATCCACATCTTGTTTATGCAGGGCAATGAGATGAATACAAGCTTATAACACCTCAATAACACAGTCTCAGATTGTTCTGAAATCCTGATAGATTGGTATCCGACTCATTCATTAAACCAACAACACTGCAGTTGCTGGTTTAAATCCAATATGGACACAAAATGCTGGAGTAAATCAGCGGAACAGGCAGCATCTCTGGAGAAAAGGAATGGGTGACGTTTCGGGTCAAGACCCTTTTTCAGACCCATTCTCACCAGAAATGCTGCCCGTCCCACTGAGTTACTCCAGCAATTTGTGTCCTGAAAACCTGCTAGTTTGGCACCACCCAAGTCCAGAGAATGCCAGATTATTGCTTACTATAACATTAATTAATTGAGGGATGAATGTAGGTTAGAATAATCAGAGCTCCTTACACTTCTTTAGGTAGAAAAATCAACAGACAAGTTTCCAAAAAAATCCAGCTCAAAGCACAATCAAATATACTTCTCTAGTTATATACTAAGCTGTAATTTCTACATGGTGAAACCAAAATGTATAAAAGTGGCCTTAAATAAAATCTGACAATTTGCACTTTAACCACATGTGATTTTTTTCTATAAAAATCTCAAATTGTGGAGTACAGAGGCAAATAAATAAATGATGGGTCTTTGTCCCAAACATTATGGAGGGCACTGTATATCACCCACAATCTCAGTTTACCTATGTTATGCAGGGATCTGCTCTTGCTTGTTGAAAGTATCCAAACAATTTCTGCTTAATTACTTCTTGAAGCAAATTTGAGACCCTATACTTATTGGCATTGAATGCATCAAAAGCATGTTTCTCAGATATAAATTTTAACAGTATTAAATATTAAATCATAAAGTGCGCACATTACATCACAAGCCATGATCCCCAAGACAGCTTAGTAGCAAATCAACAAAAAAAAGTTAAAAGACTTGATATGCTGCCAAGTACTTTAATATGTGTCTCTTCTACAATTTAAAAATAAATTTATTTCTAAGACACTTATTTCATCTTTTAATCATTTGAAGTTTATGTTGAATCCTTCGAAGATAAAATGGAAGATACTGTGTGGGGTAGTGCATCAGACTTGCATGGAGTAGGAACAGTGAAATAACTATCAGTACAATAATGAGAAACGTATGGGTGGCACAGTGGCAAGTCAGTTAGGCCTCCCCTCAAGATTCTCAGCACCTACCTCGCCTTGTACCCATAGAGGCGCCATAGAGTCTGGAGTCATGAAATAGGGCGGTCAGGGTGGCGCAAGGGTATAGTTGCTGCCATGCAGCGCCGGAGACCCGGGTTCGATCCCGACTACAGGTGCTGTCTGTACGGAGTTTGTACGTTCTCCCCCTGACCTGCGAGGGTTTTCTCCGAGATTTTTGGTTTCCTCCCACACTCCAAAGATGTACGGGGTGGTAGGTTAATTGGCTTGGTAAATGCAAAAATTGTCCCTAGTGAGTGTAGGATAGCGTTAGTGTGCGGGGATCACGGGTCGGATTGTTCCCATGCAGTATCTCTAAACTAAAATATAGTTACACCCAGTTCTGCTAAGTAGTAAGTCACAGGCATCCAACCCAGTGGCAACAAATGAAATGCTATCTCTCTCTCTCTTAATCAAGGAAGTACACTATTCACTTCCCATGCACCAGCTGCCTTTGTCCATCTAGGTGGAGGAAAACTCAGGTTTGGGAGACATGCCTGCCTTGCAACTTCCTTTCAAAGTTAGAAAGTTGCTGCCTTATGTTACCTGGTCCTTGAAGATAAGGTACCTTCAAGTTCATTATGGTCACAGAGTCTGGGCTTAGTCTCACTGACGTAGAGGAGGCAACATTGGGTGCACCAAATGCAGGAGACGAGGATGGAAGAGCTGCTTCGCTCCACTTTTAGTCCTTATACAGAGTCTCGACCTGAAACATCAAAAATTCCGTTTCCTCCACAGAAGTTGCTCAACCTGCTGAGATCCTCCAGCAGTTTTTTTTTGCTCCAGATTGCAGCATCTGTAGTCTATTGTGTCTCCAATTAACATTTCATGTCTGGGACCCTTCATCTGAACAGACTTATAGAGCCTTACAGACTGGAACAGACCCTTTAGCCCAACTTTCCCATGCCAACCATGAAGCATACGCCAGTCCCACCTGCCTGCAATTGGCCCATTTACCTCAAAAACGTTCTATTCAATGTACCAGTCCAAACATCTTTTAGATGCTGTCATAGTATATCTGCCATATAACCACCACACTCTGTGTGGAAATGATGCTCCTCAGGTTCCCCCTTCGGTCCCAGACTTGGTCTGATAGTTTAAACGCCTTGATGGTTCAGCATCTGGCTCACTCATTAATGCAATGTCCTAGTATTCCACAGATGTACTGTTTTATGACTGCATATCTTAGGGCTTGGGCTGAAGCCGGGGTTGGGTTCATTAGGAGCCAGGAAGGCGAGGCAGGTCAGGTCCAGGTTATAAAGGTGTGTTGTGGTGAAACAAGCCACACCCAGCAGTCTAGAAATTCTGTGAGTCACAAAGTTCTGGGTTAGTTTAGAGATACAGAATGGAAACAGGTTCTTCAGCCCGGCAGGTCCACACCGACGATCAAACACTTGTTCACACTAGTTCTATGTCCATCACAGTGGCACAGCGGTAGAATTGCTGCCTGATGGGTCTGTCCCGCTTAGGCGACTCTTTAGGCGACTGCCAGGGACTAGTTTTAATGGAATTCACCAATAACACCTGGCGACAACCTACGACAACACCTACATCAACCTAAGGCAACCTACGACAGCAAAATTTGTCGCCACTGTCGCTGAAAAATTTTGAACATGTTGAATATTTTGCAGCAGTCGCCTGTAGTCGCCCAAAAAAATCGCCTAAGTGGGACAAGCCCATTGCAGTGCCAGAAACCCAGGTTCGATCCTGACTGTGGGTGCTGTCTATACGGAATTTGTACGTTCCCCCTGTGACTGCGTGGGTTTTCTCCGGGTGCTCCGGTTTCCTCTCACATTCCAAAGATGTGCAGCTTTGTAGGTTAATTGGCTTCAGTAAAATTGTCCCTAGTATGTAGGATAGGAATCGGTGTAGGACTCGGTGGTTCAAAGGGCTTGTTTCCATGCTGTATCTCTAAACACGATTATGCTATCCAACTTTCGCATCCACACCCTACACACTCGGGGCAATTTCTAAAGAGGCCAATTAACCTAGACGCCCACACAACTTTGGGATGTGGGAGGAAACCCACATGAGCATAGGGAAAATGCGCAAACTCCACAGAGACAATAAGAGGTCAGGATCGAATCCCGCTGTCTGGAGCTGCGCAGCAGCAGCTCTACCAGCTGTGTTACTGTACTGGTGCCCGTTTATCGGAGTTTCGCTTTACTTTGATGAAGCCCAGTGTGCAGCTGGCATTAGTGGAATGATGCGCCAGAAGGAATACATGCATTCCTTTACAGGTGGCAGATTGGCCAAGTTAGCAGCAATCGTGCTCAGGTCTGTGCCAATTGTTCTCCTTTCAACAAATCAAAAACAACCAAAAACAGATTAACTGGTTTTATATCTTCTCACTGCAGTACTTGTGAGATCTTGCTGCAAGCAAACTGGATGTAATACTGATCCAAATGACAGAAACAACTGAGCAATTTAATTTAGTGTGAATACTTATTTCCATGAGATGTCTTCTGTGTAATTATGGATGTTCTTTCTCCCCACCAAAGAAGAGGGAACACTGGAAAAATTAAGAAACCTTGGGGCATTAGCTTATTAACTGTAGTGAGTTGAGTTAGTCTCCTTATTTAACTAGATTATGTATTAGATTCTATTAGATTATTTTATCTATGAATCTAATAACCAGCAATTCAGTTTAACAGTGAGGAATAGATCAACCAAGATCTGGGAGAACAGCAGTCACCCACTGCAACCATTCTGCAGTTAAACAATGTCTGGTTAGCATTCATCATTCTTTTTTGCATATACAGTGCCCTCCATAATGGTTTGGGACAAAGACCCATCATGTATTTATTTGTCTCTGTACTCCACAATTTGAGATTAGTAATAGAAAAAAAATCACATGTGGTTAAAGTGCACATTGTCAGATTTTATTAAAGGGTATTTTTATACATTTTGATTTCACCATGTAGAAATTACAGCAGTGTTTATACATAGTCCCCCTATTTCAGGGCACCATGTTTGGGACACATGGCTTCATAGGTGCTTGAAATTGCTCAGGTGTGTTTAATTGCCTCTTAAGCAAGGATAAGAGAGCTCTCAGCACCTAGTTTTTCCTCCAGTCTTGCCATCACCTTTAGAAACCTTTATAGCTGTTTATCAACATGAGGACCAAAATTGTGCCAATGAAAGTCAAAGAAGCCATTATGAGACTGAGAAACAAGAATAAAACTGTTAGAGACATCAGCTAAACCTTAGACTTACAAAAATCAATTGTTTGGAACATCATTAAGAAGAAAGAGAGCACTGGCGAGTTTACGAATCACAAAGGGACTGGCAGGCCAAGGAAGACCTCCACAGCTGATGAAAGATTTCTCTCTGGAATTAAAAAACAAACACCAGTCTGACAGATCAGAAACATAGAAACATAGAAACATAGAAATTAGGTGCAGGAGTAGGCCATTCAGCCCTTCGAGCCTGCACCGCCATTCAATATGATCATGGCTGATCATCCAACTCAGTATCCCGTACCTGCCTTCTCTCCATACCCTCTGATCCCCTTAGCCACAAGGGCCACATCCAACTCACTCCCAAATATAGCCAATGAACTGGCCTCAACTACCCTCTGTGGCAGAGAGTTCCAGAGACTCACCACTCTCCGTGTGAAAAAAGTCTTTCTCATCTCGGTCTTCAGGAGTCAGGTGTTGTTTGTTAATGACCAATGTCCACAGAAGACTTCATGAACAGAAATACAGAGGCTACACTGCAAGATGCAAACCACTGGTTAGCCGCAAAAATAGGATGGCCAGGTTACAGTTTGCCAAGAAGTATTTAAAAGAGCAACCACAGTTCTAGACAAAGATCTTGTGGACAGATGAAATGAAGATTAACTTGTATCACAGTGATGACAAGAGCAAAGTATGGAGGAGAGAAGGAACTGCCCAAGATCCAAAGCATAGCACCTTATCTGCGAAACACGGTGGTGGGGGTGTTATGGCCTGGGCATGTATGGTTGCTGAAAGTACTGGCCCACTTATCTTCATTGATGATACAACTGCTGATGGTAGTAGCATAATGAATTCTGAAATGTATAGACACATCATATCTGCTCAAGTTCAAACAAATGCCTCAAAACTCATTGGTCTGCGGTTCATTCTACAGCAAGACAATGATCCCAAACATACGGCTAAAGGAGTTTTTCAAAGCTAAAAAATGTTCAATTCTTGAGTGGCCAAGTCAATCACCTGATCTGAACCCAATTGAGCATGACTTTTATATGCTGAAGAGAAAACTGAAGGGGATTAGCCCCCAAAATAGGCATAAGCTAAAGATGGCTGCAACACAGGCCTGGCAGAGCATCACCTGAGAAGACACCCAGCAACTGGTGATGTCCATGAATCGCAGACTTCAAGCAATCATTGCATGCAAAGGATATGCAACAAAATACTAAACATGACTACTTTCATTTACATTACTTTGCTGTGTCCCAAACATTTTGGAACCCTGAAATAGGGGACTATGTATAAACACTGTTGTAATTTCTATGTGGTGAAACCAAAATGTATAAAAATGGGCTTTGATAAAATCTGACAATGTGCACTTTAACCACATGTGATTTTTTCTGTTACAAATCTCAAATTGTGGAGTACAGAGGCAAATAAATAAATGATGGGTCCTTGAACCAAACATTATGGAGGGCACTGTATGTATAACTTGTGATCCTGATATACTTTGATAATGACAATTAATCTACCATAAGTAAACATAATAAATCTGCTTTGAGATCATTCAAGACAATAAAAATGGTGTGGCGCAGGTAAATAAAATGTTGGAAAAAATATCTTCCACGGCTTAGAATGCCAACTGTTAATCTTGAAGCACATCTGTTGTTTCAAAAGTTCTTCATCTACCAATCGATCACGTCTACAAAGGATGCATTTGAATTGAAGACTCTTAGGAGTTGCAGATTTCCCTTCCAACTGAGACAGGGCCACAATTTCTCCAATAGGAAGGTAGAAGTGTAAAAGGAACATGCCAGCAACCAACCTCCTCTTTCTTCTTATCCACATGTTCTTCCTTCTCTTCACCAGTGACCCAGTTACTTTATTAGCACCCTTATATATTGTTGTTCTTATAAAACTGTTCCAAACTCTCAGTTAAAAAAATGCAGCGGAGAAAAGCAACTTGCATGGAAAAACATTAAAGAGGGAGCCATGTCTGCTTACTCACTAATGGATAGGAAAGGTTTAGATGTATATGGGTCAAATGCAGGCATCTTGGTCGGCATGGGCTAGTTGGGCCTGTTTCCATGCTGTATGATTCTATTCCTGTTAAATACTTAAATGGTGGATGGACTCATACTTCAGGCCGATGAGGAGCAAGAAATACCAACATGCCATGATTAAGATCTAACAATCTATTAAAAACCACTTGAAATAGATGTATACACATCTTCGGTGGCATACACATCATAATTGCAGAGGTTCAACCTGATAGGTTCTATTCTCTTTTGAAAAAGCTGACTCTGGAATTTTCCAGAAACACAAAAATAAACCACAGCTTCTCTTATCCACTGCAATATCCATTAAATCCTCTCAATGTCATAAGGAAATGCAGCACAGATATATGTTCTCCGGCCCACATGTCCATGCTATCATCTGTACTAATTCCATTTCCCAACACTTAGCCTGGAGCTTTCGATGGATGTCATTTTAATACTCATCATAAAACCATTTAAATGTTGTGAGATCAACAACTTCCACCATTCCCTCAAACAGATTGTTCCAGAATTTTCTTTCCCCAGGGTAAAAAAAAAATTACTTCTCAAATCCTATCTAAATCTCCTCCCCCTTATCTTAAACCTATATCCTCTGGTCATAAATATCTCTGCTGAGGGAACAAGTCTTAATTTTTTGCCCTATCCATTACCCTGAATAAGGTCACACCTCCGTTCTAAAGATAACAAACGCATTCTATGCTTGCTCTCCTCATTGTTGAAGTGCTCCATCCCAGGCAAAACCCTGTTAAGTATCCTCTGCACCTTTCTCCAGTGCAGTTACATCCTCCTGCAAGGTGGTGACCAGTACTGTACAGAATACTTGAGCTGTGGATTACTAATGTTTTGTAAATTAATAGCATTACCTTCCAGCTTGTGTATTCTATGCCCTTCCAGTTTTTTTTTTAAACTTCTTTTTTCTCCACAACACTTTTCGAATTCTACCTCCTTGTCGACATGTTTCGTCGTCTGTCATAACATCTCCTTCTGTGGCTTAGATAGACACAAAGTGCTGGAGCAAGTCAGCGGGTCAGGCAGCATCTCTGGAGAAAAGAAACATGTGACTTTTCGGATCGAAACTCTACTTCAAACAGGAAGAAGGATTCCAACCCGAAACATCACCTGTTCATTTTCTCCAGAGATGCTGCCCGACCCACTGATTTGCTCCCGCACTTTGTGTCTTATCTTCGGTATAAATCAGCATCTACTCCTTCTATGGCTTACTGTATAATTTTTATTTGGCACTACTCCAGGGCAGCACCCTGCAATGTTTTATCACATCAAAGTTGCCATGCAAATGCATGGTATTGTTTTTGTTGGTGCAGGGGTCTCAACAATTTGCGCAGAACATGGTAAAGGCAAGGCTAGCTGGCTTCCAGTATACAGTATACAGATGGAAGTTTAATTTTATAAAGCAATACAGTCTATCAGAGAAAAGCACTGGTACACATTCTTCTGTTTATTGACAGGCTCACCCACTAAGCAGATCATTACCTTTATACTTTATCTGAGGAGATGAAAGAATTCGGAACCTCAATAACAAATCTACCCCTCCAGGTTTAATTAAGATTGTTATTTAAACTGCGGCTTGGAATACAATAGACCTGCCTGGCGGAGGTATTGGATTACTCGATCTATCATAAAAAGGCTGACATGCTTCCAAAATTCCACCGCCAACTCAGTTCCCAAAGACTACTTATCTTCCACCCTTCCAGCCCCAAAGTGCATACTCACAACAGATTGGTTGTTAAGGCAACTGCGGATTGGAGTCCTTACTAGGTAAACAACAGGTTAAAGGAACGCCTTGTGAATAGTTAACTCAGTATAAATGTGATTGTTTTAACAGCATTCCCACAGGTCACAGCATGGAGAAACATCATACTTCCTCACTTGCTGATACTTTTAGATCTTCAGCAACAGATACTTGATATTTGTAACTCAATTATGGCCGAATCCTGGATATGAAGTTACATTTTCATTCAACAGATTTTCATGATAGTTACTTCTCTGCCACTATTATTTCAAGTTCCAGGTCCTTTTCAATTTGGATTAGCATCCACGTAAACTAAGTCATGCCAACCTACGATGCCGTTCTCGGAAATTATGGCACAAAGCAGGAAACACAATGCATCATAAAAAACAAACTGCTGGAAGAACTCAGCAAGACAACCAGAATCGGTGGAGAAAAATGGGCAGACGGCGTTTTGTGATGGGACCATGCTTCAGACTGATGGAGTAGAGGGGAGATAGCTGGCAGAATGAGGCGAGGAGAAGGACTGGGGTAAGAGCAGGCAACTGATAGGAGAATCCAGGCAAGGAGGGTGAGCCCAGTGGGGGAAAGAAGAGAGGAGAGTGTAACCAAGGCTGGAGGTGATGTGGAGAAGATAAAAAGGTCCAAATGGAAGAATCTGATAGGAAAGGAAAGTGTGGAGTGAGATGCAGAACCAGAGGGAGTAATGGTGGGAAGAAAGGAACAGGCAGAGGGGTGTGGTGTAGGAAGAAAAATTGAACCAAAGGGTGGAGTGGCTAATGAGTGGATGGAGGAGGGGGGGGACGACAACACAGGGTGACCAAGGCAGGGGATAATGTAAAGGAAAGGTGTGTATGGGGGGAGGGGTTACATGTAATTGGAAAATTCATTTTTCAGCCAGTTGGTTTGTAGGAAGCCCAAGTGGAAGATAACGTACTGTTCTGCCAGTTTTGTGCGGCCTCACTTTGGCGGTGGAGGAGGCCAAGGACAGACGGGTTGGTATGGGAATGGGAAGGGCTAATAACTAACGTTCCAGCTGACCCAGGCGGACAGAGTACGTGCTCAGCGAAGTGGTCTATAGAGGCTGCCGAGAGAGCTACAAATGCAATAGATGAGGTTGGAGTAGATGCATGTCATCCTTGTGTCACAGCTGCAAGTGCTGTTTGCATCCTTATATGGAGACCAGGTTTGCGGTGTATGGCCAGGTGTTACACCTTCTGCAGTTGCGGGAGTGGTAGAGGTGGGTAGGGAGGGCTGAGAATATCAGGGAGTCATGGTGAGGCTGGACGCTGTGGAAAGCAGAAAGGGATGGGGAGGGGAAGATTTGACAGGTGCTAGGATTGCATTGAAAATGTCAGAAATGTCAGAGAATGACGTGTTGGATGCGGAGGCTGTGGAGTGAATGGAAAGGACCAGGGGTATTCTATAAAGGGGGAATCTTCACTGAAGAAAGGACGACTAGGAAGCCCTGGAGTGGAAAGCCTCAACTTTAGAACAGGTGTGATGGACAGAGAGAAATTGTGAAAAGGGGATGGCATCCTTGCAAGAGACTTGATTATACCTCACATACAGTCAGGTTAAGTATAGGAGCCTTGGGAGTTGGTAGGTTTATAGTAGATGCCTGTGAATACAATTAAAGTTATTGAAGTGTGATCACTGTTGGAATATAGGAAATCAGAGGCAAATTGAACATAGCCAAGTTCACAACAAACAGTAGCAAGATAATTTGTTTGTAGTGATATTCTTTGAGAGATAAGTATTGAAGAATACTTGTACATGTCAGGAAAGGGGGGAGAGGTGTCAGAGACAGCCCAAATGATACTGATGGCAGGGTGGAAGTTGGTGGTGAGGTTGAAGAAATTGACAAGTTTTGCTCGGATGAAGGAGGCAGCTCCGATGCAGCCATTGGTATTGTGGAGGAGGAGTTGTGATGCCACAGTACATTTTGGGCAAGGAATGATCAACGTAACCGAAGAAAGGACCCACATAGCTGGTGTCAATGTGAATGCCCATGGCTGCAGATTTGAGAGGAATCAGAAGAAAAGTTCTCGAGGGCAAGCACATAGTTCATCACATTTGTGCTCGTAACTGTTCTCTTGGATTTCCCACTTCTGTGACACTTAAGAGCCTGTCCCACTTTCCCGAGCTAATTCACAAATTCTCTCGAGTTATTCACAAAATCTCCAGAGTTTTCCCCTTGATTCGAACTCACAGAATGTTCGTAACGAGTCCGTAGATATATCGTAGCGGCTCGTTATGCCAGCCATAGGTACTCGGGGCATCAGGTAAGTCGGGACGTTTTTTCCAGCCTGATAAAAAATGATCACGAGTAAAATAAATAGCCACGAGTACCTATGGCTGGCATAACGAGCCGCTACGATATATCCACGGACTCTTACGGCCTCCTACGGACTCGTTACAAACATTCTGCGAATTTGAATCAAGGGGAAAACTCGGGGGAATTCGTGAATAACTCGGTAAAGTGGGACAGGCCCTTTACTCAAATTGTTTTAGGGATACTTTGTGGTCACGACTCAGTCGCTGCACTTTCACTTATTTTTAAATCAGAAGATCAGATGTTTTAGTCTAACTCTCCCACAGAATTTGGACATTTGGCCCAATGTATCATTGTATCACCCCAAGTAAAACTTCAGAGCTCCACATTAGACGTAAGATGCCAGACCAAGGCACTTTTTCAAGAAAAGTGCAAGCATTCTTCAATAGTTATCACTCAAAGGACACCACTAAAAACAAATTATCTGGCCACTAATTTTACTGTGCATTTTTATGTTCAATTTCCCCGTTGTTTCCCTATATTTCAACAATGGCAATACTTCAATAACTTTCATTGTCTATGTAATTTTAAGCAAAATGCTAATTATGAAAGGAGCATACATATAAAATGGTTTATTTTTAAAATATATTCAACCATCTGCAAACATTAATTTATTTCTCCAAATTTTATTTTCTCCATCTCCACTTCCGGAGGTACATCTTTCTGTAAATCCTGTTTGTCTTTATTTTATCTGGCAGTTGTCTAAACTGTGCAATCCTCAACATGGCTTTCAATGACCTTCAATTTTTATCATCATAGGTGAGAAATGCGTACCTATTAAGAGTTCCATACTCTCAGAGTTCCTGTAACAATATAAAAACTGAATGACCTCGAGCATGCCGACCTTTGCTGGTGATTCCAATTGGAACCATTTAGACACAGCGGTTGAAAAAGTTAGCCAGACTTCCTGGAAAGCAAAGATGACCAGGACCTTCTCACAGATTTCTAGTCTCGCAGCAGCGTCTAGTCTTGCAAAGGTTCCCCAACATTTCCTCAGGGAAACTGCCTCCCAGATTCTGCACCAGGTCAGATGTGACACAGGATGAAAAACACCAAAGATTTCAATGGAGATTGTAGATCAAAATGCACCACACTACTTTTCTTTACAAAATGTTTTGGTCCAGTCTTTTTTTCTTTGTTTATGAGTGATTTTAGTTTGTCTTGGGCGTACACACTTCTGACCCCAAGAGCAACAATAACTGAAGAATGGAGATACAAGAGACTGCAGAAGCAGAAAACAAACTGCCGGAGCTTAGTGGGTCAGTCAACATCCGTGAAGGGAAATAGCTTGTTTTGCGGGGGATGCTTCTTCAAGGCTGAAAAGGCCATTAACACGAAGTTAACAGTAATTCAACACTAAACCTCTTGTGAATTTCACTTAACCCCCTAAACTTAATTTCCATAATTAATGACAACACAAGAGACCATTCGGCCCATTGTTATGTAGGTCATCAGACTTGAACTTAATGCGAACACTGTAACCTATCTATCATTCAGATTGGAAGAGAACATGAATAAATGGATATTTATTAAGATGCCAACTTAACCACAAAGCGTTGCGTATTTTGCATGAAAGCTCAAATAGTTGAGTCATAATGATATCATTAGCCCGCAGACGCTAGAATTTAGGCTGCTGAGACATGGCAGATAACTCAGAGGTTCTTCTGTTTCCTGCCTCAGTTTACTGACCCTTCACCATCAAGATGTTTATATTCTTTAGTTCCTAATTAGATTAAAAAATGTTAGGAATGCCAACAGAACTAATAGATGGTGTAGCTGTTAAAACTAACTGTGAACGAGACCATAATATACTAATGTAGACCTTCATAAATGCTTTTTTTGGACTGAATTATTAGCCAAGCAGTGAAGACTCTTAAATGCACCTCTCAAGAAGTAATAATAAAACCCTGCAACCGAAATGCGGACGTGGAATATTGATATAAACTTTGAAAACTAGGAACCCACTCCAAAGGCAAAATTGGCAACTTTCAGTTATTTCCTATAGCTCATCAAAACATCTTATTCAAATTTACAAACTTGGAACTCTGTTCAGCACTGTCAGTGGACCTATCTGCTCCAGTTATGTAGGTCACGTATACGTAAAAGCAAATCAAACTGCATCTCCCACCCTAAAGACACAAAGAAAAGCCAGAAGCAACCTGGTTGATAGTGTGAGGTGATCATTTCCACTGGATAATAGAGATGCTCTGAAAGTAATTGCCGATTACAACTAGGGATAACTGAAAATCAAAAAGGCAAATCTGACACCTGTTGTAAAATGATGAACTATCATAGATCGACATCTAGGAATGACAAGATTACTTATCAATCTGGAAAATGGATGTCAATTAAATCCTTTAGGCTTTTCTCTGCCCATTCTTAAAGTAAAAATGCAGAACTTACAAAACGAGGAAAAACAGTGATTCAGCTTTAGTAGTACTTATGAACATCTCAATTATTGGCTAGGATAGTTAGCCATTCAGGCAAATGTAATCATGTCTTAATCAGTGTGAGTGTAGCTATAGCACAATGGCGAATCACTCATCAGAACAACTTCAATAATGTATTCTACATCTCCAATCACTCTTTATAACCTAAACTTATCCTACCCATACTAAATCATACATTTTCCTGCTCTCTCCACCTCAGAAGACAGGTCACATCAATGCATAGGGGAACAGTTATTGGTTGTATAAATAGGCAAGAGACTTATGACCAAATTTCCACAAACAGCCTACACAAGCCCCTCTACCTCTCACGTTAGCTGAGATAAACACTATATTTAAGCAGTACTGTAAACTGTGCCCACATGCTCAAACATACGTCGTCTGCACTTTACCTTCAATAATATGTGCATGCACAAACTGTAACAGATGTTTACCCATAGACTTGTACAGTAAATTGGCATGTACAAATGATCCAGGTTTTCACACACAATAATATTCCTATAGGAACTACAAATTCCTAGGTAAATTAATCTCACATTTCATAAAGGCATAGAAGCAGCCATTTAGTCCATCAAGCTGATGCTGGCACTCAGGAAAATCCCATTCTCCCACTTACTTCCCTGTAACCAATTCTCTTACATACTCCAAGGTTTCCCAATTATTCTATAACTCACCTACAATAGGAGAACTTACGGCAGTAAATTAACCCACCAATCTTTTCCAAATGTGCGGTGGACAGCAGAGAAACCAGAGGGCAATGGACATTGTCACATTAAGAACATGCAAACTCCACAAATACAGCATCAGAAATCAGCATCAAACCCAGGTCGCTGGAGCCATAAGGCACCAACTGTAGTGTCAAGTTGGCACCATAACTTAATCCAATTCTCAACAAACTCAGGTGAAGGCAATATTTCTGAGAAGCAAATTAGGAATCTGTTCCAGATTAAAATAACCTCAAAACCCTTTCTCTGAAGTGTGACTTATAATGAGAGATGGTACTACAAATTAGACTTTCAGTTAAATTAAATGATTTTGAATTAAATTCACATATATTGTCCTTTTCTGTTTTCTACTCACCCTTTACTGGATAACGGTTCTGGTCTGTGAATTCTTTCAGCTCTCCACTTGTGTTAAATATTGCAACCTAAAGTGAGGACAAGGGGTGGATAAGTATAGAATTAGGATACTTCACAATGTATTTAGATTCCACTAACAGTAGATGTTTCATCAATAATTATTAGTGAATATTATTAGATCAAATAAAGTATATCCCGATGTTCATTATTTAAGATTTGGCATTGGTAGTTTGCACTTAAATAGCACCTATAACAAAATTGAGCATTCCACACATTTTGTAGGGAATGTTATGAGATTTACTTTGGCACTGAAATACATACAGAAATATTGTGACAAATTATACTGGAGTACCAGAGTATACCTGAAATGCTGCACATGGTTTTGGTCTTCTTACTTAAGGAAGGACCTATTTCTTTGGGAGTCTTGCTGTTGGTTCCCGGGAAGAAGTGTTTGTGGTATGAGGAACATTTCAGTCTGCACTCATTTGGAGTTGAGAGAAATGAAGGTAATCTTTTTGCCATAAAAATTCTGAAGATATTTAAAGGATATAAGCTAAGAGTGTGCTTCCCTTCACAAGATAAGCTTTGGTCCCTAATTCTAGAATAAGAAAAAGGCATCACCATTTAAGTATCTGAGGGCTTCAAAAAGGGCCCAAAATCCAGCAATTTTACTTCAGAGTCATGTGAGTGACTACCTGAAGAAGACCCAGTCAGGCCGCATGCGCGTCATTAACATCAGATGCACTGGTGCAGCGACCGGTTAGGAGGAGCAGCGCTCCTCCAGCGGTAAGTTTAAAAACCCAAGGTAAGTGAACGCTTGGTTGGTGGTCGCATTTTTGTTGCAGGCTTGCATTTCAGGTGCAAGATTCCTCTAACAATAAAATGCAGAAAGCGACAACGGTGAAGCCGAGGCGCGCCACTAGTAAGATGACAGACCGCGGGAGTGCGGGTAGCGGACGCCCGCTCAGTTCACCTAATCCGTCGGTGGTAGGGAGGCCGCCGACTGCAGACCCGGTGCCCTTGAGCACTGTGGCCACGCCGTTGGGGCGTAAGGCTACTAAAAAGTCTGCAAGGCCCATTGACTCAGAGGAGTCGGGCCAGGAGAGTTCCCCTCCGGAAAAGGATGCCGTTCTTACACGGTTGTCCAAAGTGGAGCTCCTGTTGGAGAGGATGCTCCATCAGGATACACATGCGGAGGAGTGGTGGTATCCACGCCGGCCTACAAGAGAGCCCGCGCCAGCAGCGCCTGGAATAGGGCTGCTCAATCGCTCCCACTTGGAGGAGGAGAGCTTGACGGGTCAGGATTATTCTGACACCTAATCTGTGGGAGAACATAACCCATGGGGTGAAGGGCATGAGCCCGTAATACCATGTCTGGCAGCAAGATTTGCTGTCCCCAGAGAGGCTGGGGAGCTGTTGGATGAGGAGTTGGCAACTATCAACTATTTGCTCTCCCATCAGCTGCGAGAAATGACCATGGACGATACGACAAAAAATATGAGACCCCGGTTAATTGTCAACTACTGAAAGTACCGGCGGTTAACCATGTGATATGGGGCCATATGGGCATTGGTATTCGGGCACATGAAATGAAGCTCCAGCGGGTGCTGAAGTTGCTCGCTGCAGGCATTACGGCATTAGCCAGATCGGTGGACAAGGGGCCATCTGTATTACAGCAGGATGCCTTAGCCCTTCTATGCAATGCCCATTTTTCAATAAACTGTTTGAGCAAAAGTGCAATACTCCCTACGATACACCCTAAATTTGCGGCGCTCTGCAAGCCAAGTAATATTCAACCGCCAAATTTGTTATTTGGGGACGACCTCGCTAAGCGAGTGAAAGAGCTCGACGAAGAGGCAAAGACGGTGGGGTTAATTAAAGCCCCGATGACCAGCAGAATGGTTCGGCACCAGCACCCCCACTGATGGGCTGCAGAGACAGGGGCCGGTCAAGAGACCAGCCGGGCATTTACGAATGTGCGCAGTTGGCGCACTGCTACTGGGGCACGAGCAAACATGATTCCTCCCACCAGGAACCGGGTACAACAAATTCCACCGGTAACCATGGAGGTAGGTGGGTATGGTCCTGGTAGGAACATATTAAGTGAAAGACACCTACAAGTCGGGGGGAGATTACACTGGTTCCTAAAAGAATGGTCTGAGATAACATCAGATCCGTTTATACTGTGCAGCATAAAAGGTTTTCGAATTGAATTCTATCCCAATTTGAGTCCACCCACTCAGCATGTTCCAAACTGGACACTCATGTTCTCACAGAAAGAGAATATGGAGATACAGCAGAACTTGAAAAATTATGCAAAAAAGAGGTAATTGAGAAATCGGTTCGCCAGCTCCACCAATTTGTGTCAAATATTTTTCCTCTGTCAAAAAAGGATGGAGGATGTAGAATCATCCTCAACCTGACGAACCTTAACCCCTTTGTACAGTATAAACATTTCAAAATGGAAACTTTTACTACCCTAAACACCTGCTTTCCAGACGATGTTATATGGCTAGTATCTTATATGGCTAGGACCTTAAATATGCATATTACTCAGTGTCTGGTCACTACAATGATAGGAGATATTTGAAATTTAGCTGGATGAGTCAATTATGGCAATTCAAAGCACTGCCTAATGGATTAATCTCAGCTACGAAATTGTTCACCAAATTGTTAAAACCAATACTGGGGCTACTTAGAGCTCAGAGTCATATTGTAATGGCCTATTTGGAAGATATTTTTTATTGTAGGTAAGACTCAGGACACTGCTGAATCATCCGTTTCAGTTGTTCAGCTCACTTTTGAGAAATTGGGGTTCATCATTCATCCGGATAAGTCCAAATTAACACCAGTCAGAGTTATTGATTATTTGGGTTTCACTATTAACTCAGATCACATGTCAGTGACTCTGCCCTTGGACAAAAGGCTGCAGCTAATTGAAGGCTGTGTCAAGCTAATTAAAGCACAACAACTTTCAATTAGACAGGTGGCCAGCTTGATTGGCAAATTAGTGGCTTTATTTCCAGCTATGCAGTTTGGACCTTTGCATTACCAGCAATTACAACGAGAGAAAGGAACAGGCACGGACGATGCATTCCGGTCGTTATGACAGGCCTATGCAATTACCAGCTGTGGCCATTGCTGAAGGACAATGGTGGATTTATGAATATTTCAAGTTCTTCCAGCCAAATTCCGGTTGAACCACCTTCTATTGTCTTACAGATTGATGTTAGTGTGCTATGTTGGGGCGCTATTGATACTATTTCCAGCTGTGGAAGCAGATGGAATATGCACGAGGCACCTCTTCTGCAATCACGAGGAATTAATTATTTAGAGCTTTTGGGAACATTTTATGGGCTTAAAGCTTATTGTTCTACTAAATGTCACTTGCATGTTCAAGTTCAGATTGACAACACTACGGCAGTGGCGTATATTAATCATATGGGTGGAATCAAGTCGGAATCTTGTGATAGATTGGCAAATCTGATTTGGGGCTGGTGTATTTCCAGAGACATTTGGCTTTCAGCTATCTACCTACCAGGTAGATTCAACATCGTGGCAGACACAAGGTCTCGCAAATTCAATGACAACACAGAATGGATGATGAATCATGACATATTTAATGATGTTGTTGCTCGGTATGGGATGCCAGATATCGATTTGTTTGCATCCAGACTAAACCACCAGTTGCCTAAATATGTTTCATGGGAACCAGATCCTGGGGCAGCAGCGGTAGATGCATTCTCGATGCATTGGGGTGGAATGTTTGTGTATGCATTTCCTCCTTTCTGCCTCATCAGTCGGTGTCTGCAAAAAATTAAGCAGGACTCCGCCTCAGGAGTATTGGTGGTATCCGACTGGCCTACTCAGCCATGGTTCCCTCTCATTTTGCAGATAAACATACAGCCACTTTTGACTGTTCCCAAACATCAAAACATACTGGTACACCCAGTAACTGGTGGTCAACACACTTTACATGATCGTATCAATCTGTTGGTTTGCAGATTCTAAGAAGGCCATACCTGGGGAGAGGACTATCCGATCACACTGTGGATGTTCTTACTGTGGCCTGGAGGGATAGTACCCAGAAGCAGTATATCTCTTATATAAGGGGATTTTTACATCCGGCAAAATATTTCATATTACACAGCAGGCATCTCCGACGTACTAGAGTTCCTGTCAACTCTCTTTTTTGATCAAAGATTAAGCTATAATGCGATCAACACGGCCAGAAGTGCCCTGTCGTCATATTTATGGATGGAATCGGAACGATATTCTGTGGGGTCACACCCTCTCATCTCTATATTTATGATAGGAATTTTTAATTCCAATCCTCCCAGGCCCAGGTATTCAACAATCCGGGATGTTAGCGAAGTACTTATGCTCCTTCGTCAATGGACTCCTATCGCAGCCCTGTCTTTGGCCAAACTCTCTATGAAGGTAGTCATGCTCATGGCACTGGTTTCGGCACAACGGGTGCAGACATTGCAGAAGCTGCAACTCGACAGGATGGAAGTATCTGCAGATGCCATTATGTTTTCCATCTACGATCTACTCAAACAGAGCAGACCGGGGGTGACAGGGTTTAGGATTACCTTTTCGGCATACCCTACGGATTCACGCCTATGTGTGGTGTCACACTTACTATGTTACATCAAGGCCACCAGCACCCTAAGAGGTGCGGAATCAGCATTATTGATTAGCCACAGAAAACCGCATAGTAAGGTGTCGGTTCAGACTATTTCAAGGTGGCTAAAGCAGGTTCTGGTTTATGCAGGTATTGACACTGACATTTTTTAATCTCATTCCACCAGGGCGGCATCAAAGTCAGCGGCCAGGACAATGGACGTCCCCATAGACCATATCCTCACGGCCGCAGGGTGGTCAAGTGAGCGGATGTTTCAGCAATATTATCATATACCACTTGCTGAACCAGGGGTATTTGCCCATTCTGTTTTAAGTTCAGTTTTATAGCTTCCCCCTGGGACAGAGGGGTTGCTATTGTTTTCTTAAAAAAATTAAACCGTTATTACATTTAAAATCAATGTCATGGTTGAATGCATTATTGATTCTTTCCTCATTCTGAGTCAATCGATGCAGTGAGACGCATGGATTTGAATCTACGGCATGAAATCACAGAGCTTTGAAATCTTCACATAGTCACTCACGTGACTCCGAAGTAAAATAGTAAGATTAAACGAGAACTTACCAGTTTGAAGTTTGATCTTTATTTTATGAGGAGTTGCGTTGGTGATTATGTGCCCTCCATGCCCAACCCCCTCTCACAAAGGTCATCTGGTAGTTCTAGGTTTCTGCTCTTACTATTATACTTAAATTACTGTTACCTGTGATTTCATACCGCTGCTTTGAAGATTGACGCGCATGCGGCCTGATAGGGTCCTCTTCACGTAATCACCAACGTAACTCCTCATAAAATAAAGATCAAACTTCTAACTGGTAAGTTCTCATTTAATCTTACTATTCTAATTAGCTCTTGGACAGTAGAGATAAATGTCAAACACTATGATATGAGACAATTAGACTGGATCACCAGATCTGTCTACTTTCTCAAGATATATGTAATGACATATACTAACCGTGGGCTGAAGGTATTGTTTGGCATGCTTCAATAATCAGCGCATGGAGTACAAGAGTTGGGACGTCATCTTACAGCTGGAAGAGATGCCGGTGTGACTGCGTTTGGAGTACTGTGGGCAATTCTGGTCACCTAGCTATCAGATGTTATTAAGCTCAAAAGGGTGCAGGAAAGATTCACATATATATTGCCAGGATTGGATGGCTTGAGTTATAAGGAGAGACTGGAAAAGTTGATCATATATTAAATCATGAGATGCACAGATAAGCTGAATGGTTACAGTCATTTTCCCAGCGTAGGGAAGTCTAAAACTAATGGGCATGGGATTGATTTGAAGAGAAAAATTGAAAGGGGACTCGAGGGGCAACCATTTCACACAGAAGATGATGTGTATATGGAATGTGCTGCCAGAGCAAGTGGTATTTACAATTACAATGTTTCAAAGATATTTAGATACGACATGGAAGGGAAAGATTTAGAGGTATATCGGCCACATGCAAGTAAATGGGACTAATTCAGGTAGGCACCTTGGTTGGCATGGATGAGGTGGGCTGAAGGACCTGTTCCATGCTGTGTAACTCCATGACTAGATGTTTTGGATTGTCCATGGGACACTCTGGCAGCCTTCTGCTCCTACAATCAAAAGGAATTCACCACCATTTATAAATGTCTCTGAAAAAAGAAAATTACACGTTGGGAACGGATGGATATGAATTATGTGTCAGCAGATAATTGTTGGACCTGGCATCATGTTTGGCACAAGCAGTGTCGACCAAAGAACCTGTCCCTGTGCAGTTCTGTTCTATGTTCCAATAAAAACATGTTTTTTTTTCAGATATTAGGATCTCATTCATCAAAAAAACATTGATAATAAAGTTAATGAAATTAGCAAACCATTTTCTTTCGATGCTGGATGCTACAGACCCCATTTGCATAGAGCTGGGGTGCTGTGAAAAAGTGTATTTGGTCCCACAACTCAGTACTTTGCAGGACATCCCCAGTCTTAATGCTGCATCCAAAGGCACAGCAGAAGGTCAGATGCACTCACATTTGACCTCCAGTATATTTCAGTGCATGGCTTTGCTGATGAAGGCCATTAATCTATTGGCTAATTGTCCTGTGTCAGTAAGAATAATCGCGTTGGCAGAAATCACATGGACTTAATGGAAGGACGATTGTTAACAGAAGGGGGAAAGAGACTTGCAAGATGTAAGGGAGAATACACGATGATGCAGGAGTAGTTAATGGGAGGGCTAGTCAACGTTG
This sequence comes from Okamejei kenojei, assembly GCA_035221665.1. Lineage (NCBI taxonomy): Eukaryota > Metazoa > Chordata > Chondrichthyes > Rajiformes > Rajidae > Okamejei > Okamejei kenojei. The sequence goes on along the minus strand of CM069144.1, from coordinate 51,936,821 downwards.
CCTGCCTATTAGGGGGTTAATATTTTAAAGGATATTATATAAAGGTTTGCAATTCATAACAATATGCCAGATATTGGTTACTTTAGCCTTGCTTTGTTCAGTACATGGAATGAAAATTCATTGGTGGGTTAGTTATTCTGAGATTAGGGAGGCCCTCGGCAGGTGTGGAAAGGATTGACCTGTGCACTACAGATTGCATTACTTGTGTACAGAAAATTGAGAGTTTTTAGAGAAACAATGTATAGATCTTGATTAAAAAAAAAATAGTTGGGTTGGTGGGGTGAGTATGAAGGAAACGATAAGGTATCCAACATGGCCTCATCCTGAGGCCCACGTCTATTTGTGGCCACATCAGATTGTCTACAGACCCATTGTGTGCAAACACTAGGTCTCACTATGTATCTGACTTTGTTCTGAAGGATGGTCTGGCTACCATGCTACATATCTTTCTTTTCCGATATTGTCTGCTCTATCACGTATCCCATGTGTCACGTGTAGAAACATTTGAGCAGAAGAATATCTGACTGTAATTCAATGAGACTGCAGTCTGCACATGTGTAGTATGTCTAACCATCAGAATATTTACATAAGCATCAAAATCTTTTGAGAAGAATCCCAATGTGAGATCCCTCAGGCACAGCCAGAGATCAATGGCATCATTACACCCTCAATGTACCTGTGCTGAGTTTGAGAACAACATCCATCTACTTCTTAGATGCATGTTGCCAAGAAGGTCTAGAAACAGAACCAATAGGCTTTCTTGAGATGCATCATAAACCGTTGCACATCTGATGACTCACACCGAGACCAAACACAACGGCTGCTGGAACATTATTTGCTCAGTAAAAAATATATTTTGTTCTGCCCTAAACATGCTCGTTTTCAAGTGGATGGAGCCCTCCACAAAGGCCTTGGCCTAAGTCCCTACTGCAAATTCACTGACAATCTGGGAACTTTGTAAAGATCCACTTAGATTTATCACTCATGGAATGTATACAAATGGAAAATATAAATGCAATCACACAGCTTGCATGGAGGATGGCGGCATACAAGTATACTGGATTATGTATTTGCAAATATTATGAATTAATTCATTTTAAATGGGTGCCTGATGATCAGCATGGATTTGATGGGTTGAAGGGCCTGTTTCCATGCTATGCCTCTCTAAATATTTTTGAAAATTAAATTAAAAAATATACAGTGCCCCTGCATAATATTTGGTGGCACCCACATTCCATGAACATTAAAACAAATTACACAATGAATGAAGCAATTGGTTTTACCTAAATATTTCCACTGTGTGAAATGAACATACTCAGACGTTGCAAGGTTAATATAGTGCACTTCCAGTGCGTACAATTTCCATAACAACAAGCGCCCAAAGTACGTTGTCTGGTGCAAACTGCATGACCAACATGTTATCCAACCCTTTTGCATGCAATGAGTAATGCAAGAAATTAGCACACCAGCCATTCTGCCAAAGCGTATATAGTTATCATTCCTATAACAGCTTCATTAACTGAAATGTTCTATATGACAATGTAAATTTTAAGTAGTACCCAAAAAAAAATGAAGCTATTGGGTTTTCTCCAAAATCTTCAGTTTCCTCCCACACTCCAAAGACGTACAGGTAGGATGTGGGTAAATTGGCTCGCTATAAATGTAAATTGTCCCTATTGTGAGTAGGATAGTGTTAATGTGCGGGGATCGCTGGTCGTGGCAGACTCGGTGGGTTGAAAAGCCTGTTTCGACTCTGTATCTCTAAACTAAACTAAAACAATCTCCATTCCAGATTAGTGGACAGCAGAGACCGGTTGAAAAATAAATGGAAATACTGCCTTGTTTCAAACTAATGGTCAAGAATCAAAATTGAATTACCTCACCAAGGGCATTATTTGTTTTTTTAATTGACAAATGCCAGTTAAAAATACGATAGATCATTGCAAAAACGATTGCAGCATTGTTTTTGAGATGTTAAAATGAGACATTGTCTGACTCTCAAGAGGACATTAAAAATCTCATCATCTGATTTCAAAGAACAGCTCCAGGGTTTCTCTAGCCAGTATTTATCTGCAATCAACATCGCTAAAAAAATACAGATTATTTGCTCATTTCAACATTGTTGATTGTTGTGCATATTTTTACCTAAACTGGTTGCTGTTTTCCAATATTACAACAAAAAACATGACTCAAGAAGCAATGCATGGATGTAAAATATTCAGCAATGTTTTGAAAGGAATATGAAATATAAAACATGCTTGAATCTTTTTCTAATGTTTCTCACTTTTTCCCTTCAGTTCAAAGAGAATGTCACCTAGAATCCGTTCCTCATCAGCAAATAAAAAAGCATTCAGATAGAAAGAATTAATTTAAGTATACAACAACAATTCTTTGTACTGTCATATTAAGTAACTACTAGATTAAGTGGGACCCGTTGGGTCCTTGTCACATGGGAGGCCTGGTTCCCCAACACAACCCATTCCCCAACGCAATATTCCACCACTCACGCCTATCCCCCTCCCATCAAATCCACCCTTCCCTGTCCCCCTTTCCCTCTAGTCCCCCCCCCCCCTCTATCCCACCTTGCCCTCCCTACCCCCCTGCACTCCACCACCCCTCTACCCTACTCCCTCCCTCTCCTCCCCTCCTCGTCCCTCTCTCCATCCCCCCCCCTCCCTCCCTCATCCCTCTTTCCCCCCTCCCTCCGTCTTCTCTCCCCTCCGTCCCTATGCTGTGGGCCGGGCTGCGGCACTCCCTCTCTCCGTGTAACGGTACGGAGCATTAGGGCCGCTGCTGATGTCCATCCTCAGCTGGTAGACAGCGGGGCTTGGCGCTACCGCCCCCACACCATCTCCCTCAACCACCCTATCCTCCCCATTTCCCTCATCCTCCTCCCCTCACTCCCATTCCCTGCCCCAGCACCGGCCCATGTCCTAGAGCAGCGCCACGGCCTGGAACTCGGCTCGGTTCTCGTACTCGGCCCGGCCCCAGCTGTAGGCAGCCGAAGCACTCGTGGACCTGGGTCTCGATTGAGCCGGGCTCGTTGTGTCGGGGGCGGGATGAGGGTGGCGGCCGGCCAAGCCAGAGCTGCCCTCAGAGCAGTGCTGCAGGATGGCAGCGGCCGGGCGGCCCCGGGGCACTGGTACACCTTGACCAGGCCCCGGGCTTGGGCATGACTCCAGTCCTCAGTTCGGCCGCTGCCTGGGATCTAGTCCAGGCCCCGACTTCATCTCCAGGCTTGTCCCTGACGCTGGGCCCAGGCTCGTCCTTGGTTCCAGCCCAGACCCCGGGCTCGTCCTTGGCTCCAGGCTCGGCCCGCAGCACCACCCTCCCCACCAGGTACTACGCGGCCACAGCTCCTTGGGCAGCGGCGCCACTGCTTCACCATGGCGACTTCCAGCCGATTGACAAAGGACGCGGCCAATCGGTGCGGCGATGGTGCCAGGATGGGGCGTTGCCGAGACAGCGACTCCCCTTCCTGACTGACAGGAGAGGAGACCAATCTGTGTAGCGGCGACTGACAGCAATCTGCGCATGTGAGCTTTTTACAATTTTTAAACCTTAATAACTTTTACAATATGCCATATCGGAACAAAACTTGTTGCACTCGCAGCACAGGAGAACGGCGAGTAAGCTGGCAAAAAAATCGTTGCACTATCGCATACCATGTTTGCGCAAATAGAAAAACCACGCAAATCGGAAGAGCACAAGATCAGAGGTTTTGTTATGTATAGAGGGCAGCCATGGATTAAGCTTTTTCTATTCTAATTTGGAGTATAATAACATCAAGAGCTAGAGATTGGCTTTCAAATGGACTATTAAGCCAACCAACCATACATTCTCCCACCATTGACTTAAAACATCTCATTGTACTATTCAAAGAAGAGCAGGAACGTTCTCTGTGTCCTAGGCAACTTTAATTGGTCAACCAACATTGAAGCAATAAACTCCAGATGCTGGAAATCTGAACCAAAAACAGAGAATGGCAGAAATATTCAGCATGTCAGGCAGCATCTGCGGAGAGAAACATCTTTGTTTTTCAGGTCACTGACACTTCATCAGCAATGTTAACTCTGCTTCTCTCTCCACACATGCTGTCTGACCTACAGAGTATTCCCAGGATTTTGTTTCTCTATGTAAACAAATTGTTTGACCATTAGTACCATTCACTCTATAAGAGCATCAGGCTATAAGCATCTCTAATAATATGTCTTACCACCTGCTCCCGACATTCAATGCAACATATTCCTCACCTTTAACATTCTGGGGGGTCACCAGAAATTCATCTGTATCAATCGTATAAATACCATGACTATTGAAGCAGGTCAGAGGGGAGCTATCCTATGCTCACAAGTTCTAGGAGCAGAATTAGGCCATTCGGCCCATCAAGTCTACTCCACCATTCAATCATGGCTGATCTGCGTGACTTAGACTGACTGAGGCTAATCCTTTCTCTAGGATTTTCCACCATATACCAGGCACGTCAGGAATAGTTAAGAGAGCACAGAAACAGGCACTTCGGTCCAACTCGCCCATCAATATGTCCCTTCTAAACTAGTCTCATTTGCCCGGCTTTGGCCCATATCCCTCTAAATCTTTCCCATCCATGTACCTGTCCAAGTGTCAAGTGACAGAATACTGCCCTCACCCAAGCAAGTGGAGAGTATGAACAACTCTCAGGCAGCTTGACCCAGTCCAGGACTAAACAGCCCACTTGATTAGTACCCCATCATTCATTCCTTCCATCTCTGGCAGTGGTTGCAGAGTGCATCATCTACAACATGCACTGCAATTATTCATCTAAATTACATTGCCATCATTTCCCAAACCCACAACTTTTTACTAAGATAAAGGACAAGGGCAGGAGACATATCATGCCTCCAAGTCACCCACTATCCTGATTTTGAAAATTTGACCAATCCTTTATCATCGCCAACTCCATACCCAACAGCATTTTGAGAGTAGCTTCTCCAGAACGACTGCTTACAGAGCACTCGACCCGGAATGTCACCCATTCCTTCTTTCCAGGCATGCTGCCTGTCACGCTTAGTTTCTTCAGCATTTTGTGTTTATCTTCATGTTTACATATCTGTTGTGCTGCTGCAAGTATGAATTTCATTGTCCCGTTTTAGGACATTTGAAAATAAAACACTGACTCTCAAGAAAAGTGGTTCAAGATGGCTGTGAATCACCACCTTCTCAAGAGCGAATTCCATGGACAACACTGTCCTGGCAGTGGTGCTCATTACTCCAGAAAATGAATGGGAAAAAAAAGGTCATTATTGTCTGTGAGATTCTACTAAACACAACTGGACTGCCATATACAGCAATGCCTGATTTCATATCGACATAAAGAAATACAACAGCGAAACAGGTCCTGTGGCCCACTGAGTCCATGCCAACCATCGACCCCCCACTTACACTAATACTACATTATTCCCATTTTTCATTCTCCCCATATTCTACCACTTATGTACATATATTTGGGATAATTTAATGTGATCAATTAACTTGCAACTCATGCGCCTTTGGAACATGGGACGAAACCAAGTGTTTACAGGAGAATTTGCAAACTCCAGACAGAGCACACCCGAGTTGACCTCTCTACTGTACTTGTCCTTGGTGCTGAAGGTCACAGGTTGAGGGCAGTGCCATCAATGTTAGGCCTTCAGCATTGAAATAAATGCCATTGGACCTAACGGTATTTCCTCACTCCCTGCCATGCTTCTGCTTATCCTGACTACTGAACTTGCTGTCATCGCGTTCTGTACCGACTTCCAGCCTCCGACCTGCCTCACTCCAGCATTGGATCCTGTCCCCCTGCCAATCTAGTTTAAAACTTCACAAGTATTGGTAGCAAACAAGGATGTTGATGCCCCACACGTTCAGGCACAACCTGTCCCCCTTGTACAGGTCACCTCTGCCCCAGAAGAGATCGCAAGTTACAAACATCTGAATCCCTGCCGGCTACAATAATACCTCAACCATGCATTCACATGTCCTATCTTCCTATTCCTACCCTCACCAGCGTGTGTCACTGGGAATAATCTGGAGATCACTACTTCTTTTTTAACCTTTTGCCAAGCCCCCTAAATTGGTCCTGCAGGACCTTATCCCTGTTCCCACCCATGTCATTTGTGCCAATGTGCAAGAAGATTTGGCAACTCTGTGAGGATTCTCTCGAAGTTCTACAGGTAAGGTATCTCAAGAGATGCATCTCAGCATGGTATAGCATCGTACAGTGTGAAGAAGGGTCTCGACCCAAGACGCTGCCTGTCCCGCTGAATAACACCAGCATTTTGTGTCTACCTATGGTCCAGCAAATGCTGTGCTCTGGACCTCCTGAACCTGCAGAGAGTAGTGAATACAGCCCAACCCATCACAAGCTCACCACATTCTTCCATCCTGCCCATCGTCACGGTGCATTGCATCAGTATGCCTTCCACTCTGGCCATTCCCTTTCCTCTCTTCTATTGTCTACGAGCAGATAAAGAAACTTGAAAGCCTGGCTGTCCAGACTTAATAGCTTCTCCCCCCCCCCCCCCACTGCTATCAGTCTCCTGAACCAATCACATCTTACACACACACACACATTTCCAGAGGTTCTGGCACACACTCTTACTCTAAAGAGTCATCGAGTAATACAGCACGGACACAGACCCTTTGGCCAATGTTGTCCATTTGCCAGCACTTGACATAGCCCACTAAACCTATCCATATATCTGTCCAAATATCTTAAAAAATCATAATTATATCTGCTTCTATTGCTTTCTCTGCCTCTGGCAGCTCTTTCCAGATAAGGACTACCCTCCGACTAAAATTGTTCCCCCTGAAGCCCCTCCTCCTCTCTTCCTGCTCACCTTAAGCCTATGCGCTCCAGTTTTAGAATCCTCTACCCCAGGAAAGATATTGTGAGCATTCACTTTATCCATGTCCCTCATAATCTTGTGCACCTCATTAAGATCATCTTACGTCCTACTTGAATCACCTGGCACGCCAGTCAGATGAAGGACCATGAGAGGTGGGAACTCAACACTGGCCTTCCCAGTGACACCTATCAATTGATTTTTTTAAATCGGGTACTCACATCCCAAAGACATCAGGATTTGTAGGTTAATTGACCTCTGCAAATTGCCCCCAGTGTATAGCGAGTAGATGTGAAGGTAAAATAACATAGAACTAATGTGAATGGATCGACAGTTGTTGTGGACTCAATGAGCTGCAGGGCTTGTTTCCACACCCAATCTTTCATTTAATTTAATCAATCAATGGCATCAAGTGTTAAGGAAATAGGGGAATAATACTGTGTAGATGAGTTGCTTCCCTTTCGTGACAGGAACTGAAATCAGAGCCCAGAACCTGGCGCACTTCTGAATTATATGAGAGCCACTGGTACAACTTGGGTGCATTGTTTTCCTATGGTGAGATGGTGAGATGTGGTAATGGCAGATGAGACCAAAACAATTAAAATTAATAAATCAGAAAGCAAATTTGTCAGTATGCGGCTAAAAAACAAAAGATAACAGCAGCACAGCGGTAGAGTTGCTGCCGCCCAGCGACAGAGACCCGGGTTTGGTCCTGACTACGGGTGCTGTTTATACAAAGTTCGATTATTCCCCCTGTGACCGTGTGGGGTTTCTCCGGGAGCTCCAGTTTTCTCTTACACTCCAAAGGCGTGCAGGTTTGTAGGCTTAATCGGCTTTGGTAAAATTGTAAAAATTGTCCCTGATGTGTAGGATAGAACTAGTGTACGGGGTGATCAGTGGTTGGTGCGGACTCGCATTGTTACTGTTACCATGCTGTTTCCCTAAAGTCTATGGAGACTTTTGCCACAAAGCAAAGTCAAGCAAATTCAGGCAATGATTGTCCAGTCCTACACAATGCACTTGCTAGTGGGTAGCAGAAAGGATAAGGGGAAGAATAAACATTTTTTAGCAATTGCTATCACACTGACAATGAAGACCTAGGAGTAAATAAGTTACCCATTTTTATCGTAAAAATGATATGCGGCTGTAGGGAATGGCGAGGAGGGGTCATCCTGAAAGATGATAAAATAATAACTGATCTGGTAAGTCTTAGGGGAAAAAAAAGTCACATTTTGACAAGAATTTTATCCTACTTGATAAATATCCAGGCTATGGTGCTTCTTGCATGGCTCAGAAAAGTCTGGTTTAATGAGAATTATTTAAATTGAGATAGAAGTAAGTTGAATTGTAGCTGGAGCTGAGAACAAAGTTGAAAATTTAATTCAGGAAGTTACATTTTAATAAGTAACTGTTGCGTAAAATGTTGCCACATGACTTCATACAAGGAACCGCCATCATGACTTCTGAGAAAACTCATCACAATACCTGGTTTCCAGCAGCCTTTGACAATACATCTATGGAGATGATTAACTAGACATCCTGACATTTCTACAACTAACTAAGGGCCCATTGTATGTATGTATGTATGTATGTATATATGTATATATGTATGTATGTATATATAACATACATACATATGCTGTTACTTACATGTTTTGCCATCGTATCTGCACCAAAATGGGTGCTCTGGATTCAAAATTCTTCAAGACCCTCAGCCGCAAACAAAAATGACACTTTAGAACGTGTGTCCTTTTACACCACGACAGTATCCTGTTGGAAACAAGGTTCTGTTTTAATAACCAGCGCAACAGTGAAACCAACTGAATAACTTTGTGAAGAGATAGCGCAGGGCATTATCGGCCTGCTGCAAAATGCCGGTGGAGAGGTAAGGCGATTCAGAAGGAAATTGCCGCTGGGTACCCAAGGTTGTAACCTTCACTAGGTCACTAGGAATAAAATACGTGCAATGGCATATAGGGAGAGTACAATATTGGTGTTGGTTTTTCACGCAGGATGATATGTATATGGAATGAGCTGCTTAAGGAAGTTGTAGAAACTGGTACAATTATGACTCTTGGGACAAGTACATGGATAGGAAGAGCTGGAGGGATAAGGGCCAGGCACAGGGAAGTGGGACTAGCTCAGTTGGGCAATTGGTTGGCATGGACAAGTTGGTCTGAAGAGCCTGTTTCCCTGTTGCAGAGCTTTATAACTCCAAGATATAAATCACTAAGGAGCCAAGACAAAATCATGGTGAGGTTTGAATTACTACTGGGATGCAATGAGGTTAACAATGACTAAGCTCTTTGGAACTACCTCCTTAGGAGGAGAGAGAGAAGTTTTCATTGCCCTGATGAATAACCATTAAATATTGTCTCAACAACAAATTGTCCCAGTTGCTGGTCAGTTTAGCTGCACACTGTAGATTATCCATTGAGGTTGGATCCATTATTTTCATGCCCATGCTCAAATCCCCCATCTAGTCAAGCAGCTAATCACACTCAAAACTTATAATCACATATGACTGACCCACAAGTTATGAAGTTCTTTGACATCCATCCTCTATAGACTAACAGAAAGCCTTTAAAATTAGTGTACACAGTTGAACTGACCATGGAGTAGTATTATCTTCACAAATTACATTCATAAAGTTGAAGAACAGAAATAGCATAAAATAGTTGATGCATCTCCATATTTGTTCTGTGCACGTATACCTCCCAATTGGAATTGGAATTTGATTTCTGTCTAACATCTATTGATGGTTTCCTTTGAAAGACATAGTAATTGTCACTTGCTTTATACAATAATACATTTCAGACTACCTTGTCTGTCAGATAGTTTGGAGTTTAAGGCAATGCAGGAGGTACGTCCACTTATTAAGGACATCAGCAAGTCAGAACACAAGACGATCCAGATTAAACATTGCCTCTGCTATAAAGCAGGATTCTTTCAAACATAGGGATGATATTGTCTGCAAACACAAATACTTGCAATGTGATCCCACCACCAGTGGGTCTGAAGAAGGGTTTCGGCCCGAAACGTTGCCTATCTCCTTCGCTCCATGGATGCTGCTGCACCCGCTGAGTTTCTCCAGCATTTTGTGTACCAGTCACATCTTCCTACCCAACTCCATCCCGCTTTCTGTAGAGCCATCACCCCACAACACCTGGGTTCGCTCAACCCTTCCCACCAACCCGCCCCCTCTCTCTTGACACTTTCCCATGCAACAACAAGAAACGCAACACCTGTCCCTAGATCTCCTTTCTCACTTTCATGCTGGGACCCCAGCGGTCTTTCCAGATGAGACAGAGGTTTACATACGCCTCCTCCAAACTTGTTTATTGCATTCAGTGCGGCATCCGTTATATCAACGAGCCCAAGCATAGACTAGGCAACCATTTTGTTGAATACTTGTATCTATCCACTGAGACCTGCTGGATATCCCGTTTGCTAACTGTTTTTAATCCCTTCCCCATTTCCTTACTGACCATTCTGTCCCTGACCCCCTGCACTACCAGAGCAAAGTCACAGTCAACTGGAAGAACAGGACCTCATATTCTGCTTGGTTAACTTGCAACCCAATGGTACAAACACTGAATACTCCAATTGCAAGTAATACGCTCCCACCCCGCTCTCTTTCTCCTGAGCACCTCCCCAGCCTCATGCGCTCCCATCTCTCCTACCACCCCAGGACTTTGATTAGTATCCAACTTTTATTACAATGGAAATTGTCAAAACTTTTCAAATCTGCTTGTGTGTGTAAATCTGGGGCTGCACCAAAACGGTAAAAAGATGGAAGAATTTTTCTTTAAATCCAATGATAACTATAACAATAAATCATTATTCTCGTATATTATTGTTCATATTCTGATGATCCTGTCACCAATTATGAAATATTAATACACAAGCTATTAATTCCTATGTTAAATGTTCCCCAAATTTTCCAAGATGGTTTAAAACATCCAGAAAATCACCGCCTTTAGAGTTTAGGTCATTGTTAATTAGCAACTTGGTGTGCATTTTAATATCAGTACACAAATCACTTAATGTTGTATTCCATTAAAAGTAAAAGCTACTGGGTAGCACAGTGGAGCAGTTGGTTGAGCCACTGCCTCACAGTTCCAGAGATCCGTGTCCGATATCAATCTCGGGTGCTATCTGTGTGAAGTTTGCATGTTGTCCCTCTGACCGTGTGGGTTTTCTCCGGGTACTCCAGCTTCCTCCCGCATCCCAACGATGTATGGGGTTGTAGATTACTTGGTCACTGTAAAGTGCTCCGAGTGTGTCAGGAGTGAGAAACTGGGATTACACCAAACGAGTGTGTACGGGTGATTGATGGTCAGTGTGTACTTGGTGGGCCGAACGGCCTGTTTCCATGCTGCATCTCTAAATCAAACTGGAAAGAGATTATTACCAAAATAACCATCTGGGAGACCAGATGAGGTTTGAAAAATTATGAATTATGAAACTGCACTGTAAATGTAGACAAGAAGTTTCCTTTTGTTTGGTGGGAGAGGTGACTGGAGGGGCAATGGCTAACTGTGGGGACGGGTGGTAGTCTAGAACTAAAGATAAAACCATCATCAATGAATGTAGAACAAGCGTGTTTCATTTGTTTCCATCAATCACCTTCAGCCTCAGACCATAAACAATAATAAAACCGCAAACACGGTCCCAAGGCTTCATGGAAAATAAATTTTGTTGTGCTACTTTGCAGTATGTAGAACTTCACACAGAAAAGAAAGCTTGTGTTAGCTGATACTGTATCAACCATTATTCAATACTGAGTGCACAATCACCATTTATCCATTCATGGTGCCATTGTTCTCATTATGATGGGCTATTAGCAAATAAATTGAGTTATTGCTGCTGACCCGGAAGACTTGATCGACAGCAGAGTGCCCCAGAATCGCGGCTGTTCTCATAACCTCAGGAGGTGCTGGGAGCAACAGACAATCACCACACATTTTTATGAACAGCACACACTGTGTAATCAAGGAACATGAACTTTCTGACCTCACCATCTGCCACTATCTCTCCCGAATCCAAACATAAAATGAGCAGATGGTCAACGAAGCTGGAATATGAGATCTGGCCATGTGTAGGGAGAGGACCCAATAATGAATGTTGATTTACAAATCAATGATTCTAATACAAGGTTGCGTTATTAAGTTGCATCAGTGGCATTTAATGTGACATTTGCTGCACAGAATGCAATCCAACAAAAAGCCAATCAAAACTACTTGGCTGAAAACCTACAGACAGTGCCTTGAAATCACAACTCAGCATAGAAGGCTGGTTCTGTATTTCCAATGAGCTCGTTTTGTAATGGGAGAAAACTTTGTCAAAGTTTGCAAACACCAGAAAATGAGGCTTCTCCTTTGCACTTCCTTTTTATCGTACTTGAGTTTAGCTTGAATGTGTTTTTCCATAGTATTCTCTGATTAGATAGCACACAAAACAAAGCTTTTCACTGTACCTCGATACACATGACAATAATAAACCTAAATGCCTACCATCAATCACCCATTCACACTAGTTCAATATTATCCCAGTTTCTCACTCCCTGTACACTACGAGCAATTTACATCGACCTACAAACACACACATCTTTGGGGTGTGGGAGGGAACTGGAGCATCCGGAGTCACTTGGTGGATGTTTATGTTAAAATGTATTTTGTGTGTTCTGTTACTTTTTATTGGTATGACTGTATGGCAAATCAAATTCCTTGTATGTTGCAAAACATACTTGGCTAATAAAGTATGATTATTATCTATGTACTATTAAAAGTCTCGTCTTGTTTGTCTGTCTGTTTGTCTGTGAGATCAAGGAACTACGCCAAAAAGGTACACAATAGCACAAAGGTCTTTACAGAATCTTATTCAACTTTTCCCCATGGTTGTTTGTATTAAGTTTCTTCACATTTGATGTTATATTTCACGTTATTAATATTTAAAGTTTTAAAAAGGCCAACTTTGAAAATAATAACTACCTGTGTGAGACTTTTCTAGCAGCTTCCAGTGATGATGTCACAATGGCATCTCACAGTCCACCAATCACAATGGGATTTCATTTACACAAGCTGACGTGAAGATACCGAAAACCAAAAATGACATCACAATGTGACCTTTGCTGCCAGTACACAAGCTATGAGAGTTGACGGAGTGGTGGATGGGAGGAGAAGAAATTATATTTAAACATTGTCTTTAATGGGGGAGTGTGAAAGGGGAGAGGTGAGGGTTGGAGTGACTGACGGTAGGGAAAAGGAAAGGGAGGGAGGGGTGACAGAGAGACAATGGGATCAGCAGCTCTAAGGGGACTAAGGGAGTGAGATTTTTGCCCCCCCCCCCCCCCCACGTGGGAAGGATTGGTTGGCTCAAGGGAGCGCCAACGCCGACCCAAAAGTCGAGTCCATTCGTTGGCTCCGGGAAGCGTCGACTGTACCCCTCCCCCTCCACCACGTGGGAAGGATTGATTGCGTTGGGGGAGCGGGTGAGTGGTGGAATATTGCGTTGGGGAAACGTGGCCCAACGGGTCAGGGGGGGTAGGGAGGGGAGAGGGGTTATGGAGGGTGGGAAGGAGTGACTGAGGCTAGGGAAAAGGAGAGGGAGGGAGGGAGGGAGAGGTGACAGAGACAATGGGATCAGCAGCTCCAAGGGGACGAAGGAGAGAGTGAGATTTTTGCCCCCTCCCCCACGTGGGAAAGATTGGTTGGCTCATGGGAGCGCCGCCGACGACCAAAAAGCCGAGTCCATTCATCAGCCCCGGGAAGCGTCGACTGTACCCCTCCCCTCCACCACGTGGGAAGGATTGATTGCGTTGGGGGAGCGGGTGAGTGTTGGAATATTGCGTTGGGGAAACGGGGGCCCAACGGGTCAGGGGGGGTAGGGAGGGGAGAGGGGTTATGGAGGGTGGGAAGGAGTGACTGAGGGTAGGGAGTGACTGAGGGTAGGGGAAAGGAGAGGGAGGGAGAGGCGAAGGAGGGAGTGGAGGAGGTGAGGGGAGAGAAGAGGGAAGGTGAAGAGGTGGGGGAGGGATTGTTGGGGGATGAGGGGATATGAGTCGCGCCTGCTATGGGTGAGTGGTGGAATGGGTTATGTTGGGAGAAAGGCTGATGTGGGTGATGGGCTTCGGGGGGCACCTATCTCCGGGGTGAACGCCGACGGCGCGTCCGGGGACCAGCCCTCCCATGTGAAACCGCGCCCCACCCACCCCCCCCCCCGCTTTGGGGGATGGGGCCCAACGGGTCCCGCTTGGTCTAGTTATTATTAAAACCCACACGGTCACAGGGAGAACGTGCTTTCATTTTGAATGGATTCAACAAAAGCCAAACTTTAGTTAGTAATCAAATTCACAATTTATTTTAGTCTTCAATTTCATATTGGGAACAATAAATAAGATTATTTTCCTTGCATAGGTTTGCAGTTTTAAAAAAAACAACAACTTTGATAGCATGTAATGTAACATGAAAATGTTGACAATTTTATATTTCCAACATCTGCATATTGTGCTTTATGTTACGTTGCCGGGTAGCAGCGGGGTAGCAAGCGTTTACGGTCCCAATATGTTGGACCCAACCGCAGGTGTTAGAGTGAAACTAAGCATTAAAAAGATACTTTTCTGAGTGGGAATATGAATAGATCAAAGGACATTAACGCCCTTCTTTGGCTATATCCCAATGACCAGTTTGTGAGCACCACACATATGCAGAAAGTTGGCTGCCCATCAAAACCTGGGGAGTAATTTATGGCCCACTGCACACAAAGTGATTCATTGCCTAGATATGGGGGGGGGGGGGGTGAAAGTTTTTGCTTTTTAAACACACTTTCCATTATTTTCTCCAGTTATAGGGAGTAAATGCTATAAAATTAATTCCTTGCATTTGGGACGTGATCATTGACAAATGTACAATGAGAGGCATAGCACATTGCCATTGCGACCTGCAGTTAGTTTATCTGGACCCAAGACATGTGGCAGCAGCACAAGTTCTCACAAGCAGAGTTTCTGACAGAATGCTTTTAGAGGGAGTGCTGTTAGTTCAAAATCCTCTGCATCAGCACACTTGATATTTCGAAAGACAGTTGAAATATAAAAGTCCGATCTCATCACCAAGTAACATAAACTTAAGCGTGGATCCCCTTGTGGCTGTTACCTTTGCTCTCCAGTTTGAGACAGCAGGCATGCCACCTGTTGTCACCGCTCATTAAGCTACAGCCCCCCGCTTCAGTTCCACTACTGAACAAAGGACATCCATATCAACTTCCAATGATCTCAGCACAGCTTTATTCACACCAAGAATGTCCTCCCTTTAAAAAAAAAAAATCAGGCTCTCGCTGCCCAACTCGCATTCCAGTGCCACAGTTGCTCGTGATTGCAGAAAACACTTCCAGTTCACTACTTCCCTCGGCAGACTGACACCAACACCAGTTTTCTACTTCTCTTTAAAAGTACTCCTCAAAACCTTTTTAAAAGTTAAGTAACATATGGCACATGGAAAATGAGGACTTGGGAGGAAGGGGAAATGAATCATCTGTGGTGTATATTTAATTTTAATGTTCTTTAAGTATGAAGATTAGTGCTGTAATTTTGTTTCTTGGGGACTTGCAGAATTTTGGATTTATCAAATCTACAAAATCTAAATACTGTTCAGCATGCAAAGTTAACATTTTCTCCCCCAGAACCTTCCCAGTTCCCATTCTAACATGTTGCCGGGCTAGATATCAAGGAGATTTTAACCACCTCTAAAATGGACAGTGACCCCCCTGCCAAGGAGGCTTTCAGGTCGATTAGTCTTTCAATAGTTTATACTACTGTCTCCTCAAAGCAATTTCCTATTTCCAATATTTACCGGTTTACCTTCAGCAGGCTGCTGTTCAACAGCTCAGGAAACTATACAAGAACTAATGTTGTATAGTACGCAAGTAATAACATGCACTCCACTATAGCCACAAAAAAATGGACTTCAGTAACTTTACTAAACTATAATGTTGCAGTAAAGTGATTTACTGTTTTGATGATTTTCTTTTGCTAAAAGGATCTTTACTCTGTCAATACAGAATAGAGATCAGAACAGGAGGTGGCTGAACTGGCACTCTGGTGTCAGAACAACAGCCTCCTCTTGATTGTCACTAAAATTAAGAAGCTGATTGTGGACTTTCGAAGGGCACAACAACCGAGGATGTACACGCCACTGGGGATAAATGGGACTACTGTTGATAGGGTGAGCAATTTAAATACCTGGGAGTTCAAATCACAGTGGATCTGACATGGACAACACACACTGCCGCACTGGTGAGAAAGGCAAGGCAGCACCTTTTCCACCTCAGGCAGCTGAGGAAATTCAGAGTCTCTCTGAGGATCCTTCAATCCTTCTACTCTGGTGCTGTAGAAAATATCCTGACCGGAAATATCTCGACCTGGTTTGGCAACAGCTCTGCGCAGGACAGGAAGACTCTGCAGAGTGTAGTGCGTTCGGCTGAACGCACCATGGGAACGACACTCCCCACCCCCCCCCCCCCCTTGCAGGACCTATACACCAGGAGGTGCAGATCCAGAGCCAGCAAGATCATGAAGGACCCCTACCACCCCAGCAACGGACTGTTCCAGCTGCTACGCTGTGAAAACAGAGAGGATGAGACGTAGTTTCTTCCCACCGGCCATCAGGACTATAAGCTCTGATCTCACCGGGGTGTAATTACTGTTGTGTCTTTAAAAAAAAAAGGTAAATACTGGCTCTGTTCTGTTCTGTTGCACAATCCCGCAGGCATTACCACTTTCATTTCACTGTACACCTTGTATGTGTATGTGACAAATAAAGTTGACTTGACTGCAACAATTTAGTTCACCAGTTCAAAAGTTACAGGAGTAGAATTAGGCCATTCAGCCCATCGGGTCCACTCCACCATTCAATCATGGCTGATCTCTGCCTCTTAATCCAATTTTCCTGCCTTCTCCCCATAACCCTTGACACCAGTTCTAATTGAGAATTTGTCTATCTCTTCATTAAAAATATCCACTGACTTGGCCTCCACAGATTAACTACCCTCTGACTGAAGAAGTTCCTCCTCACCTCCTTTCCAAAAGAGAGCCCTTTAATTCTGAGGTTATGACCTCTGGTCCTAGACTCTCCCACCAGCGGAGCAACCTTTCCACATCCACTCTGCCTTTCATTATTCCTTAAGTTTCAATGAGGTCCCCCCTGTCAGAGTCACTCTGATAATAAGCCACAAGCCTAATCCAAGAGCATCAAACATACTACTCCAGTTGGTATTTTCAGGCTGAGTGAGCAGTCTGAGCTCTCAGAATGAAAATTGTTAATTATTGACAAATTAGAGGTATTTTCTTTGCTGTGGCCCAAACTCAAGGTGAAATTCATCAAGCAGGCCTATGAGGGAGGAAACATACATTGTATTAGACTCTGCCAGACCTGATTCCAGATAGGGGATATATATGGAAACACAAGGAACTGCGGATGCTGGTTTACAACAAAAAAAGACAAAGTGTTTGAGTAGCTCAGTGTGTTAAGCAGCATCTCTGGAAAACATGGATAGATGACGTTTTGGGTCGGATCTTTCTTCAGAGTCTGAAGAAAGTTCTTGACCTGAAATGTCACCAATCCATATTCTCCTGAACTGCTACCTGAGCCACTGAGTTACTCCAGCACTTTGTGTCTTGTTTTTGGGTGAGCATATGACAGGATAGAAAAGTATACGCCTAACTGACAAAATCCCACTTCCAGCACCCCATACTCATTTTTATTTTCAAAGAAAAAGCCATTCAATTTCTTTAAAATTACTGGCCACCCCTAACAATTTAGAAGTAGTTTTAGCAAGAAAACAAAATAGTATTTGAATTAACTATCTTTGAATTAAATAGACTACACCAATTAATAAGGTTGTGAATTGGAACTTGTGTAGGAAGGAACTGCAGATGCTGGTTCACACCAAAGATAGACACAAAATGCTGGAGTCAGCGGGACAGGCAGCATCTCTGGAGAGAAGGAATGGGTGACGTTTTGGGCAGAGACCCTTCTTCAGGCTGGGATTCTTTGCTACTTTAAAAGCACATAGTTGTTGTTGGTACTCAATATCTTGAGTTTTGCCTTTCCCTGAGGACTGCCACTAAGCACATCTTTTGGTGATTGCATTTTACAAGTAGTTACTATTTAGGTTGTGTCACTTGGTAACATCACTCTTATTTATATAAGTATTTAGTAACTTAGCATACGAGTATTTCATTTCAGTTTAGTAGAGATATAGTGTGGAAACAGGCCCTTCGGCCCACCGAGTCTGTGCCGACCATGATCCCCGTACACTTGCACTGTCCTACACACTGGGACAATTTAACATTTTCACCAAAGCCAATTTAACCTGCAAACCTCTGCATGTTTGGTGTGTGGGAGGAAACTGGAGCACCTGGGGAAAACCCACACGGTCACAGGGAGAATGTACAAACTGGATAGACAGCACCTGTATAAAAATCTATTAAATATTTATTAAATTAATAGTAACACTGTGGCCATTGGTTTAAAGGGATCAGAAAACATGTCCTTCAAGTCTCAGGCAAAGCACCACTCAACTTAAAGTGGGACAAATTACAGGCTTGGCAGAAGGTGCAAGAATTTCCTGACTTCCACCCAATTGACTTCTTTGCTAATACCAATACAAGCTCTCCCATGATAAAGCACTTGCTTAAACATTGGGTGCACTGCTGTTTTCAACTGCTCCCTAGATTGGATGCACAGTTTCAATTGTTTTTTCAATGTGCAATGATTGTACACGTTTCCCACTTGCTGTTAAACGGAGATAGTGTTGACAGCAGAAATCACTGATGTCAAATGCTAATTTTTAAGAAATATAGTATCTTTTATGCACACGTTTAACAGATGAATGTACTTACAGTT
This sequence comes from Okamejei kenojei, assembly GCA_035221665.1. NCBI lineage: Eukaryota > Metazoa > Chordata > Chondrichthyes > Rajiformes > Rajidae > Okamejei > Okamejei kenojei. Next base: position 51,918,052 of record CM069144.1, on the reverse strand, counting down.
CACATTTCGTAACAGACATCTAGCTCATTCATTAACTTTGGTACGGAATCCATTCAACAATCATAAAACATTCATGTTCTTACACCTTTACTAAGAAACACAGAGATTAAATGTCACATGAATAGCCTGCGCAGACAAAAACTAAAATCACATATTTAATGACAGTTCCCATTTCAGAGTTATTGTTTACAAATTAAAACTACAATTAGCCGTAACTGGATTCCCAATTGACCATTTGCAGTTAAGTGGCTAATCGCTCGGCAAAACGCGGCACGTGAATTATGCTGGTGTTGCAGTAATGTTTATTGATTACATTTAGCCCGCTAATTTTAGCAAAGGATCACCAGCACAATTGGTAACATCATTGCCATGTCAGATTCAACATTCTTAGCTGTCTCTTGGGATCAACCATGACCTGCTTCAATCCCAGGCTTTGCGAGTATGACATGGCTGATGAGATCAATGAGGAACATGAAAACCATGAATTGTTATAAAAACTATCATCCTAATCGCACAGGGCTCCTCTATGGTTTACTCCAAAATGCCCTCCAAGCCACTCAGTGGTAGCACCATGGCCACATTCAAATTGAGAAGGAAAACTGGAGGGGGCCACCTGAGCGCTGAATTCAAACATAGCAAAGGCATTCTCAGCATATAAAACACAAAGTGCATCATTAACTCAACAGGACAGGCAGCATCCCAGAGTAACTCCACGGGTCAGGCACATCCCAGAATAACTCAGTTGGTCAGGTAACATCTCTGCAGTAACTCAACAAGTCAGGCAGCATCTCGAGTAACTAATTCGTAGCACAGTCAATCTTGCCAAACTCTCCTTTCAAAGACTTGTCAACTAGTGTCTACATCAGGGGCACTGCCCCACAGACTAGACAAGCAACAGTCTGACAGTTCCCCAACACAATCCTCAAGGACAGCTTGTCCCACCGGTAGGGTTGTTGGGCAATGAGAGGGAAAAGCCCACGGGGTTTTCAACATTGACCTCAGATCCCATGAAGTCACGTGGCATCGGGTTAAACATGTGCAAGGAAACTCCTCATGAACACAAATTACTATCCTCCATCTCTCGATGAATCAGTGTTCCACCACGTTGACAAAACATAGAAGCATTAAAAGGAAGAAGGGCACAGAATGTATTCACGGTGTGGACTTCACTCACTAAACAGCAGGGCAATGATCACCTCCTCATGGCATTATATTTCCAAATCAATATCTTGGAGATCAATTCTGACCACAAACTCAAATGGACCAGATATCATGGCTGCAAGAAGCTGGCTATGTTGGAGCACTCGAGTCATCGTCTGACACCCCAAAGCCTTTCCACCATCAACAAAGCATGAATTGAATAATCTCTATTTATCTGGAGGAATACAACCCCAACAATCCTCAAGAAGCATCACATTATCCAGGACAAAGCAACCCACTTGATTTGTGTCTATCCACTTGATACCCTACCTACCATTGCGATTGTGTACCATCTGCAAAATGCAGTGCAGTTCCTCGCCCAAGCAGCTCAAACAGTGCCTCCCAAACCTGCAATCTCAACATTGCAAGAGGGACTCGAGTAACAAGTGCAAAGAAACACTACCGTCTGCAAGTTCTGCTCCAAGTCACTCGTCTTGGAAACATATCGCAGCTGGATCCAAATCCTGGAACTCCCAACCCAACCATGTCATGAGAGCACCTTCACTAGAAGGACAGCAGTGGTTCACTACCTTCCCAGCTGCAATTAGGGGTGACCGATACAGGCCTTGCTGACAATGCCCAGGTTCCAAAAAGAAAATTAAAGCAGCTTTAATTGAACTTTATCATATTTTCAGTTGTACCTAATTACTGAAAAGAGTTGCCAGTTTCCCAGTTACACTGTCCAAATTATCCACAACAGTCTTATTAGAAGTACATTTGTATTCACTTCATGTGCCAGAGTGGGATGAATACTCTTACCTTTACACCAAAAAGTCTAAGTATATCTGAATTAACACAAATTGCTGTGCAGTTTGGACTTTCACCATTCTGTTCCCATTAACACTTTCTGCACCTGCATGTCAGCACTCCCACGATACAACTTTGTGCGTTGAGTATTTCATCCTTCTCATCAATTCCCTCCTCCCACAGCCGTTTGCCTTGAGACTTCTCGGGTATAATACCATGGCTTTCAAATACTTCTCCAGCAGCTACTATTTGGTTGCACTGTCAATAGTCATAATCAAAACATCTTATTTAAAACCTACAAAGAACAGTGAAAGCTAGTTAACAACACAGGTGCACTTGTGGCTTGAAAAGTTTGATTCAACTAACAACATTTCCTTTACTAACATCTTCGTGGTTCAACAACTTGGGTGCTTCTCACCTGATTGCATTTTAACTGTTTATCAGTTAGTACCCCGCTGGCATAATAAGAATTCAATATCATCTCTAGAAAATCTAGCAAAATGTCTGTAACTGTCTAACCTGGGAAATTATTTTCTATGGGGTATAGTTTTAAACTTTCACTGCCCTGTGGCAATTAATAGGCCAACCAAGTTGAACACCAAAAACAATCGAACAATAGGATAGCTGAAGGGTCAGAGAGGCAAGAGTCGGGTGTTTTATTGTCATATGTCCCATATGTTCCAACAGCGCAACAAAGTATGTGAACATAGTAATCTGTAAACAATGTGTGTGACTGTGTAACAAACAAACAAACAATAATAGTGAAAAAAGACATAAACAAAGCCCCAAGGCTATGTAGATCAGAGCTTATTTGGAGGTTGTGGTGTTTAATAGCCTGATGGCAGTAAAGGGCCTATCCCACTAGACGGGTTTACCCAAGAGCTCTCCCGAGTTTAAGAAAAAAATCAAACTCATGGTAAGTACGTAGAATGTACGTAGCGGGTACGTCGGGGCTCGGGACGTCTCTTAGCGGCTCATAACGGCAGGTATTTGGGAAACGTGGTAAGCTCGTGAAGTTTTTTCAACATGTTGAAAAATGTCCACGAGAGTCCCGAGTATCTACAAGTGGCTATTACCGTAATTCTCCGAGTTTGAATCAGAGGAAACTCGGGAGAACTCTTGAATTAGCTCGTACAGTGGGACAGGCCCTTAAGTCATTAAAACCTTCCGTACTCAGATGCCACCGGTGGGAAGAGAGACCAACAGCCAATGCATGCTCCTGATGGAAAGGCATTCCTTTGATTAAGACACGGTGGCGCAGCGGTAGAGTTGCTGCCTTAAGGCCCCGTCCCACTTTCTCGAGGTTCTCACGAATTCTCCCGAGTTTTCCCCTCGATTCAAACTCGGAGATACCAGCCTTAGGTACGTACTCGGGGCTATTTTCTTTTAACTCGTGGACATTTTTCAACATGCTGAAAAAACGTCCCGACTTACCCGATGTCCCGATTACCTACAGCTGGCATTACGAGCCGGCACGAAATATCTACGGACTCCTACGGCCTCGCTAGGGACATTTTCCGAGTTTGAATCAAGGGGAAAACGCGGGAGAATTCGTGAGTAACTCGGGAAAGTAGTACAAGGCCTTTACGGCTAATGCAGCGCCGGAGACCCGGGTTCAATCCCGACTGCGGGTGCTGTCTGTAGGGAATTTGTACGTTCTCCCCGTGGGTTTTCTCCGAGATCTTCAGTTTCCTCCCACACTCCAAAGACGTACAGGTCTGTTGATTAATTGGATCGGTAAATGTAAAAAATGTCGCTAGTGGGTGTGGGATAGTGATAACATGCGGGGATCGCTGGTCGGCGCGGACCCGGTGGGCCGAAGAGCCTGTTTCCGCACTATATCTCTAAACTAAAATTAAACATGCAAATCTTCTGAGCAATAGATGATTTTGTTTTGGAGAGATTGCAGATTTTGGAGAGATTGCAGATTTCTTTTTTGGTAGCCGGAATACTGCAGAACATCATTTCAGACCATCAAAAACTCCATACTGTTGATGTTTTAAAAAAGTACAGGGAGCTGTGCAACGACAATAAACATTGTGAATCAATTGGCTCCAACCCTACTAATTGAAAGCTGCCAGGAAGCAGGCCCAAGATTGCGTCAAGATGGAGCAGGTAAATAATTCTTTGATGAGACTGAACAGGTGTCTGAGGTAGGAAAAATACTGTTGACCATACTCTTTTACAGCTCAGCCGACACACTAAAGGGTTTGCTTGACACGTATCAGGCACCTCAGCCGCTCAAGAAATGATGGTGATATCTAGGGACCCACCCTACACTGATAGCTGCCAATGTCTGATTTGAATCCTTCAGTCGAGGATCCCTGTTTTAAAGAGGCCATCCGCACAAGAGTGCGGGTGGGGAAATGATCAACTACGACGAGACGCACAAGACTGCAGATGCTGGAATCTTGAGCAAAAGATTAAGTGCTGGAGCAACTCAGTGGAGGGAAATGGACAGACTACTATTCGGGTCGGGACTCTTCTTCATACCGAGAAACTGAAACAAGTATTACAGCCAAATACAAACACATTAAAGCATTTGACGTACCCAATCTATGCTGAGCTAGGTGATGCCAACTGCTGCTCCACAAGTGAATACAGCAATTGCTCAGTACAGGCAGTGCATCAACCTTTCTTTTCCAAATCCTGCCTTGGAATCGTTTATGTTCTCGGGTGAGAGAAAATGGGGGCTCAGCCAAGTGGTTGCACTTTTCAGCGGCCAGCTGAACCTTGTTCTGGAACACCCCGTTCTCTCTCTTTGAAGTCTCCACTTTCTACCTTCCTTCCAATTCACAAATTTAACTCCCTCTTGCTTCCACTGCCAGATTTGTGGATCTAATCTTCTCTCCCCCCCGATCCACCCAAACATTTCCATCCCCACAGATCACTATTGAATTTGCTGGGTGTTTTTGCACAGTCAATCTCACAGCAGCTCGACACATATTCTCAAAAACAGGTTCAGTTCTGGAGCATCCGTGCGTCATCATTGCTACACTTGTTGACCAACATGACTGGCATCAACGCTAAAGCTCAAAGTCAAAGTGCTATAACTACTAGTAGTTTGCCATCAGCGTTTAGAATTTACTTACTTTCATAGAACAGTACAGCACTGGAACGGGCCCTTTGGCCCCCAGCATGGCAAGACAAACTCTCATCTGCATGCACATAAACCATATCCCTCCATTCCCTGCATATCCACGCGCTTATCTAAAAATGTCTTAAATGTACCTGCTGCCACCATTCCCTAAACACGTTCTAGGCATCCACCACGTTCTGCGAAAAACTTGCCTTGCATATCTCCTTTATATTTTTCCCCTCTAACTACAGAGCTATGCCCTCTAGCATTTGATATCTTCATCCCAGAAGAAAGGTTCTGATTGTCTACCCTATCCATACCTCCCAAAATTTTAGATATTTCTATTGGCTCTCCCCTCAACCTAACCTTGGATACTGTTCCATCATTCTTCCAAAACATCATGACTCTGTGGTCAGCACCAGTTCAGTCGCCAGCATTCTTATCTCCAAGTCAACATTTGTACCAGATGCTTGAGCTCATAGATCAAGGCTGGAGCTCCACTGCAGATCTGAATCCTGCAATGTCAGGAGGGGCTAACTTTTGGATGAGATATTAAATTCTTCTTTGTCTGTAGACTGAAGCCCCAGCTTCTGACACCAACAGACTTAGAGGTTTCTCACGCACAATTTGGTAAAGAACAAATGATTTGACCGTGAATCCTTGGTCAATATTTATCCCCTATTCAACTAAAAAATATTCTAATCATTGACTCATTCCTGTTTCTGGGAGCGTGCTTTGTGCAAATTGACTGCTGCATTTCTTTATTATAATGATAACAAAAAGCACTTCATTGTCCTTCGTGCAATGGAAAGTCCTGGAAAAGACATGGATGGTATTACCAAAGTTCAAGTCTTTCGATACAAAAATATGATAGTTAAACGGTAAATACTGTTCTCAACTTCTACCCCCTTCTCTTTCCTCTCCAGATCTTTACGTCTTTTCAATCCAGCGCAATACAAGAATACATGAGGAGATTAATGGAGATAAATCTACGATCTAGGGGTTTTAGGTACAAGATGAAATACGAAAAACAAGACTACTTTCATTCAAAAAACACAGATAACATCTGCTTTAGTTGGTCAGTGAAAACTGAGTTGGAGTCTAGTTTATGCAACCACAAATTTTGAAGCATAAAATTTTTCAACAAAAAAAATTACCAGCTGCTGGGCTGCATCAGATCATCATCCGTAACCAGTACGTAGTGGTTACTGCAAAATATACGCAGCTGGTAACTGTACATGTTGGGTTTTGTCATTCAACCTCTTGGTACTATTACGGTTGTGTGTCTGTTTCCCAGCAGCAAATGAACTGGATCCATTGGGGAAGACGGGTGCCAGTTGATAAGAGTTAAGCATCAGTTTTTTTTAAAGCAAAAACAACTTGCATTTCTATGGCACCATTTGTGTCAAATTCCCAGAGTGCCACCAAGTCAAGGGGAACAGTCTCTCATCAAATCCCAAATCAGCAAAGCACATTATGCAAAATAAGCTTGGCTTCCTGTTGGAATGACTTAACTCACGTACAGTGATTAAGATCCAAAGACTTTTATTAGCAATAAAGCAATAGGTAATAGCCCTGTCTCACGGTACGAGTTCATTCCAAGAGCTCTCCCGAGTTTTAAAAAAATGAACCTCGTGGTAAGTACGGAGAATGAACGTAGTGGGTACGTCAGAGCTCGGGGACGTTTCTTAGCGGCTCATACCGCTAACAGCAGGTACTCGGGAAGACGCACTAACGGCAGGTAAGCACGGGAAGAATCGTGAAGAATTTTCAACATGTTGAAAAACGTCCACGAGTGCCCCAAGTACCAACGAGTGGCCATTACCATAAATCTCCGAGTTCGAATCAGGGCAAATTCGGGAGAGCTCTTGGAATGAACTCGTACCGTGGGAGAGGGCGTTAACTTCATCCGAACACACTTCTCAAGACTGGGGAAGAAAGGGGAAAGGGCTTTCTATTAAACAAGTGGGTGGAGCCACAGTATGACTCATAGCATGAGTGACACCTACAGACATCTACTGCCAACAAATCTTCCATTGGCTTATTCTAAAATGCCTGCACAATTCTATGAAAATTTCTTATCAGCGAGTAGTTTGGTTTGGTTTAGAGATGCAACGTGGAAACTGGCCCTATGGTCCTCTGAGTCCACACCGATCATTAACCACCCGTACACTTGTTCTATGTTATCCCACTTTTGTATCCTACACACCAGGAGCAATTTACAGAAGCTAATTAACCTACAAACCTGTACGTCTTTGGAATGTGGGAGGAAACCAGAGCACCCGGAGAAAATCAACGCGGTCACAGGGCTAACGTACAAACTCTGGGTCAGGATCGCACCGTTTAGCTTTCATATGCAGAGCCTTTCTATTGACAGTTTCCACCTCCTGATACAGGTTTGTTTTTCATTTTGAAAGACAATGTTGAAAGCGACATCAATTTTACAATTCAGTCCAATTGTGGCACTTGAAACCATTCCCCGTTTTTTCCCATGTCCCTCAGTATGTTTTTGTCAATAAAACCCTCACACTCAGATTTTTTAATTCATTTACGTAATAATAAGTATGAAGGAAATTCACATTAGGCAGGAAATGGTGTTGGGTAGACTGATGGGACTGAAGGCTGATAAATCCCCAGGGCCTGATGGTCTGCATCCCAGGGTACTTAAGGAAGTGGCTCTAGAAATCATGAAGGCATTGGTGATCATTTTCCAGTGTTCTATAGATTCAGGATCAGTTTCTATGAATTGGAGGGTAGCTAATGTTATCCCACTTTTTAAGAACGGCGGGAGAGAGAAAACAGGGAATTATAGACCAGTTAGCCTGATATCGGTGGTGGGGAAAATGCTGGAGTCAATTATAAATTGATTGACTCCATAAATTATAAATTATAAATAGCTGCACATTTGGATAGCAGTAACAGGATCAGTCCGAGTCAGCATGAATGTACGAAGGGGAAATCATGCTTGACTAATCTTCTGGAATTTTTTGAGGATGTAACTAGGAAAATGAACAAGGGAGAGCCAGTGGATGTGGTGTACCTGGACTTTCAGAAAGCATTTGGTAAGGTCCCACATAGGAGATTAGTGGGCACAATTAGAGCACCTGGTATTGGGGTAGGGTACTGACATGGATAGAAATTGGTTGGCAGACAGGAAACAAAGAGTAGGGATTAACGGGTCCCGTTTTAGAATGGCAGGCAGTGACAAGTGGGGTACCGCAAGGCTCGGTGCTGGGTCCGAAGCTATTTACAATATACATTAATGATTTAGATGAAGGGATTAAAAGTAGCAAATTTGCAGATGACACAAAGCTGGGTGGCAGTGTGAACTGTGAGGAGGATGTTATGAGGATGCAGGGTAGTTTGGACAGGTTGGGTGAGTGGGCAGATGCATGGCAGATGCAGTTTAATGTGATAAATGTGAGGCAAATACAGAAAGGCAGATTATTATCAGAATGGTGTCAAGTTGGGAAATGGGGATGTACAACGAGATCGGGGGGGTCCTTGTTTATCAGTCACTGAAAGTAAGCATGCAGGTGCAGCAGGCAGTGAAGAAAGCGAATGGCATGATGGCCTTCAATAACAAGAGGAGTTGCGTATAGGAGCAAAGAGGTCCTTCTGCAGTTGTACAGGCCCCTAGTGAGACCACACCTGGAGTATTGTGTGCAGTTGTGGTCACCAAATTTAAGGAAGGACATTCTTGCTATTGAGGGAGTGCAGCGTAGGTTCACGAGGTTAATTCCCAGGATGGCGGGACTGTCATATGTTGATCAAATTGAGCGTCTAGGCTTGTATGCTCTGGAATTTAGAAGGATGAGAGGGGATCTTATTGAAACATATAAGATTATTAAGGGATTGGACACGCTAGAGGCAGGAAACGTGTTCCAGATGTTGGGGGAGTCCAGAACCAGGGGCCACAGTTTAAGAATACGGGTGAGGCCATTTAGAACGGAGATGAGGAAAAACATTTTCACCCAGAGAGTTGTGAATCTGTGGAATTCTCTGCCTCAGAAGGCAGTGGAGGCCAATTCTCTGGATGCTTTCAAGAGGGAGTTAGATAGAGCTCTTAAAGATAGCGGAGTCAGGGGATATGGTGAGAAGGGAGGAACGGGGTACTGATTGTGGATGATCAGCCATGATCACAGCGAATGGTGGTGCTGGTTCGAAGGGCCGAATGGCCTACTCCTGCACCTATTGGTTATTGCAGAGTTTCACATTTTAACAGCCCTCGGTGTGTAGAACTATATTCCAAATTCACTCCTGAAAGACTTTCCTTTAATTTTTAAATTAGTTCAAGATGCCAGCCAAAAAAGTTTTCCACTACACCATCAGTCTCGCTGTAATATTATAAAATTGTCAACCTTCTTTTACTCTAATCTTCCAGAGGAATACAAGATTGAAGGCAATGCGATCCTAAAGAAATAAACAATCTACTGCAGTTCAGCAGCATCTGTAGTAGGAAATGGACAGGATTCAGTCAGAAGAAGGGTCTCGACCAGAAACGTCACCCATTCCTTCTATCCAGAGATGCTGCCTGTCCCACTGAGTTACTCCAGCATTTTGTGTCTATCGTGGGAAATGGACAGGCGCGTTTTGAATCGGGAGCCTTCATGTGGACTGAAAGAGTAGAGCGGAGGTAGCCAGTAATAAAGAGATGAGGAGATGAGATGGGGGCCAAAGCTGGCAAGCAGTAGGTGAATCAGAACGAGGAGGGGTTGATTGTAAGTTGATGTTAGGTGGAGCAGAGAAGGTGGAAATATCGACACAGGCTGGACGTTAATAGGTCGAACAATCAGTTGCTGATGATGGAATTTGATAGCAAAGGAAGGTGAAACTTGGGACCAAATAAGGGAGTTTAGTTTAGTTTAGTTTATTGTCACGTGTACTGAGGTACGGCTTCTGTTTTATGCTAACCAGTCAGTGGAAAACAATACAAGATTACAAATGAGCCATCTACAGTGTACAGACAAATGATGAAAGGGAGGTGGGATCGGCAGATGGGAATGGGGAGGAGGAGGGGAGAGAGGATCCAGTCGGAGGAGTGTCTGGGCAATGGACAGATGGAGTGAGTGGGGAAGGAGAAATAAACTGGGTGATAGAAGGCTGGGGGATGGGGGGGGGGGGGATTTGTAAAGAAGAGCATTTTCAATGGTTCAAAGGTTCTTTATTGTCATGTGTTCACAGCACAGTGAAACTCTTTAGCACAACCACAAATGCACAGTCGCCATATGTGCAAGAACACCGAGACAGACCAGAAGGAGAGAGAAAGGGGGCAGAAAGGGAGCAGGTTACCCGTGTGGGTACAATCTTATGTTTCCAATGCAATCCTAGTTGGTTTGATCCCTCATAACATAAACCATAGAGGTCAGATTCAATGCAGATGACGCTGTTCACCAGTCCCTCAATAAACTAAAATATCATTCCCATGATCTATCATTACCGTGAAGTCAAACAGAGCAATGTCTTTGCCAAAATAAATACAATAAATATTATGGTGCCAGGGATGCCTCATAAATCTAATTGCCTATCCACATTAATATAATTTATTCATTGGTGTAATCACTTTAGAACTTACAGCAAATGCAGTGCCGGAGATCCAGGTTCGATCCCGATTACGGGTGCTGTCTGTACGGAGTATCCACTAGGGGCGCTGCATTGAAAGCGCCTCTGCCTACAGCCTGTCTGTTTTTTTCCCTTCCTTTTTTTATTTTAGTTTGTCTAAATTGTTTGTTTTGGGGTCACTTTAATTTTTTTATGTGGGGGAGGGGGGCAGGGTAAGGGGGAAACTATTTCCCAGTTGCTTCCTGGCGGGGACGCGACTATTTCTCCGAGTCGTGTCCTGGCCCCCCCTCCTCGCGGCCTACCGCCCCCCTCCTCGCGGCCTTTCCTGCCGGGGACCGGACCAGAGCTACTACAGCGACGGCGCAGCGCTGGCTTCACCACGGAGCAGGCGATACCTACTTGGATCGCCGTTTGGAGCTCAGGAGCGTTGGGCCTGCAGCGTCGACATCATTGAGCATTGGGTTGAGGAGCTCCCAATGCGGGCGGCGCTGACCAACATCGCGGAGTCCTGGGGCCCTTTGCCGAGGGCCGCCAGCGGGAGTCTCCGTCCGGCGCGACCTGGGGACATCGGGAGCTGCGGCCTCTGGTCGGAAGCAGCCGTTTTGGAGATCCAAGCCGCTGAGGTTGTCCTCCAGTCCCGAGGTCGGACTTGCATCATCCCGGCGAGCGGGCCTGACGTAGCGGCGACTGCGGAGGGCTCTGGAGGCCCCGACCACGGGTGAACATCGAGGAAGAGACGGACTTTGGTGCCTTCCCTCACTGTGGGAAATTTTTGATTCTGCTGTGTGGGGATGTTTTATGTTTAAATCTATCGTGTTGTGTTCTTTATTTTAGTGTATGGCTGTATGGCGATTCATTTCACTGTGCCATCTGGCACATGTGACAAATAAATGGATCTTGTACGTTCTCCCTGTGACCTGCGTGGGTTTTCTCCGAGATCTTCGGTTTCCTCCCACATTCCAAAGACGTACAGGTTTGTAGGTTAATTGGCTTGGTAAATGTAAAAATTGTCCTAGTGGGTGTGGGATAGTGTTAATGTGCGGGGATCGCTGGTCGGCGTGGATCCAGTGGGTCGAAGGGCCTGTTTCCATACTGTATCTCTAAACTAAACTAAATTAAACTAAACTGCATTCTCCGTTATGCACCAACATGGATGGTAGACTAATGAGAGTTTGTTTGCCAATCAGTTTGCCAACTTAATTATTCCCTTAACACCTGTGCGAAATATTACCAGTGAGTGAGTATATATTCTGAACAACACATCTTTCAACAATCTCTGATACCCAAATCCCAAGAGGAATCCCACTTTAAGAGTCGGTTTTCAACTTGTGTGCAGTTGCATTTGACAAATATCTAATGGTTCCCATTTCAATGTCAAAGTCTTGGAACAGCAAACACTGTTAGTCATCATGTGTAGGAAGGAACTGCAGATGCTGGTTTCTACCGTAAATAGACACAAAGTGCTGGAGTAACTCAGCGGGTCAGGCAGTGATGGAAATGGGGGGGTACGCAGGGGGATGGCGTTCCCCTACTTTTCAGTTTCCAGTTTCCATCCTGTGCATGAATTTGCAGCTTTATCCTGCGCTACTTAATCCAAGGGCGAGTGAACGTGTGGACAGACGGACGAACGCAACGATCATAGAGCGGAATAGATGACATTTCGGGTCGAGACTCTTCTTCAGACCGAGTCAGGGGAAAGAGGAACAAGAGATATAGACGGTACTAAGGACAAATGAATGGAAGATATGCCTATATCTCCCATTTCCCTTTCCCTTGACTGTCAGTCTGAAATGTCACCTATTCCGCTCTATGATCATTGCTTTCGTCTGTCTGTCCGCGCGTTCGCTCGCTCTTGGTGCTGGCGCTTCTGCCCTCAAAACAAGGAGACTCCTCCAAATAAACACACACACAGCATGTCCGGCAGATCGGTGTGGGCAGGGTGAAGGATGACATCAAACGGGTCATGGCATCTATTGAAAAAGTACGGAAATGGTAAGGGGGAAATTTTCAAAAAACACCCGAAGGAAATAGATGTTTAACAAAAACAAAGGCGGCCGACGATCGCTCCGTGTCCGTGTCGGAGGGAAGGTGGGGGGGGAAGGATGGCTTGAGTGGGTGCAGAATTTTCTGGAGCTCCTTCCAAGTGGCAATATTTTATATATTCAAAGTTAAAAAATAACTTTGAATATAAGGAGCACTAGGCAGGAATATCAAAATGATCACCTGCAGCTGAGAAACAAAAAGATGATTTGTGCATGAAGAAGCACAGTTACTAGAGCGGAGACGGAAGCCGGTTACGGAAATGGTGCTGAAGATTACCCATGACTACTGCGGCTTTTTCGTCGAGTGGACTATCTTGCTCCGCTATAGGATCTTTGGTTTCCAGCTTCCATGAGATGGAGAGTGTGGAGGAAAGTGGTGCTGTAAGGGCAGTCCACGTCTTTCACCAGCTCATTAGCATATTTCCCAATTCCATAATGACTGTCTAAGAACTTGGCCCTCATCAGACCTAGCGTCTCTCCGCTGTAATTGGAGTTTACCTCCTGGACGCTCAACGCGTAGACCACCCGCTCCTTCCTGAAGCGGATATCAAACTGCCGTAAACCGCTGGCCTGTGCTGGAATGTGAATTCCCAGTCAAAGTAGCGAACGTGGTTGTTTACAACGGGGTATCTTGGTCCTCGTGCCTCGAACTTGAGGGGGTCGTAAGTTTGAAACTTCTGGCGAGGTCTCAGCGAGGCATAGTTGGGATCCAAATCTGTCCTTTGGATCTCTCTCGCTCTCTCACTACCCCTCACCCTCTCGCCTCGGCATTCCCAGAATCATTTGGTGTTTTGCGGGGACGGCTGCATCTGCGGTTCCTTCCTGTTGGAGTGGGGGGGAGGGTAGGGGGGAGGGTGGGGGGGGGGGGGAGGATGGGGGGGGAACCCTGGCCCATGGCGGCTCCAGGTCCGTTCCCTCCGTGGGTGCCGCATGACCCGTTGAGTTCCTCCTGCACTCTGTGTTTTTTGTTTGGCTCTGGAGTTGAAGGTGGACACGGGGGGGCTGCGGTGGCTCAGCGGGACGGGCGGCAACTCTGGGGAATGGGTGGCGTTTTGGGTCAAGACCCTTCTGAAGACAATCACAAGTACTCTCACCGACGAGAGTTCTGTTCAGTCTGAAGAAGGGTCTTCTCTCCAGAATCGCTGCCTGTCCTGCTGAGTTACTCCAGCTTTATGTCTAACTTCAATTTCAAGAGTTAAATAAAAAACACAGAGTGCTGGAGGAACTCAGCGGGCTAGGCGGCATATGTGGAGGGCATGGATTAGGAGTTGTTTCAGGACAGGGTACTTCTTCAATAAGAAGGAACTGCAGATCAAAGATACTAAAGTGGATACTAGTATCTTTGCTGCAGATCGGGCATGATATTCTTCTGATTTAAATCGGAATTCCGATGTTATTGTTTTCCTATTTGTCAATTTGTTGTGCCCAATTATTTGGTGGCCAATCAACCGCTGTCTCTAAGGGGGTTGCATCCAATCACTGACCAGCTTCCCTTAAATGTCCCATCCAATCAACAAATTGGTCTCCTCCCGTCCAATCAGCCGCTGTCTCCAAGGGCATTGTATCCAATCACATAATGCGCTGGTCACTTAGCGGCCAATCAGACACAGTCTCCGAAGGGCCTTTTGATCAATCACCGACCTGCTTCCCTCACCGAAGCAGACAATGGCTGCAGCCAACAGCGAGAGAGCGAGAGAGAGAGAGAGAGGCAAGAAAGCATGTATGACATATAATACACAATAAATTATATTATAAATACACAATAAACAAGTTATGCACTATTGTTCTCTTACATGGGTATGTCCGCACATAAAAAAAATTCCCCCACAACCTTCCTTCCCAACCTCAGCCTCACGGATCTTAGTGTAACCCTAGTTCCTAAAACACATTTCCATCACTGGGGTCAGGCAGCATCTCTGAAGCAAAGGAATAGGTGACATTTCAGGCGCATTTTTCTTCCTGAAGGGTTCCAAAATGTCACCTGTTCCTTTTCTCCAGAGATGCTGCCTGACATGCTGAATTACTCCAGCATTTTGAGTCTATCTACTGTTAGTCATCACAACAAACTGCAAGATACAATTATCTGAGAGATTCAGAACCAGCTTCTGGTACCTTTTCTCACCAGGTGCACATGGACTGACTGAGATGACTACATCTGTTGTTTCAACCCTGCTCCTGACACAATATGCACCAGAGTCAGTCCCCTACTTTGAGGAAGGACATTCTTGCTATTGAGGGAGTGCAGCGTAGGTTTACAAGGTTAGTTCCCGGGATGGCGGGACTGTCATATGCTGGGAAAATGGAGCAGCTGGGCTTGTACACTCTGGAGTTTAGAAGGATAAGAGGGGATCTCATTGAAACATATAAGATTATTAAGGGTTTGGACATGCTAGAGGCAGGAAACATGTTCCCAATGTTGGGGGAGTCTAGAACCAGGGGCCACAGTTTAAGAATAAGGAGTAAGCCATTTAGAAGAGAGACGAGGGAACACTTTTTCGCACAGAGAGTGGCGATTCTGTGGAATTCTCTGCCTCAGAGGGCGGTGGAGGCAGGTTCTCTGGATGCTTTCAAGAGAGAGCTAGATAGGGCTCTTAAAAATAGCGGAGTCAGGGATATGGGGAGAAGGCAGGAACGGGGTACTGAGTGGGGATGATCAGCCATGATCACATTGAATGGCGGTGCTGGCTCGAAGGGCCGAATGGCCTACTCCTGCACCTATTGTCTATAGTCTAACACAATGTTGATGTGATTTTCTTCCTGCCGTTTCTACTGCTCCTGGAATCTCCAGTTATCTGGTCAAATGTTTTACTTTTCTCTGCTAAATTCTTGAAAATTAACTTTTTCACAAGATTATTTTAGAGCTACTGTTGAACATAATTCCTTCAGGTTCCATGAGAATCCTTTATGAACATACACTGAATGCATTGGTAAGTATCTCCTTTCCAAAGTCAAAGTAGTTCCCCAAGTAAAGCATCTTATCTATTATGTGCACAATGCTTTGCAATGCCCAAGTTATGTCGCCAACTTAACAAACACATAGAATACCCAAACAGACTATATTTGACTTCAAAATATATCATTCTGTTTATTTCCTGAATACCACACCCAAGCGACCAGACAAAGTCATATCTTAAACATTTGTCGCAGCTTCAACCTTAAAGTTGAGCTTAGTTAGCTTAGCCTATTAGAGTCATCACTACAGGCACAACTTCCCCGAGGCATAAAATTGCCATCATTTCCTTTGTGTGAAGTCGATAATAGCTGGAATAGCCAGAATATGATGTTATTTATATCTGTTACAAATTGTAAAATGTCTGTACTGACGAATGATTTTTCATTAAACAGTTATGTGGAGGACAACAATCACCAATATAACTACACCCTTCAAGGAAGCTTTCGTTTTGCAGAAAAGGGAGAAGAACGTTTGGGAATAGAAGGCATGGTGGGATATCGGAATGAAGTTTCAGACAATACATAACCTTCTCAACCCGTGTGCATCCAGTTTTGAATGAATTTGTACTTCCATTTTTGTACTGATGATTTCTCATTTCTAAAGTATAAAAGTTCCATCATCACGCAAACATTATGATCTTATGAAAATATGACAACAGTTTGTCCCAACTCATTGCAGTGCAGTATGAAATCTCCCAGCCCCAATTGCTGCTGGCTTCGGTATAGATCAATCTCTGGTGACTTCACACTGCATTCTTAAACTCCCAAATCTCCCTCCCTTCCACCCACTGCGTTTACAGTCCAATTCCGAATTTCAGTTCTAGCTGTTTGCATTTAAATGACAATAACTTTAAATGAAAACACAAAGTGCTGGATCAGGTCAGCGGGTCAGGCAGCACCTCTGAAGGACATGGATAAAAACTTCAAACTTTATCTGAATCATCTCATACCCACATCCTTCAGATATGCTGCCAACCCACTGAGTTACTCCAGCATTTTGTGTTTGTTTTTTTTTGGAAACCAGCATCTGCAGTTCCTTGTGTTTAATTAATTCTTGTTAACATATCCAGAGAATATGTTTCCATAATATTAGGATGTAAAATTAAATACAGCTAAAGGCAATAATTTCATATTTACCCCCTAATCTTGTCTAATCCCCATCAAATATCTAGAGCACTCAAATATATATGAGTTTACATACCGGCACTTCTGTTTCTTGTTAATGTACTTGATTGATTTGAAGATGAAAAGGAGGAACGTGACACTGAAATTATTTCAGGAAGTAAAAGTACTAAACACACTTATTAATCTCCTCCTTTCCCCACCCTTTGATACTTTATGCTGCATGTTTTGTTTCGACTGAAAGATTCAACTTATTTTTAAAATCACACAGTAGTGATCATAACTTGGAGTAAGCAACTAAATAAAGAGCAAATAAATGCTGTGTGGTTCTGGCCAATCCCCACAAGAAGATGCACATGGCCTTGCCAAGAAAAAAAAAAGAGTCCTAAAATGACCAAAACTGGATAACAAGCAAGCCACATCGGCCAGCTAACCACAATGTCGAAATGCAAATAAGTGAGAGTTTAATTTAAATTAATGCATTTTGATTTTCAAACCAACAAGGATTAAATGCATTATTTTTTTTTGTAATGCTCTTCTGGTATAATCACTTACTGGTGTGGCCCAGGGCCTATAAAATCACAAATCGAACATGAAACTCGTCTTTAATGTCATGCAGCAAAACATGCAAAATTGGACTAACATTTCAAGTCTCATTAATTAGATTCTCATTTTGATTGTTATCAAAATAAGTATCCGATTACCAAGTTACTAGAAGAGCAAAACAAGAGAATTCCTGCACTTCCTTTTGAAAACCCAAGGCGAGATTAAAAGATCCGTATTTTAAATGCATTCATTGGCAAGAGTAGTCCACATCCATAACTGCGCCTCGACCACTGTTGGAGGAGGAGCTGGCAAGAATAAACCCACTCGTTTTGGAGTTTCGTTAAATGCATGCATGGCCTTACAAAGTCTGCGTGTCTCTGTCTGTCTCCAGCCCAAGCTGTTTGCATCCTCGTGTGCGCACGTCCTCCCCACCCTGCCTCTCCACCAGATAAACTGCACCAGGCACTCACCATCATTCTGTCTGCTCCGGGAAGAACTCGCCGGGAAGTTGGCAGCGATCAGCTGGCACAAGCTGTCACCAGCTCCTGCCAAAGGCGAAGAGGCTTCAAACAGAAACACAGACCCTCCACACTAACCCTGGGGCAATTTAATTTCCGGATTAACAAGGAGGAGGGGGGGGGGGAGAGAAAAAAAAGGAAACGTCGAACTGCGATGTCAAAACAGAAACAAACTTTTGTTCTTAAAAACATTCATTTCTAACATTTGAATGATTAGGAATAAAGCTGGATTGTTGTTTTTTTTAAACAAATCCCTTCCAAAAGAGGCCCGGGTATCCATGCACTACTTCGACTGGGATGTTGTTCAGAAAATGAGCCGCCGATTGAATGTTTACAAGTGGAAGCAGTGAAGACCAGGCAAAGGCTGAGCACCAGCGGCCAGCGGCGCCCCGCGCACTCCCGCGTCCCGGCCCGGCCCGGCCCGGCCAGCCGCCGCACCCGCTCCCCATTGGCCGCCCGCCGCACGCCGCCCGCCCGCCCCGGCCAATGGCACGGCCGCCGCCGCAGTCACTCACTCCCCATTGGCCGCCCGCCGTACACGCCCCGGCGCTCTGTCCTGGCCCGCTCCCCGCTGATTGGCCGCTGGCCTCCTGCTATGTAAATGAATGGTTACAGCGCGGCCTGAATGGATACAAAGGCAGCGCTCGGCGGCCCAGGGCACGGCCAGGGCAGAGGGCAAGTCGCAGCAGGGTGCAGGGCAACAGGGTGCAGGGCAACACGGCAACAGGGTGCAAGGTGCATGGCAACAGGGTGCAGTGTACAGGGCAACAGGGTGCAGGGCAACAGGGTGCAGTGTAAAGGGCAACAGGGTGCAGTGTAAAGGGCAACAGGGTACAGGGCAACACGGTGCAGTGTACAGGGCAACAGGGTGCAAGGTGCAGTGTACAGGGCAACAGGGTGCAAGGTGCAGTGTACAGGGCAACAGGGTGCAAGATGCAGTGTACAGGGTGCAGGGCAACAGGGTGCAGTGTACAGGGTGCAGGGCAACAGGGTGCAAGATGCAGTGTACAGGGCAACAGGGTGCAAGATGCAGTGTACAGGGCAACAGGGTGCAAGATGCAGTGTACAGGGCAACAGGGTGCAAGATGCAGTGTACAGGGTGCAGGGCAACAGGGTGCAGGGTGCAGTGTACAGGGCAACAGGGTGCAGGGCAACAGGGTGCAGGGCAACAGGGTGCAAGATGCAGTGTACAGGGCAACAGGGTGCAGGGCAACAGGGTGCAAGGTGCAGGGTGCAGGGCAACAGGGTGCAGGCAACAGGGTGCAGGCAACAGGGTGCAGGCAACAGGGTGCAAGATGCAGTGTACAGGGCAACAGGGTGCAGGCAACAGGGTGCAGGCAACAGGGTGCAGGCAACAGGGAGCAAGGTGCAGTGTACAGGGCAACAGGGTGCAGTGTACAGGGCAACAGGGTGCAGTGTACAGGGCAACAGGGAGCACAGTGTGCCATTAAATACACAGGGCAAACTATGACCAGCAAGACAGAAAAACAAAACCAAACAGTACTGAAACCACTGCTATATTCGACGAAGGGCACCAATGGGTAGAGTGCCAGGACACGGAGGCCCAGGGCAAAGGAAGAGCAACGGGTCTTCACAAATAAACTAGCAAAACCATGCAAACAAAAATTGATGGCGCAAGGATGCCCTTCGGCCCATCATGAACATGCTAACCGAAATCAAAGTTAACTAAGATTAAATTTAGCCTGTTGTCTTTTAAATTTGTGGAAATGCAACTGGAACTGAGTGTTAGCACCTCTTTGCCCATTCAGCTCATATGTTTTAGACTTTAGAAAATAACCCATTTTTAGCTCCCTCTCATCCTTTTATTATCTTAAATCTAAGACCTACTAGACAAAGTGGGACCCATTGGGTCCTAGCATCACACAGGAGGGCTTCCCCCCCCCCCCCACCCCCCCCACCCCAACGCAATATTCCACCTCTCACCAATTCCAATATTGGTGGCCGGGGGGGGGGGGGCTGTTCTGGAGTGCTAGAATGGGTGTTGTGGGCTGAAAGGACTGGTTTCCAAAGCATTAGTATGGACATTGTGGGCCAAATGGATTCTTGGGCTGGCGGCTCAGTCACTCAAGCATGTTGTGCTGGCAGCTCACTCACTCACGGCTGGTGGGCTGGTAGTTGACTCACAGCTATTCCTTGAAATTCCATTTGAAGCAGGGTGCAAGGCCACCAAATTCAAGTGCAGTTTCTTACCACTTCAAGCAGGGTGCAAAGCCACCAAATTCGTGCAGTTTCATACCATTTCAAGCAGGGGCAAGGCCACTAAAGACAGCGAGTCCTCTCCCTCCTCCATCTTGCAGAGACTGAACCACGCCCACACTTCATGTTTTATAGTCCCTCCCCCTCCCACAGGAAGGGGCGTGGCCTTCATGGTGTGATTGACAGGAGAGAGAATCTCAACATTTTTTAAACACTAATAACTCTTTTATTTTTCATCAATGGGAAAAGTCCTCAGCACCTGATGAGCAGATGGGGACTCTGAGTAAGATGGCCAAATACCACAGCTGTACATGGTAGCATTTATTCTAAAATCAATATAAAGCGCAAACAGGAAGTGGTCAAGATTAGACTTTAAATTATATAGAAGGCAAGGCAACTTTAATTAGGCAGGGCAACTTTAATTAGGCAGGGCAACTTTAATTAGGCAACACAGCTTTAGTATTTCCAAACCAAAGGCAACACAGCTTTAGCATTTCCAAACCAAAGGCAACACAGCTTTAGCATTTCCAAACCAAAGGCAACACAGCTTTAGCATTTCCAAACCATAGGCAACACAGCTTTAGCATTTCCAATCAAAGGTGACACAGCTTTAGCATTTCCAAACCAAAGGCAACACAGCTTTAGCATTTACAAACTATATTTTCAAACCACATTAAGGGCACTGACAGGTCAGTAAAACCACTCAGTTTAGTAGACATGTGTTCAGTGTTATTCACAGCTCAGACTGAGAGACGTGACCCTCTCGCTCCCCCATCTTGCAGAGAGTGACTGAGGCACTCAACACGGGTTTTGTAGCCCCTCCGGAAGGGGCGTGGCTTTCAGGAGAGAGAATCAACATTTTTTAAACACTAATAACTCTTTTATTTTTAATCAATGGGAAAAATACTCTTGTCCTGCGCAGCGGAGGGGACTTTGAGTAAGATGGCCAAAATCACAGCCGTAAGTGGCTAAAATCAATATACAGAGATTTTCTAAAATCAATATACAGTACAACAGGAAGTGGTCAAGATCAGACTTTTAGTAACCTAGATCACTATTGGCCTTTGCTCAGAGAAATGGGTTTCTTCTGCAAAGACTAACTAGAATATTTAAATGTATTAAAACATAATAAAGCAATACAGATCATACTATGTTCTAAATATAATCCAAGTCTCCAAATGTTTGTAGTCTTGACATTAACAAATTGTCCAAGTATTTCCTCCACCTTCTTAGGAGTTTGCTCAGATTCAGAGAGGTCTTCCTCCATGATTCCAAAGGTGATGGTTGAGGCCAATGTGAGATCCGTGGATTTTGCCAAACACAGGACACGAAGTTCGGTTTTTCGGGGGGGATCTGAGTATCACTGGCAATACCATCATATTTTTCCAATCCCTAAGAGGAGATGACTGTCTGCAGCCTTATTGTGTAGTTCATATCCTGTTGGGAGGTCTAAGTTTAGACCCAGTGATTGCCGTGGTTACTGATGCTCAAAATTAACTCAAGCGTTGTGGGGAATTCTTTAAGAAGTTCAAACCTTTATTTTCAAATCGAGGCTGGAACACTCAAAGAGTAAATTACTTGAGAGTTCACTCCAAACCAAGAGCTGCCGCTTTTTATGGCATGTCCCGCTCTGTATGTCCCACCCCAGTGCATTTCCATACCCAATCACTTGCAGACATTCCCTTATCGATAACCAATCACTTGCAAACATTCCCTCTTAATAGCCAATCACTTTCATTCACTTTTCTCCTCCTTCCCAGTTATTTTCCATTCTGTAATCCACCCTTATTTAAACCACATGCCTTCCCCTTCTTGGGGCCCTTATTTCTCTTAGCTAGGGCTTGATACAGAGTTACAAAGGTCATATAACTGTCACCACTGATTTACGCTAATGGCTGCAAGAGAATCTTGGGCCTCCATTATCTCTTACAAAAACAATCAAACCAGAATACAAGGGACAAAGGCCTTTACAAGGAGCACAAACATACAGAGTTTCCAAAGTTTTAAAGTACAAAGTATAAAAGTTAAATATCTCAAGTATTACAAACACCAAGAACATAAAATATAAAGAGACTACACTTCTATATAATTTCCCCCTTTGAGACCTAACTGGTCTCACCACAGAAAAAGAAAATCACAAGCTGCACATACTGGTGTTGAATCAAACTACAACTAGCCCCCAAAATCAGGCTCCTCATATTTGTAATGTTCAGCCTCACAGTGTTCTTTCTCTGGAATCCTGGGTAACTGGGCCAAAAACCCACCCTTGTTATGCTGGGGCGGGAAAAATGACCCAGCTAGCCTTACAGACGTTTGTTCAATATTTCTCTGATGTGTTTTGCATGTCATCGTAGTATTCTATCAGCGGGGTCTGCTTCTCTAGGAGACCAGATTCGCCTTTTTCCTGGAGCAACGAAAGCTGTTGCAGTGGCTCTTAGTAGGAGAAACTTAATACCGGATAAAACACAACAGAACACAACAGTAACCACCAGCAGCGCAGCTCCAATAGTCGCCCCAACTTAGCTAACCATGCTCCCCAACCTCCGAACGTATTTTCCAGCCAATCAAAGAATTTATGTTAAAAACCAGCATTCTGCTTAAGCTCTTTTCTCTGATTCTTCAACTTATCCATTGCTTTACACACACACACCCTTTTCTGACCTCATTTACAACAGCCTCAGAGTCACTACTGTCACCAAAAACCAGGCTCACTATCTGGCTAAAGCTCTGCTCTCCCCTTGCGTCTTTGTCCTCCTGTTCACTTACTTTAGGGTTATTATCGAGCTGTAACTGTGGGGCAGCCCTCGTGCAATGACTGAGTTGGTACCATGTGGATCGACCTTCTACCTGAAGAGCAGAGGGCTAGACCCTAGCCACCATGAACGGTCCTTCCCTTCTTTGTGCATTCCACTTCCTTTGGAAGGCTCGTACACAAACCTTGTCTCCGGGTTTAATGGGTCATTCCTCCGGGATCTTTTGCTTTTCCTGTGCATGAATAGACTTGTGTATCATAGTTAACTGTTGCATATACGGCTTAAGTTCTACCTCTAACTGCTCCAAACTTGGTCCCTTGTAGGGGCCTCTCCATGTTGGCGCCGGCATGGGTCTGCCAGTGAGCATCTCGTGTGGTGTCAAATGTGATATTCGATTAGTTTGCATGTGACAGCTCATCAGTGCCAATGGCAGGGCATCAATCCAATTCAACTTTGTAGTTGCACAAATCTTATTCAGCTTAGTCTTCAACGTCCCATTATTTTTTTTCCGCCATGCCCTGTAACTGAGGGTGGTACACACACCCAAACCTTTGTTTCACTCTCAGGGCCTGCAGCACCAGCTTGACTACTTTCTGGATAATAGCCGATCCGTTGTCAGAGCTCATTTCTGTAGGTTTACCAAACCTTGGCATTACTTCATTCGTCAGAAGCTTTACTACAGTCCCTACACCCACCTGCTAAATCTATCAAATACTACTAGCAAGTACCTATTCCCTCTTACTGTCTTTGTCATATCCACCTAGTTGATCATCAGGTGCCTAAATGGCCTTTCAGGCACAGGCATGTGACCTGTAGGCGTTGTTATTTCCTTTCTAACATTGCTTTGAGCACATACCTCACACTGTGACAAAATGTGGTCTACCGAAGCCTGTAAATAGGGTGACCAAAACCCATCCTTTTTTACCTTTCTTATTACTTCCCCCCTTGCGCATTGGTCTAACCCATGCACTTCTGAAATAAGAATGGTCAGCAATGGTGTGGGTGCTACCAGCAATCCCTCAGTAGTACATATGCTCTCCAAGTTCTGCTTGGCTCCCTTTTGTCTCTATATTGTTTGCTCTGCTAAGGTTGCCTTACCTTGCATTTCAATTATGTCTTCCTCTGTGGGTTCCAGATCCAAACTCACCTGAGGTGCAATAAGAGCTAATTGGCATCCGGACACTGTTTTGGCTGCTTCGTAATAGTGTTAAAAGCTGTTTCCACATCATCATTCCATTGCAAAACATTTCTCAGGCTTGTGTGTCCTGCTTCCTTCATTATTTTCCTTAATGGCGTCACAATTTCAGCATACTCTCCAATCCAGTCTGAACTGTATCCTCCCATTCCCAAGAATGTCATCATCTGTCCTATTGTCCGAGGTTTGGCAGCTTTAATTGTTGCCTCAATTTGATCCGGTGCTATAGCCTTTACCCCTTTGGATATTAATCGTCCTCAATATTCTACCTGCTGCTTACAAAACTACAGTTTATTCCAGGATACTTTATGTCCTCCGCACGGCAGTCTTTTCAAGAGAGTCAAAGTGTCTCACTCACATTGCTCCTTACTTGTGGAGCAAACCAACAAATCATCCACATATTGTATTAATGTACTTTCTAAGGGTATGCCTTTCAAATCTGCCTTTAATATCTTATGCAACATGGGGCGAGTGTTTGAATCCCTGCGGCATCCTAGCATAGGTGTATTGAGTACCCTATGGGTAAACGCAAACAAACACTGACATTACTCCACTAGGGGCACACTAAAAAACACCGAACAAAGATCTACTACTGAAAAGTAAGCTGCCTCTGTTGGAACATTAGTCAGCAGTGTATGTGGATTTGGGACTCCCGCTGGCCAATCTCTCACCACCTCGTTTACCGCTCACATACTAGAGGTTCACCTATACTAGTCTCCACTCATTTTCAGCGTTCCAGATGCCAGATGATATGAGACCAAGCGGAGGCTTGGGATCGCTTCGCCGAACACCTCCTGCCTCCCCCAATGGGTTCCCCCTCCCTTTACATCCGCCTGGGCCTCCTCCACCTTGAGCAAACCGCAAGCTGAGGAACAACCTCATATTCCGCTTGTCTGATCCTTTGGGCTTGGCCTGCTTGCTGCCTCTCCCTCAGCCCTGCCCTGCACTCCCCCACAAGTCGGTCACAATGGCGGCGTGCCATTGTCTATACCATTGACCGTTGAAGAAGGGTTCACCATATTTTTCCTTATACCTGAGCCTTTTTGTGTATCTTCAAGAGTTCTGTCAGTTTCATGGTTCCTATCACTTCCACCCACAGTGCCTTCAAATCTCCCATAGCAACAACAGTCCCGCGTTCTTCTCCTCAAAGACCCTAATCCATTTTCCTGCCCCATCATGAATATTGGGCAAGGTATTTTTAGCTCTTCCAGGTCCTGGGTCCCCCAAGGGATATACTGTATCTGTCCCATTATTTTTAAAAACGACGGCATCATTATATCCCTCTATTCCTGTTTCTCTTCTTCTACCTGTATGTCTTCCCATTCCAATTCTTCTTGGAGTGCCTTCTTTCTCATTCTAAACTCTATTTCTTGCTTCTCAGATATTCTAGCCTTCCCTTGTGATTCCTTCACCTTTCTTTTAAAATCTTCCACTAAATCCTCACCCCTTATTTCCTTTGCATCCCCCCATCGCTTCCCGATTCTGTTTCCTCCTCACTGCCTTGCCCTCCTTTCCGTGATCACTTGTCGATCAGTTTCCAGTCCTGTCTATCACTTTCCTCGCTTCCCCCTTCTGCCTCAAAATTCCTCAGGTCCTGCAGCCTCCTGATATCCACTTCTCATTCCCTTATTTCTTTCTCATCATCCCAACTTGCAACCTCTCATTCTATCTCCCTTTTCCCTTTATCTCCACTATTCCCTTTACTAAGGGACACTGCTTTGTACTGTCCGGGCCTGGATAGGGCGGGGGATGCCCAGGGTCTCTCAAGCTTGGATATAAGATCGACTTTTCTCCTTGTCGTTTCTGGCTCTCATGCTGCTTTTCGGTTCCCTCACCCTCTTCCTTTGTTATATTTACCACCTGATATACTTTCCCCAACCTCTCTCCTTCCACTCTAAACAGCTTGAGTACGTCTAACTCCTTTTCACTCTGCTTTTTCACGTTTTCAACTTATCTTTGGACATATATTTCTTAATTAACACTTCCATCTCATTACACATATTTATATCGAAAGTGCCTTCCTTGGACCACTTTGTCAGCAATTTTTCAGTTCTTTTTTTTTCCCCATTTCTCAGAGTGCTTTATAATGTCCTCTTTAGATACAGGGAACTTTTTGCTTAGTTTAACTGCAGTTACCTTACTCATTGTATTATCTTGTTCAGTGCACTTTATCAATCAGTCCAGTCGTTGTCCTTACTCTTATTCCGTCCAGTTCCTGTAGTTACTATACTATCCCATACACTGTCTGTTTCTACGAATTTCAGCAGGGAACAAGATCAACCTCCTTTGAAGAACCTTAGTGTTCCAGGGAGTTTCTTCGGGGGGTCAGTCTCAAAGGGTCTGACTAGTGCACTTTTCTCTCCCATCTGATCCTGGTGAACCTGCGGCCACTTACTCAGTTGTTGGTTGATGGTCCCAGTGAAATCCCAGCTGGCTTGCCAAATGATGATGTGTGAAAGATACATCTTCTAGATGCACTGGGACACATCCTCAGTGATGTGATCTGGGGTCATCGGGTGTTTCGGGTCTCACAACATCAGACACCCTCGCCCAGGCGACCCAGCCGGGGTTGATCAAGCCCCGACTTGCTTCCCAGTAGCAACCGCCCACGGATCAGCCCTCTTAATCCAGAGCCACCGAGTGGCTTTCTCTGCGGCTTCGCTTGCGGATTGAATGGCCCTCTTCTTTGCCAGCCCCGTAATGCCCAACTGGTTGAGGACTTTGCAGAGTGAGCGTCCTGCAAAGCCTCTACAGCCCACCTCTATGGGCTCATAGTATGTCTTCCAGCCTCTGTCCTGGCACATCTCCACAGTTCCTGGTACTTTGCGCGCTTCCTCTCATTAGCCTCTTCAATACGCTCTTCCCAGGGCACTGTCAGCTCCAGAATGATCAGCTGGTTTGTCACTTCGGAGGTGGTGATCATGTCTAGCTGGAATGATGTTGCTGTGATGTGCTGTGGAAATGTCAGCTGTTTGCCCAGATCGACGTGCAGCTGCCAGTCAGTGGCTGTGTAGAGGAGGCCCGTCCTTGATTTTGGTTGTGGTCGGGGCTTCTCTCCAGCTTTGACAAAAGTGATTGATTTCTTTGGGGCGTGGTGGTGTTTGCTGTTACCGATGGCAGTGGCTATGCTCTCAGCAACCACCTTGAGCACCTGGTCATGCCGCCACTGATAACGACCTTCCCCAAGACTTTGGGCAGCTGCTGAGGAGATGTTCTAATGATCCTCTTCCAGAGCAAAGTGGGCAGGAAGGTGTCTCGCTCTTGCCCCAGACATGGAGGTTTTCTGGGCTTCGTAGGGCATCGTACACAGCTTGGACAAGGAACCGGACGCGCTGGAAGTCTGCCTGCATGATGTTTGACCAGGTAATCCTGTGTTGCGGTATGCTCTCCCACCTTGTCCATGCTCCCTGCTGCCTGTGCCCCACTGTCCTGCTCACACGCTCTTCCTCCACACCTGCTCGGACCTCTTCCTGGATTAGATGGTGTCTCTCCTTGCCCTGGGCCTTGCCAACCGGTGTCTTAGGGAAGTATCCCAAACCCGCTCTGCCAGTTGCCATGACTCCCACCAATGCCTTTTGCCTTAGGCGTGACTCTGCCACCTCCACTGCTTTCGCCGCCCTCCATTTCCTCCCTGTTCTCACCTCAATGCCAGCCAAAGACACCTTCTGGTCCCTGGAGTCCCTGTACTGCAGAGCTTCTCTTATTCGTGCCACCATAAACTCTTCTGTGAGGCCACTGAATGGGAGCTGCAAGATGTTACTGGTCCCATACAGTGCAGCACTGTTGAGGCTGCGGGGAAGGCCAAGCCACCTGCGGAGAAAGCCGCTGATCTTCCTTTCGAGGGACTCAACTGTGGTCAATGGAACAGCGTAAACCAGCAGAGGCCACAGGACTCGGGGCAGGATGGAATGCTGATAGATCCAGGCCTTGAATCTGCCCGGCAGACCTGACTTGTCGACTTTGGTGAGCCAGGCTTCAAGGTCCTTGATGGACTTTTGAATGGCGGCAGAGTCTTTCAGAGTTGCGTCAAAAACCTTCCCCAAGCTCTTGACAGGTTGCTCAGTGATGGAGGGCATGGCAGTTCTGGATAGTAAGAAGTGGAATCTGTCAGTCACCTTCCCCTTCTTCAGCACCATGGACCTGGACTTCGTTGGCTTGAAGCTCATCCTTGCCCAGGTGATAGGTTTCTCAAGACCTTGTAGGATCCACCTACTTCCTGGGACCGATGTTGTGGTGATGGTAAGGTCACCCATAAAAGCTCTAATTGGGGGCTGTCGCACACCAGACCTGGTTAGGAGGCCTCTGCATTCCATCTTGGCTGACTTGGCCGCCATGTTCATGGCAAGAGCAAAAAGAATAACAGAAATGGAGCAGCCCGTAATTATTCCTTTTCCAAG
Source organism: Okamejei kenojei (assembly GCA_035221665.1). Classification (NCBI taxonomy): domain Eukaryota; kingdom Metazoa; phylum Chordata; class Chondrichthyes; order Rajiformes; family Rajidae; genus Okamejei; species Okamejei kenojei. The sequence goes on along the minus strand of CM069144.1, from coordinate 51,889,722 downwards.
CCGATGCTAGTCTGATGTTTCTGACCCAGAAGTCACCCTCAGCCTGAAATGATGGTAATAATCCAGGATCAGGTCCTTGATCTTGCTGGGAACATGGTGTTGGTGTAGTGCAAGCTCGACCAGTTTGTGCGGGATGGACCCATAGGCACTGGCGAGGTCCAACCACAGAACAACTAGGTCGCCTCTGTTTTCATGGGCTTCTCTAATGAGCTGCGTAACTACTCCAGTGTGCTCCAAGCAGCCGGGAACTCCCGGAATCCCACCCTTCTGCACTGAGGGGTCGATATAGCTGTTTTTGAGGAGAAACTCAGTTTAATCTTCGGGAGACAATGCTGAAAAACGCCTTCCCTTCGACGCTCAGCAGCGAGATTGACCGAAACTGATTGATGTTCTTTGAGTTTTCCTCTTTCGGGATCCAAACACCCTCAGCGCACCTCCACTGGTCAACAACTCTCCCCCTGCACCATACCACCTTTAAGATCTTCCATAGGTGTCGAAGGAGCTCTGGGCAGTGCTTATACACTATGTATGGTACGCCACTAGGGCCTGGAGCAGAGGCTGAGCGTGCTGCCTTGATGATCTCCTCAACCTCCTTCAGACTCGGATCCCTCAGATGGAACTCTGTTGTTGGGGGGGCTGGGCTGATGAGAGCTTTGTTGGGTTCCAGCTCCAGTTCCCTCATTGGATCGCTCAGGGTGTCATGGAGGAAACGATTTACTGCACCTGTTGAGCACATGAGGCGACCACTGGGCTTGTCCCCAAGTAATGGCCTGGTAATGCCAAAGGGATTGGAGATGAACGCAGCTCGCTTCCTAGCTCTCTCTCTTCCTCTTCTCCTGTGCCACTCTGCTCTGCGTAGGGTCATAAGTCTTTTCTTAGGATGTTTTCGTAGTTCGGCCAAGGCTTGCTTCTCCTCATCGGTAGATCTCCTGTACTGGTTTTTGAGGGTTCGAAGCTCCAGCCGCAGTTGATGTATTTCGGTGGCCCTGCGGTTCATGGTGTAGGCGGTGGGCTTGGTGATACCTTTCTCGCGATGGCCGAATCTTTCCGAAGCATAACTGACTATGATGGCAGTCGTTGTTTGGAGTCGGCGATCTACATCTCCTTCGGCTGTGGCTTGAATGATGTTGGTCACGTCTTAGTCAAACTGCAGCCATTCATTCCGGTTGCTGGCTGGGGGCCACTCAATCTGTTGCTGTAGAACTACTCTGCAGGGGTTGGGAGACTAGTGGGTGGAGGGACTGGGCTCTGTGGGGTGAGTCCTGGCCGGGCTCCTCCTGCGTCTCACCAGGTTCAAGGCCTCTTTCTCCTTCTCCGAGCATTTCATTCCTTTTCCTGAATGATTTTTAGACCATGGTAGTTCTTACACAGCTTTCCGCAAATGCATCTTATAATCGTAGTCAGTTCGTTTGCATGGGTCAATAACCTTTGGTCCTATCTTAAAAAACAGACAAAATACAACAAATTAAAGTAAACCATACAAGCTTTTAATTTTTATGTCAAACAGGAGCTTCCGGAGATGTCACAGTCCAGAAGAATCCAGTGATACTTCTGGTTCCCCAAAATACCAATTTAATTAATAAAAATCCTGGTCTTCTATACAAAAGTATACAAAAGAATATCAGGGGAATTAGGTAATGTCCCATGTTGTTTTTCTATGCCAGTTCATGGCTATCCCATTGTTAGTTAGTTCCCCTTTCGGGTCTATCTTATGTGATTGACCTTTTTCCAACCAGAAAGCTTGTCTGAAAAAGCCATAAAATCTGGTCATGTTCCAGCTTGCAATGCAAAAGCAATTAAATTATTTTCAATTGTTCCAATCCATCTCCCCAATATTCACAATTTCAAATTCCTAGTATAAATGCTTACTAATAACAATTTCCCAAATTAACACTTTTTTCCCCTTAAAAAAAATATGAGCTTATCAAATCTCATCTAACACATGGCCAGTGTGCCATCCAAGTCTCCTTTTGAACTCAATTCAAAAGATAAGAAATAGAAAGAAAACAAACTTAAAACATCAATAAGACAAAACAACCTACATTGTTCATCTCTCCTCTGTTGAATGTTAAGAGAAAATAAAGAATGAAGTTAATTTTCATAGATTACTAATGCATTTGCAAAGAACAAAGGAGCAGAAGATAGCTGTGTATTGCTCCGCCCCCATACATTTGCAGTTTCATAAAGAGACACACACTACCTCTTAAAACACGAGGCTCTACAATGATTTACCACGTAAAAGAGCAAGCTCAATCAATGATATCCTGTTTCATCTGAAGTGTAGGATTAAATCAGCATTCATCCAAAACTGGTTCCACAAACAAGTAGCAGTCTTCTCATTCTCACTTCAAAGAAATTGTGCAACTCTTAATACTTTGATGCACCCTAATACGTTCATACATTATTCATAAATTCAACACATATTGAAGAACAGTTGCAATCCAAAACACACATTTAGATATTCTTATATCCCTCTCGACCCTCTTAGACACTGCTCATAGCTTCAAATTGTAAGCTACATTCCACACATCCTTTCCTCCTTTCCCACATACACAAATTTTATCTGAGAGCAGTGCTGCCAGAGGCCCTTCAAAGTGTCACAGCACACCCCTCTCGTTTTTATAATTATTTTTCCATACACAAAGACGTCCTTTTGTAATTTCTAAGCCTTCCCTTGTCTGACAAGACCATTCTGTTTACTAGAATCTTTGGTTCTGTGGGGACCAGTATAAAGAATTTACAAGCTGCCGAGCGGGCAGTACTGTCAGCACAGCATTCTCCTGGGAGACTGCTTTGTCGGGCCACTCATATAGGCATTGCTTTTAATAGTGGCCAGGTGGAGTCGGAGGACTGAGGCCTGCAGTGTGGGTATCATTGTCTTTAAGTTGTGAAAGGCTTCTTGTTGAAATGAGAGTTAAGTTGAAATGGATTATTCTGCTAGGAATGGGCGGGCATAATTCACAGTGGGATGGTCCAATTCCCTGTGAGTCATAATCCTTGGCGCTGTGATTGGATATTGATCCAGATTGTGATTAGTCAGACTCCTTGTCATTCAAAGTCTTGCCACATCTCACACCCATCAATCTCCACAAACAAAGACACACATTTCTCCTCTTTGTTTCTCCTCAGCAGAAGCGAGCTCACTGCTCTCTGCCAAAGGTTATTCAAAGTTTGAAGGCAAGTTTGTTTTAAACAAAAGTACATGCTGTTGGCTGGGATTTAAAGATCTTGAGCAGCCTCGAGTCTCATGCTTTTTTTTCTTCTTTATCTTGTCTGTTGTTATTTCTCTCTGGTGCACTGCGTTGTTTAACCTCTCTCACTGCTGAGTCTAACACTGCTTCTTCTTCCTCTTCTGCCTCAGTCCTTTCCCTTCTTCTTGCTCATCTGCCTTTTCAGTCTCCAAGTCGCTATCAGTATTATTTTCGTTTGGGAGTGCCCTTCCCTTTAGGGGAGAGCTTCCCCCTGCCCCCCCCCCCCCTACGGGATCCTACACAGGGGAGGTGGTCTGCACTATTCCCCAACTTTGTTCCTTATTCCCCACCAAATTTGTTCCTTCATTCCCCCCTCTTCCATAAACAGGGATGTCATGCAGATAAGGGGTCTCCAGATAAATTACCAGTACTGGGTTTGTTCTTAACTACTAATTGCTTGTTTTCTGAACTCTTCTTATCAGTGCTTTCTTTCTCTGCCTTGGCCCTTAACATTTTGAAATGTTATGTTACTCAATTAGTCCCTATACTCCCTGACTTTACATGTTCTGTCTGTACAGACCCCTATTCATTTAGGGCGGTAGCTACAGAATTACTATCCTGCCTGTTCAGACCCCTTATTCTTCTTAAGGTAGCCACAGAATGCCTTGTCCATTCAGACTCCTTTCTCTTCTAAGGGAAGTATCCACAAGGTCATATTCGTATCAAAACCTACTTTCTCAGATTATTATATTCTACTTACCCTACTGCGCAGTCTTCTCGAGTAATCCTCCGGGTCTCCTCTTAGAATAATTTAGTGACAGATTATTTGGGTTGGAGAGGCCCTCTGACCGCCTAGATGCTTCCATGTCCCCAGTGGCTTCCCGTTTACAACAGGTTATTACTCCAAATTAAGCCTATCTTTTTGGGGGTGGCCACCCTTGTCCTGTTGTCCATGGGAGCCACTGAGGGGCTGGAAAGCACCCTTGGCTGTTTGTCCTTTATTGAACGGACCTCTTTCCAACCCTGCTCGCAGCGCCAACTTTGTCGTGGTTACTGTTACTCAAAATTAATTCAGGCGACGCGGAGAATTCTTCAAGAAGTTCAAACCTTTATTTGCAAATTGAAGCTGGAACACTCAAAGAGTAAATCACTTGAGCGTTCACTCCAAACCAAGAGCTGCCCCCTTTTATAGCATGCTTAACTCTGTATGTCCCACCCCCGGTGCATTTCCATACCCAATCACTTGCAAACATTCCCTCAGCAATAACCAATCACTTGCATTCACTTTTCTCCTCCTTCCCAGTTATTTTCCATTCTGTAATCCATCCTTATTTAAACCACATGTCTTTCCCTTCTTGGGGCCCTTATTTCTCTTAGCTAGGGCTTGATACAGAGTTACAAAGGTCATGTAACTGTCACTACTGATTTACGCTAATGGTTGCAAGAAAATCTTGGGCCTCCATTATCTCTTACAAAAACAATCAAACCAGAATACAAGGGACAAAGGCCTTCACAAGGAGCACAAACATACAGAGTTTCCAAAGTTTTAAAGTACAAAGTATAAAAGTTAAATATCTCAAGTATTACAAACACCAAGAACATAAAATATAAAGAGACTACACTTCTATATGATGAGTAAGGACCAGCATTATATTCTGAGACCAGGATAGTGTGTGACTTTGACAAGAAACGTAAGGTGGTGGTGACCATATGTGCTTGCTTTCATCTCTATCTTGTCAGAGTTGCAAGTTTGTGAGCTGGTGTCAAAGGAACTGCAGTGCATTCTCACATGGTGCACACTGCAACCACTGCGCATTGTGATGTAGAGAATGAACATTTAGGATGGTTAATGGGTTTTCAGTCAATTAAGCAGCTTTGTCTTGGTAAGTATCAACTTTTCCTGAGTGTTGCTGGACATGCACTCATCCAGACATGTGGAAAGTATTTCATCATATTCCTGACAGCCCTATGGGTGTGGAAAGGCCTTGGTATATCAGGAGGTGAGTCACTTGCTTCAGTACATCCAGTCACTGACCTCCTGTAGTCAAAATCTTTCAGGAATTATGTGGCAAACCCAGTTGAATTCTGACAACAGTGACCCATAGGCTATTGATGATGGGGTTTCAGCAATAGCAATGCCAATTAAAGTCAAGAATTAGACCTCATTTGGTTGGAGATGGCCATTATCTAGCTCTTTTGTGATGCACATTTTCTGACCACATGTCAGACTGTACCTGGGTTTTGCCTTTTGGTGGCATGGGCTGCTTCATTTATTGAGGAGGAAACATCAGAATGGTAGACAAACTCAGCGGGTGAGGCAGCATCTATGGAGCGAAGGAAATAGGCAACGTTTCGGGTCGAGACCCTTCTTTCCGACCCGAAACGTTACCCATTTCCTTCGCTCCATAGATGCTGCCTCACCCACTGAATTTGTCCAGCATTTTTGTCTACCTTCGATTTTCCAGCATCTGCAGTTCCTTCTTAAACAGAGTGGTAGACAATGCACTTTGCACACTGTTTGAAATCTTGATTTTGAAACATTTTTTTGTCAGATGCCAAGAGGATTCTCTGGTGCACAGCAGTGATCTTCCGTTGTTTGAAGAAGGATCTTAACCCAAATCGTCACCTTTCCATTCCGTCCACAAACTCCAGCACATTGTGTTTTGTTCAATATTCTAGTATCTGCACTTCCTTGTGTCTACCTTTGTTCAGAGGTGGCACCCAGATGTGGGGCATGAATGATCCATGTTTTGCAGGCTCTCTTCCTGGATCTTTATTGGAATGGGACATATACTGGTGGACCAGAACAAAGTCCTTCTACACTGTGCACCTATATCAACTGTAAGGCCCAATTCTTTTTCACATTTCTTTGACCAATGGCTTGGATGTTGATTTCTGAACATGTGAGTGCATTTAGTATCATCAGCAGACAGCACCTTATTGACTGAAGCAGGGGTTTAGTTTAGTTTAGAGATACTGCACAGAAACAGGCACTAAGGCCTAATGAGTCTGCACTGCCAATCGATCCCCTTACACTAGTTTGACCCTGGAGACGACATGGGGTGCATTTTTTCCCATTTGTCCTGTAAGTTAGCTTCACTTTGACAGGAAGTTAGTTGGAGGTGGGTTCACAGCCAAGCTGAAAGCAATTGGAAAAAAAAACATCAGGGCAATGAGACAGCATCATGTTTAGCATCAGCCTGCACTGAAACTAGGTTTGTTGTGGAGTAACTGTTTGAATGTAGAAGTAACATGGAGATGAATTTCTATGAGCAGCCAAGTTTGAGATGGAGCGTCATAGTCCTCCTCTATTGAATCAAAGGCTTTAGTGATGTCAAAGAAGGCCGCCTGTTATACTTGATATCACTCCTTGGTATTTCTATTGGAGTTAATGCAGGGTGAAAATCAGAACTATTGGACTTCTTGATGGATGGAATCTGCTGTATGTTTCAGGGACACCCGGGCAATGACAGCAAGAAGAATGTAGTTGCAACAAATAGACTTTACGATGGCTAACAACTATGACATCCGTGAGGATCACTGGCATGTTATGCTTTTTCTAAAAGTGGGAGATTAGATGATAATATCAATTGAGGTACAAAGTATAAAAACAAGGAAGTCAAGCTGAACTTTCATTAAACACTGGTCCAACCTCAACTGGAAGATGGCCATCAGCCCATGATTTGGCCCATATACCTCCAAACCTATCCTATACATGTACCTGTCTAAATATTTCTTAAACGTTGTGATAGTACCTGCCTCAACTACCTCCTCCAGCAGCTGTTCCATATATCTACAACCCTTTGTGTAAAAAGGTTGCCCCTCAGGTTCATATTTAAATCTTTTCCCCCTCAACTTGTACCTATATCCCTTGGTTCTCGATTCCCCTAAACTGGGTAAAAGACTCCTGTACATTAACCTCTCTATTCCTCTCATGATTGTGTACACCTCTATAAGATCACCTTTAACTCCTGCGCTCCAAGAAATAAAGACCTTGCCTGCTCAATCTCACCCTATAGCTCAGGCCCTCGAGCCCTGGCAACATCCTCGTAACTTTTTCTGTACCCTTTCCAGCTTAACATCTGTCCTGCAACAGGGTGACCAAAACAGAACCCTAAATGTGGCCTCACCAATGTCTTGTACAACTGTAATATATCCTCCCAACGTTCTGTACTCACTGATGAAGGCCAATTAGCCAAACGCCTTCTTGACCACACTATCTCATTATGATGCTATTTTCAAGGAACTATGTACTTACCCTCTTAGATCCAACTGTCCTACAACGCTCCCCAGTGCCATGCACTTCACTGTGTAGATCCTGCTCTGGTTTGACTTCACAAAATGCAAAACCTTGCATTCTCTGTATTAAACTCCATTAACTATTCCTCAGCCCACCTGCCCAGCCGATCAAATCCCAGCTACAATTTTTGACAACCATCTTCACTATCTACAGATTTGATAATCATGCCTTGTACGTTCATATCTAAAATATTTAGAGGTATGACAAACAGCAAAGGGCCCAGCACCAAATTTTGCGACATACCACTAGTGACAGCCCTCCAGTCCAAAAAACAAACTTCCACCATCACCCTCTGCTTCATAGAAACATAGAAAATAGGTGCAGGAGGCGGCCATTCGGCCCTTCGAGCCAGCACCGCCATTCATTGTGATCATGGCTGATCGTCCCCTATCAATAACCCGTGCCTGCCTTCTCACCATATCCCTTGACTCCACTAGCCCCTAGAGCTCTATCTAACTCTCCTTCCTTCCATGAAGCCAATTTTCTATCCAGTTGGCTAGCTCTCCTTGAATCCCATGTGATGTATTGTGTTTAATGCAGGTTACCTCATTACTGGAAGGTAATAAAGGCAGTAGAATCGGTTCGGAAAATAATTTCTGAGACTGCTTCCTACGTTGAGAAACAATGGTTGCAGTGGTAGATTGAAAAGGCTGGTATTGTTTTCTTCAGAGGAGGCAGGAGTAAGATTTGATAGTATGTAAAATGATGGTGGGTATGGACAAAGTGGAGGCTGCTTTCATAGGTGGAGAGGTCAAGGACTCGAGGCCAAAGGTATATAGAAGAAAATTAAGAGTGACTTGAGAAAAAAACATTATTTTATAGTGTGTTGGGAATGTGGAATCACTGCCTGAAGACGTGTTGAAGCCAACTTCCATTGTGGTTTCCAAGGAGAAATTCAATAAATACACGGTGAAAAAAGCTTGTAAGGATATGGAGCAATGGGGATTGGAACTGGTGAGATGTCTGTTAAGACAGCTGGCATAGGTATGATGGGCTGAATGTCCTCGTCCTGTGCTGTACCATTCGCAGACTCTACAACTTATGCTAGGATTTATAAATTCTGAAATACTAATGAGGTTAAAGTGGGAAACAAGGACTCTTCCGCAGATGGATGATGTGCGGGTAGTTTCTGAGGTGATACACCTTCCACTTTACATAGGTCTGTGAGCTCTCATGCATGGCTTTGAGGTTTTAATTCCACTCCACAGATACCAGAAGTCAGTGGGATGTTGCATCTTTTTGAGGCGGCTTTAGGCACAACTATGATTTAGTAACTTATTAGAGTTTATATTTACTCATCTGGTGAAGTCTACATCATAGATGTGAAATGTTAATTCCATTACTCTTTGCACCCATGCTTCCTGGTTCTCATTTCACCCCATTAATTCACACAACAATCTTGTAGCAGTTCCTTCAGGTCACTCTTCAGACTCATTTTGAACATTCCTCCTGGTTCCAAATTATTTTCAGTTTGCAAGTGCCTTAATTATTTTAATAGCATTGAAGCAAGAACTCTGCATGGACGATTTAGTCAAAGTTCTCTAAAGGTTTAGTATAATTTATCTTTTTCAGTTCTATCCTTCCAGCAAAGAATGGCAATGAAACTTTTTAATAACTTTTTACCCTACATTGCCACTTTTAATGATCCATGAAACTATACTCCGAGACTTCCCATTTTGCTAGGAAAATTTTCAGCTCAAATTAATCATCTTGCACTGATCAATAACGGACTTCATCAGCCAACGTATCTGTTCTGAAATGTTTTTGAATTATTTGCTGTATTTCGATAATGGCAAAATGCATTTATTTTCCATTGCTATATTTAAATCTATCAATATTGCCTTCTCTATCAGATTTGTCCAGATTGTACTTATGTCCGTCCATACTATTTGTTTCAATTGCTTGGGCTTTGAATCAGCAGTAAATTTTATTAGAAACATAGAAAACATAGAAATTGCAGGTATTCATTGCAGGAGTAGCATCACTGCCATTCAGCCTGGAATTTCGAGCCTGGCCATAAAGGGTCTGTTTCATGGAAACAGAATTGCCATATCCCTCGACCTATCTAAATGGCCTGATCTCCTCATGCACCCACATCCCCCTCAGGCTCACCTTAGCTCGATCATTCCTCTCAATCTTGGACATCTCCGATCACCTCTCATCCTCCTGTGCTCTTAAAATTAGCCAACCCTTCCCGATAGCTAAGGTCCTGCATCCACATAAACTCTGTACTCTGTGCAGGTATAGTCCAATCAGAGATCATTGAAAAATAGTCATAGAAACATAGAAAATAAGTCATTCTCATGGCTGATCGTCCCCCTATCAATAACCCGTGCCTGCCTTCTCCCATATCCCTTGACTCCACTAGCCCCTAGAGCTCCATCTAACTCCTCTTAAATCCATCCTTTCTCCACTGCCCTCTGTGGCAGGGAATTCCATAAATTTACAACTCTCTGTGTGAAAAAGTGTTTTCTCACCTCAGTCTTAAATGACCCCTTTATTCTGAGACTGTGCCCCTTGTTCTGGACTTCCCCAACATTCGGGAACAATCTTCCTGCATCTAGCCTTGTCCAGTCCTTTTAAGAATTTTGTAAGTTTCTATAAGATGCCCCCTCTTAATCCTTCTAAATTCCAGTGAATAAACCTAGACTTTTCAATCTTTTCATAAGACAGTCCTGACATCCCAGGAATCAGTCTGGTGAACCTTCGCTGCACTCCCTCTATCACATAATGTCCTTCCTCAAATTAGGAGACCAAAACTGCACAATACTCCAGGATGTGTCTCACCAAGACCCTATACAACTGCAGTAGAACCTCCCTACTCCTGTACTGAAATCCTTTTGCTATGAAAGCAACATTACCATTAGCTTTCTTCACTGCCTGCTGTACCTGCACGCCTACTTTCAGTGACCTGGTGTACAAGGACACCCAGGTCTCACTGCATCTCCCCTTTTACCTAACCACCCCATTTATGAATAATAATCTGCCCCCTTGTTTTTGCTGCCTAAGTGGATAACCTCACATTTATCTATATTATATTGCATCTGCCACGCATCTGCCCACTCACTCAACCTGTCCAGGTCACCCTGCAACCTCCTAACATCCTCTTCACAGTTCACACTGCTACCCAGCTTTGTGTCATCTGCAAAATTGCTAGTGTTGCTCCTAATTCCCTCTTCCAAATCATTAATATATATGGTAAACAGTTGCGGCCCCAACACCGAGCCTTGCGGCACTCCACTCGCCACTGCCAGCCATTCTGAGTAGGTTCACTCCTACTCTTTGCTAACCAATTTTCTATCCATGTCAACACCCTACCCCCAATACCATGTGCTCTAATTTTAGTCACCAGTCTCCCGTGCGGGACCTTATCAAAGGTTTTCTGAAAGTCTAGATACACAACATTCACTGGCACCCCTTCATCCATTTTACTTGTCACATCCTCAAAAAATTCCAGAAGATTAGTCAAGCATGATTTCCCTTTCATAAATCCATGTTGACTTGAACTAATCATTTTACTGTTATCCAAATGCCCCATTATTACCTCTTTAATAATTGACTCCAGCATCTTTCCCACCACCGAAGTCAGGCTAACTGGTCTGTAATTCCCCGTTTTCTCTCTCGCTCCTTTCTTGAAAAGTGGGATAACATTAGCTACCCTCCAATCCACAGGAACTGATCCTGAATCTATTGAACATTGGAAAATGATCACCAATGCGTCCACTATTTCTAGAGCCACCTCCCTGAGGCCCCTGGGATGCAGACGATCAGGCCCAGGGGATTTATCATCCTTCAGTCCCATTAGCCTACCCAATACTATTTCTCGCCTAATGAAAATTTCTTTCAGTTCCTCGACCCTCTTAGATCCTCTGTCCTCCAGTACATCTGGGAGATTAGTGAAGACAGATCCAAAGTACCTATTCAACTCTTCTGCCATTTCCTTGTTGTCCATAATAATTTCACCCATGTCTGCCTTCAAGGGACCCACATTTGACTACTCATTTTCCCTTAACATATCTAAAGAAGCTTTTACTGTCCTTCTTTATATTCCTGGCCAGCTTCCCTTCATACTTCTTCTTTTCAGCCCGTATTGCCCGTTTTGTTTCCTACTGTTGTCCAATGAAAGTTTCTCAAGGCTTCCGGCAACTCTTTGCTGAAGTCCAGCGACTGGAGTCTCACCAAAGTTCGCAGGGCATCAGCCCCCCTGATGAAGGAAACTCAAGCACAGTTACGCAGGCAGAGGAAGATACGGAGCCCATCCAGCCAAGAAAACCAGCAATGGAGAAAAAGATCAGCGGAAGAAAACCTCGCGTGAAATGGCCTGGAGCCTCGGAGAAGAAAGAATGGGAGACCATAAATGCAGACCTGACCCGTATCTTACAGGGTGTAAGGGGTACACTTGAAAAAAAGCTTGATAAGATGTGGCATATCATCTATGGCTATGGAGCAGAACGATATGGAATTACGGAGAAAAAGGAAAAGGCACCAGCTTTGGAAAGCAAGTCCAGACAGCAAAAGGAGCTGGAATGCCTAATCTGGGAGGGAAGGCAGCTCAAGAAGCAGTGGAGGAAGGCATCTGATAGTGAGAAGGAGGGCATCAACATTCTCCAGGGAAACATCAAAAACCGTTTAGCAACCCCGAGACGAGCAGAGTACCTGCGGAAATCACAAGAAAAGATAGAACAAACGAGATCACGCTTCTTCAAGGACCGCAGTAAGTTCGTAAAATCACTTTCCATCAAAGAAAAGGGAGGAAACCTGAAAACATCAAGGCAGGAGCTGGACGAGCATCTGGAAAGAATGCATGCGGATGACAAGAGACACCAGAAGACAGCCATTCCATCGGACATTCCACCAATTGAGCATAAGATGGACATTAGTCCTCCAAAGTGGAGGGAGGTGGATCAGACAGTAAAACGGGCAAGAGCATCTTCAGCCCCAGGGCCAAATGGGGTTCCGTATCGACTCTACAAGGGTGCTCCTGATGTTCTTCGCTTCCTGTGGAGGCTAATGAGAGTGGCTTGGGAGAAGAGAGTCCTACCCAAAGCATGGCGCAGGGCAGGAGGAATCCTGATTCCGAAAGAGAAGGAATCCACAGATATCAGCCAATTCCACCCTATCAGTCTCCTCAATGTAGAGGGTAAGATTTTCTTCAGCATCATAGCTCAGAGGATGACCAGCTATTTAGAGAGAAACAACCTTGTGGATACAACAATCCAAAAAGCAGGCATCCCAGGGTTCTCTGGATGTCTCCAACATACCCGCATGATTTGGCACCAAATCCAGACTGCAAAAAAAGAAGAGAGAGATCTGCATGTCATTTTTCTTGACCTTGCCAATGTGTTCGGAACTGTCCCTCACAGTTTCCTCTGGGCATCCTTTGACTTCTTCAGGATACCAGAGACTATCGCAAGCCTTGTCAAGGCTTATTTTCAAGATCTGCAGCTCTGTATCACCACACCTGACTTCACGACCACATGGCACTGCATGGAGATTGGCATTATGGCGGGGTGTACCATCTCCCCATTGATTTTTACAATGGCTATGGAAGTCATCATAAGGGCCTCCAAGTGGGTAGTGGGTGGCGAGCGGCTGAAGTCTGGAGTCCGTCTACCACCCATCAGGGCCTACATGGATGACATGACAGTCATAACAACAACAGCACCTTGCACCAGGCGCCTTTTAGGGAAGCTTCAATAGAACATCACTGGGGTCAGAATGAAATTCAAGCCATCCAAATCAAGAAGCATTTCCATAATCAAAGGCAAACTGACAGATCAAAGGTTCTTCATTGATCAAGAACCTATTCCAACTGTGTCAGAGAAGCCAATCAAAAGTCTGGGAAGATGGTATAACTCCAAACTGAAAGGCACTGATCAGGCTAACGTGTTTAGGCAAGAAGTCATCAAAGGTCTGGCGAACATCGACCGATCCATGCTGCCTGGAAAGCTGAAAATCTGGTGCCTGCAGTTTGGGTTACTACCTCGCCTTATGTGGCCACTAACCATGTATGACATCACCCTCACAAGAGTAGAGAAGATAGAAAGAACAATCAGCTCTTTCGTGAGAAAGTGGTTAGGTGTTCCTCGGTGCCTGAGCAGCGTAGGCCTGTACGGTCAGGGGGTACTCCAGCTGCCTCTCTCTAGTCTCACAGAGGAGTACAAGTGCACCAAAGTCAGACTAGAGATGACCCTGGCAGAATCAAGGGACACTGTCATCTGAGCTGCTGCTCCAACCCTGGCAACAGGAAAGAAGTGGACGACTAAGAATGCGACACAGCAGGCAAAATCTGCTCTCCAGCAAGGGGACATAGTAGGGCAAATCCAACATGGAAGAAGTGGCTTGGGGCTTGGTGGAAAGCGACCTTGCTGGAACAAGGCATCATCACTGGAGCACCGGAAGTTGGTCGCGGCCGAAGTCCGCCGACAGGAGGAGTTGAGTAGGTGTGCCAAGGCTGTGTCGCAAGCTAAATAGGGCCAGTGGATGAGATGGGAGAGTGTGGAAAAGAGGAAGATCAGCTGGAAGGACATGTGGGAGATGGAGGCGAGCAGGATACGTTTCCTCATTTGGGCAACCTATGATGTCCTTCCTAGCCCAAAAAATCTCAACCAATGGATGGGTGAAGATCCATCATGCCCCCTGTGTTCAACACCAGCCACACTTAGGCACATCCTCGCTGGGTGTAAAGTAAGCCTCTCCCAAGGACGGTACACCTGGAGACATAATCAAGTGCTCAAATGCCTGGCAGCGTCTCTGGAACGCAGGAGAACAACCAACAATGCCTTGCCGCCCAGAACAACCAACCCAGTTAAGACAATTGCCTTTGTTCGGGGGGGGGGGGGGGGGGGGGGGGAACAAAGGCAATGGAAAATTCCACCAAGGGCCAGGCTTGGACAGCTGGAGGCAGCCCGGGATTGGCAGGTGCTGGTGGATGTGGACCAACGGCTTACAGTTCCATCAGAGATAGCCATCACCAACTTGAGGCCTGATCTTGTGCTCTGGTCGAACTCTCAGCGCATGGTGTACTTTGTGGAGCTCACAGTCCCTTGGGAGGATGCTGTGCAGGAAGCCTTCGAAAGAAAGAAACTGCAATATACAGAGCTTGCAGCGGAGGCAGAACAGCCATCAAAGAAACTTCATGGTTGGCAGAGTGGAGTAGCCAGTGGCTCTGGCTGAAGAGAAAAGACCCCATTTGGTCTCCCAAATAACCGACCAGACAGATGCAGAGGGGGGTGGTTCTGCTACACCGGAATGCACTGCTGAGCCCACTGGAGATGTCGTGGGTTTAATCAGCGAAAGTAGGTGCCCGCAATGATGTGTCTGCCTAGCCTTTCTCAAGATCGGAGGAGCATAGGTGAGTGCAGAAGGCTCCCATCACCATCAGGAGTAAACTGATATTTGGCACTTTGGACTTTTAACATCTAGTCCTGTGTATTTGTAAACATTGCTGTGTTATACATCTTTTCTTTTAGTTTTATTCTATGCCTAACTTCTCTTCTCAGCCACGGTTGGCTCCTACTCCCCTTAGAAGCTTTCTACCTTTTTGGAATTAAATGATCCTGCATCTTCCGGATTGTGCCCAGAAATTCCTGCCATTGCTGTTCCACCGTCATTCCTGCTAGGCTCCCTTTCCAGTCTACTTTGGCCAGCTCCCACTCATACCTTCATAGTTCCCTTTGTTCAACTGCATCACTGCCACTTCCAATTTAACATTCTCCTTCTCAAATTGCAGATTAAAACTAATCATATTATGATCACTACCTCCAAGTGGTTCCTTTACCTTGAGTTCTCATATCATATCTGGTTCATTGGACAATACTAAATCCAGAATTGGATTTTCTCTGGTCGACTCCATTACAAGCTGCTCTAAGAATCCATCTCGGAGGCATTCTACAAACTCTGTTTCTTGGGGTCCTGAACCAACCTGATTTTCCCAGTCTACCTGCATATTGAAATCCCCCATCATCACAGTGGTCTTACCTTTGTTACATTCCAGTTTTAACTCAAGCTGCAACATCCCGGCTACTAATTGGGGGTCTGTAGATAACACCAATTAGTGTCTTCTTGCCTTTACAATTCCTCAACTCAATCCACAGTGACTCTACCTCGTCAGTCCCTATGTCTTCCCTCGCAAGGGACTGAATTCCATCCCTCACCAGCAGAGCTACCCCCCCCCCGCCTGTCCTTTCTATAGGCTGTATAACCCTGAATATTGTTCCCAGGCCCGATCCTCCTGCAGCCACGTCTCAGTAATCCCTACAATGTCATATCTACCAACCTCTAACTGAGCCTTAAGCTCATCTACTTTACTTCTTATACTTTGTGCATTCATATACAATACTTTTAATTCCTTACGCATCTCACCTTTCACATCGATCCCTATTACACTTGGCCATACTCTCCTATCCCTTTGTGAGCATCCTTTCCCGTTAATTCTGGGATCATTAACCATCCCTTTACTCTCTTTCCCTTTAACTCCATCCTCGACTATCCCATTTGACACCCCCCCCCCCTTATTCAGATTAAAACCACCCGTGTGTTGGAGGCCGTCATGCGTTGGAGAAGTGCTGGCGAGTTGCCTTAGCAAGAAAATGCAGTGCAGTTTGTAGATGGAGGAACTGCAGCCACATTGCACAGCTGATGGAAGGAATGTTGTTAGGGTGGATCAGGGTGCGAGTCAAACAGGCTAGCTGAGTGTTGCTGGAGCTGCACTCGTGCAGGCAAGCGGGAAGTATGCCATGCTGCTCCTGACTTTTATTTACTTGAAAGGCTTTGAAATTTCAGGTGACAAGTCCATCGCTGCTGGATGCTCAACCTCTGACCTACCCTTGTAGCCATAATATTTATGTACCTTGTCCAGGTGTTTCGGGTCACGAGTGACTGCGAGGATGGTGAAGGTGGAGGACTCAAAGCTAACGTCAGCAAACAGCAGTGGTAGTGGTTCGGCCCTCTAATAGGAGTTGATCATCGCTGGCATTTGCCTAGCATTAAAGCTATTTGTCATCTCTCAGCCTGTATACGAGTGTTGCCTAGGTTTTACTCCATGCTGTCCACTCCGTTGCATTAGCTGCAATGTTACACATTGAAGTGAATTGCAGTGATGACCTGGGCTTGGGGTCATTTACCTCCAACATACACAGCCATAGTCCTCTGTAAAAAGAACAAATCAACAACTGGAGCAATTCCCCTGGCAGGCTGGGGCTTGTGTGTTACCAAGGTTCCTTAGGTTATTTGCAGCATTTGAAACACCAATTCACCAGATGAAGGAGAACAGAATTAAAAAACAAATATGGGTGCTAGATCAGCTTGCTATAAGGTGGAATTTAGATTTTGAAAAATAATTAACATGTTTTATATTGCAATACTGACTACATTTACAAATTATAATGGCCTTAAAAAGTTTGGGGACAAATGGAAGTCAGAGAAAAGCAATACAAATTTAAGTATTTTCTTTACTCCTACTGCTTGCATGATGAGTGTTTTGTTTTAATCTTATTTATTTGAACAACAACATTATGATGGTAACAGTGGGTAGCATCATCGCAAAGGTTCATATAGACATATCACATTCTTGAAACTAACTAGCATTAAAGAAAGAAAGAACAGTTGAGGTTAGAGTCATTTAATCTTACAATAGCACAACCACTCCGATAAACATGTCTTATTTGATCATTTGAGGCATCTGTAAATTCTTGAATATTTCTTAAAAGTATGATCCTGTGTGGCCCAAGAGGAGAAAAAATACATTTCTGCCACAGAGGCCAAAGAGGCAACTGTGTTCAAATAGTTGCACACGAGCGGCCCGCAATGAGGAGTCCACTGAACTACAGTTTAAGTTGGAATTAGTTTACAAAGTGTCATCCAAGGGGAGGAAAAATTGCCAATCAATAGGAATTTGAGAAGTTCAAGTCATAACCTTTGAAGGAACAACAGTATAATACTAAAGATAGACACAAAAAGCTGGAGCAACTCAGCGGGACAGGCAGCATCACTGGAGAGAAGGAATGGGTGACGTTTCAGGTCGAGACCCTTCTTTAGTCTGAAAGTCTGAGGAAGGGTCTCGACCCGAAACGTCACCCATTCCTTCCTGGCCTCCAGAGATGCTGCCTTTCTCGCTGAGTTACTCCAGCTTCAGTCTGAATGAGGGTCTCGACCTGAAACATCACCCATTCCGTCCTTCCCTCCAGAGACGCTGCCTGTCCTGCTGAGTTACTCCAGCTTTTTGTGTCTATCTTCGGTTTAAACCAGCATCTGCAGTTCCTTCCTACACAGTATTATAATGCTGCTGCATGCAGCTATAATTTTAAATGGGGTGCAAGTGGAGGAACGGCAACAAAAAAAAAAAAAAAAATTACAAAATGATCTGATGCTAAATAGAACTGAAAGTAATCTTCTGTTGATCACTCGCCACAAACTGACTAACAGTTTTCAGTTAGTGTACTGGGAACAAGTGTAGATAATTAAGTCACTACTTCAAATAAGTTTCATAACTCCATTAATTAATCTATAAAATTGAGTATTGTCTCTTACATTACTGGAGTTCAACTGATTGGAAGATAACCTTTTCAAAATGTCATATCTTTTCCAAATATGATTTTTTTAAAAACATACAATACAATAAAGTAAAATTAAAATTAGGTTTCTTTACTCTTTTCTAGATGGTTTTATGGCAAGTCATTATACTTTGATAATTAATCAGCTTAATCTAAGTTGTTCTGCCGTTTTTGACAAAACATTTGGCAGAACTACATCACTTATAGTGAAAAGTTTAATAAGGCACATATTGGTAATCTGTAAACTTATATTAGGTAAATTAGATCATTTGGATGGGATTAATAAAGATATTATTATATTAAAATACTCAGTACTCAGAGCTTTCCTGCAAATTGATTGTGATTTGTTGTTCAAAAAAAAATCTATCTCTTTTTTAATTTTTCTATCTCTAGAATCTTGCCGAGTCCCAAATGCTTTACATTAGTGAAGTGTAATCAATGTTGTGATCAGATAGGCATCATTGGAATTAGAAATGCAATGTTAGCTTCAGGCCCAAAGAGGCAAGTTAAAAATCTCTTAATAGTTTTGATATTTGTTCCATAACAGAGATTACAACGAAATGGACGTAGAAAAGGCAAAACACCAGACCTCCACCAAATCGTCACAACATTAAAAAAAAAGGTCCACAACCCAGCCCCTCCCATACAGTTTTCGCCAATTTAGCCCTGCATTTCACAATTTTGAATGAGTCATTTCGACTCAATGACAGATGGCACTGGGAATAAATTAGAAATAACAAAACATGAATGTCAATATTTTTGCCTATTGTTGCAGGCACAAGTGGTTTTACATTGGCAAGATTTTCCACAGCAATTTCTACAACAAAATTGAATGTGGAAGTTACAGAAATTCCATATTTACCCCTTTAGATTTATTGATGCAAACCTTGTCTAGGGGAACGGTTTGTACTTGGATCCTTTACATTAGAAAGCTCGTTCAGTGCTAACTTTTATTCAAGTAAAAATTCACTCCTGTTTTGTTTTATTGTACCAGTGCATGGATCGTTTCACAGCCAATTCCCAGTTCTCAAATGTGGGTTTAAAGTTATGCAGTACAGCTTGTGGTCTGAAGAACTTTTCCACAGTTCTCATCTTCACCAAATCTTCTTGGCTTTCCCAGTATCCTGTAACGGCGTGAAACAATATTAATAAAATCTCTAAGCTACAAAAATAAATGAAATCAAAATCGGGTCAATGTTGTACAAGCTTTTGCATCAGAATAGCAAGATCCACGTGCCCCCTGATCCACAACAGTCCTCGAATTTTGGTGAAAAGTCATGGACTGGAGATTCTACATGGTCTGCGATATCCAGTCCTTTTTTTCAGAATTCCAGCAACTGCAGGTCTTTATTGCATTTTTGTTTAAGTTCTGTCTAATTATAAAGGGGGTTAAAATATATGAAGACTCTTTAATGTTGCTGGTTGCAAAGGCAAATAACAAACGTGGAGCCAACAACGCAACGCCCTTTTGATTGATTGAAAGATACAACGCAGAAAAGGCCCTTCAGCCCACTGAGTCCACACCGAACATCGATCACCCGTTCACACTAGTTCTACGTTATCCCACACATGAGGGACAATTTACCGAGGCCAATTAACCTATAAATCTGCACCTGTTTGGGACGCGAGGGGAATCCGGAGCACCCGGAAGCAACCCATGTGGTCACGGGGAGAACGTGCAAACACCACACAGGTCAGGATTGAACCGGAATTTCTGGTATTGTGAGCTGGTAGCTCTGCCAGCTGCACTGCTGTTGAAAACACATTGAAGCCCCTTTATTGATGATAATCAACTGTTAACTATACAACACTGGCTAGTACAACAATGCACCAAAGACAATAACAAGGCACACCCAATTCTGACAGTGTACACACTATAAAAGTGAATGTCCAGTTTTAACAGCATTATCTGGGCTGCACCACTTAAACTTTCCTGGCAAAAGCACTCACTATTGAACCATGTGATAAGTAAGTTTGATTTCCAAAAATAATTTTATATAAAGAAACTGAACATCAAAGTTAAGGATTTTTGGCATACCAATTGCAAGACCCGCGAAAAACGCTGCCCCGCGACAGGACATATCCAGCCTGCTTGGTTTCTCAATGTCACACATAATCAGATCGGTGGTGAGTTGCATGACAAAATTGTTGTTGGATATACCACCATCTGCTCTGTAAATAATAAAATAAAAAGTTAAATCAGCAACAACAACAAAAAAAACCCAAACAAATCGTACCAATAGTCACGAAAAACTTTGAATGCTAAATAGATCTGTATGACTTCTAGTTAAAGTAAAAGCTGTAAAACTTTCTCATTCGTTTCGGCCATTTTTGCAAATTAATCATAGAATGCAGAATATTGATTGTGCAAAATTAAATAAAACCAGCGCTCTGAACTTCAAATGGATCATACCTGATATGTGTTATTGGAATGCTGATATCTCTCAGCATTGTTTCATATAGTTGTTTGTTCCTGTACAAAAAAAAAATCAAGTAAAAAAAATGTCACTGAATACAGAAAGTTGGGAAAGAAAATGTTAAATCACACTTTGATGTACCAATAAAATCTTGCAATTTCCAAATTTTCTTCACTTAAGAGTTCAGATATACCCTGCCATTCAAGGGAACAGGAAGCACGATACATATTCGATGTGGCATATAAGCAACATGCAGTAAATTTAAACTTCCTGCATGTCAGAAGGTTGCAGTGGCTCGTTTAGAGTTGTCATACACCATCAATTGGGGTGCAGTTACATTTTTTTGGTATTTCAGGAAATGTTTTTCGTTTATATTTCTACAACTGAGACTACAAAACAGCCAGTCTTCATGATGGTGACCCAAGGAACACTCTTAGATTCAGTAAGCAGATTACTACAGGTCAGGAAACGTTTAAAAGGAAGAAAACGATACAGAAAACTAAGAGTTCCACAGGCCTGATTCAATTGCAAAACCACCAGCAACCAAAACTGTAGCAAATAATCTGCAAAGGAGAAAAACATTTTCACTCTTGCAATTTGCAAGCCTCCCTTGGTATTTATGTGGAAGGAATTAATGGAGCTGTACCAACTGTAAAGTAGCTTCAACAACACCGGCTAAACTTTGTCATAGGTCTATCCTCCAGTAAAGTATGCTCTACAAGCCTCAGAAGGCATTACGTTAAGTGAAGAACATTTAATATGTCCATAACGTGCTCACATGATTAGTGGTTGCAATTTATTATCATTTTGATATTCAAAATGATAATGCACCGTAACAATCATTGTGCAGCGAGCTGTGGCTACATGCACATCTTTAATGGACAGCCAAGCCTTCCCCGTTGTCTGATGTTCTAGAAAGGCAGCTTACATTATTACAATGGCTCAGCGGCACATTGACCATGGACTAAAAATAATCTGGCCACGTATGAGGGTTTTAAGCTTGCATTCCATTAAGCCAATCAGTGTATCTGCAACTGAAAGTCATAGAACATAAACAATACATGGAATTGGACAATCAGCCCTTTGTGAATGTGCTGGTCAAGAAACAAGAGCCACCCATAAACAACAGGACTTTTCTCCACAGATGTTCATCTGGCCATTCCCGGGGTAATCCGAAAGTTCCTCACAAAGACAGTAGTGGGTAAAAGGAAAAAGCTCACCAGAGGTGGGTACCATTAAAGGCACTTGAACAGGTATAAAGGGTAAGAACATTTTAGAGGGATATGGCCAATGGGATTAGCATAGAACAGCATCTTGTTTGGCAAGGTTGAGTTGGGCTGAAAGATGTGTTTCCATGATGTTTAACTATGAATGTATTAGATCCATGGCCTTGTTAGTTATGGCTCTTCCAGTTACACATTCAAGCCTTAGAATTTTCTGCCCTAATCACCACCTCAAGTGAAGATTTCCTGACCGGTCTGATCTATTGTGAGTGGTGATTTTCTTTCCTGCCCCTTTGACCCTCCCATAAAATTACTTTAATCCATGGAACATTGGCCTTCGTCAGAGTATTGAGTATCGGAGTCGGGAAGTCATCTTGCAGTTATACAAGACGTTGGTGAGGCAACATTTAGACTATTGTGTTCAGTTTTGGTCACCATGTTATAGGAAAGATCTTATCAAGCTGGAAAGGGTGCAGAGAGGATTTACGAGAATGTTGCCAGGGCTCGAGGGCCTGAACTATAGGGAGAGGTTGAGCAGAATATGGCTTTATTTCTTGGAGCACAGGAAGATGAGGGTGAGTTTATAAAGGTGTAGAAAATCATGAGAGGAATAGATCGAGTAAAAGCACAGAGTCTTTTGCCCAGAGAAGGGAAATCAACAATCAGAGGACATGGGTTCAAGAAGAAGGATGGGCAAAAGATTTAACATGAATCTGAGGGGTAACTTGTTTTTTTTTTTAACACACAAATGGTGGCGGGTGTATGGAAGGAGATACTTGAGGCAGAAACTATCGCAATTTTTAAGAACTGTTTCGACAGGTACATGGATAAGATAGTTCTGGAGGGATGTGGGCCAAACATAGGCAGGTGGGACTAGTGTAGATGGGGCATGTTGGTCGGCGTGGGCAAGTGAGGCCCCTTTTCCACGCTGTATGATTCTTTTTTTTAAATTAATTTTTAAATTTATTTTTGTTAGAATTAAATACAGTAATGTGGTACCTAAGTACCTGATGCATACAGACATATTACAGTTCTTGTACAACTTCTTATTTTTAATTTAATAATAAAAGTACAATAATAGAAAGAAAATAGAGAGTGTCACAGGAAATGGTGATGGTGCTAATTCGTGACATAATAAGAAAAGCCCGAAAAAGAGATAGAGAGATAAGAGAGTAGAAACGAATAGTGACAGAGACAGAAAGAAGAAGCTAGTGAGATTTAAAAAAAAAGGAAAATAAATTAGCAGAGATATACCTATTTAATATCTTTACCCACCCATCACCCAGTTCTGAACCATTTAATTTCTAAGGTTATGTTGCACCATATGCTTGTAAGAAGTCGATAAAAGGAGACCAAATCATTAAGAATTGGTCTGCCTAATAGGAGGAATCTCATTTCTTCAAGATGTAACGTTTCCGACATATTTGAAATCCACATTTTAAACGTTGACGTGGATGCATTTTCCAAAATTTAAGTATACGTTTTTTTCCTGTTATTAAACCAAAATTAAAGAGAGATTCTTGGAACGTAGTTAGCTTATGTCCCTCTTCCATTGATCCGAAGATAATAAGTTCTGTATTGGGGTTCAATTTTATGTTAAATAGTTTTGTAAAAGTTCCAAAGATTTCGTTCCAAAATTTATAAAGTTTTGTACAGGAGACAAAGGAATGTGCTAGTGGCATTTTGAGTTAGACATTTGTCACAAATGGGGGAAGCGTTTGGAAATATTTTGTTCAGTCTAGTTTTCGATTATTATAATCTATGTAAAATTTTAAATTGAATTAAGTTATGCCTTACATTAATCGAACATTTGTGTACATGTAATAGGTTTTTTTCACATCTGTCTTTCGGAATTTTTATCAATAATTCTTGTTCCCAGTCCCTTCTAATTGCCTGTGTCGTTGGTGTTTCTATATTATATAAATATGATATTAAATTGCTTGATTCTGCCTTTCTGTTCTAATCTAATAAATCTGAGGTTAGAGTTTGATATCCTTGTATGTGTTTTTTCAAATAATCTCGAATTTGAAGCTATTTGAAATATTGATTACTTTTCAGATTATATTTTAGTTGTAGCTGTTAGAATGATAGAGGTTTTCCCATTTCATACATATCTCCAATTATTTTAATTCCTATTCTTTCCCAATGGATAAACGTTTTATCAATAATAGATGGTTTGAGTGAGGGATTGTTAACTATTGGGGAAAGAAGCGATAAGTTTCTTAATTTTAAAGTTAATTTTATTTGTTTCCAACTTCGTATTATACTATGAATAATTGGATTCTTCTTATATATTATATTGTTCAGTTTTATCGGAGAAAGAAGAATCGCTCCTATATTATAGGGGGAACAATCCTCTTTCTCCATTCCTATCCAGTCTACTTGTTGGGCAGAACTGTCCAACCAGTAAATTATATTTTTAATATTCACTGCCCAATAGTAGTACAGCAAGTTGGGGAGTGTCAGTCCCCCGAATTCTTTAGGTTTACACAGATGTTTTCTTTGGATTCTATGTGATCTATAGTCCCATATGAAATTTGTAATATCAGAGTCTAGTTTTTTAAATAATTTATTTGGTAAGTATATTGGTAATGATTGAAATAGGATTTGTGGTAAAAGGATAATTTTTATAGCATTTATTCTGCCCATTAAGGACATCGACAATGTTTTCCAGAATTTAATCAATACATTCAATTTAGTTAATAAAGGCATGTAGTTTGCGTTAAATATCGATTTATATTTTCTATTAATTTGGATACCCAAATGAATTTTTCTGTTGCAATTCTAAAGGGAAATTTCAACAGATGTGTCGGTTCTTGAGGTTTTATCGTCATGATTTCGCTTTTATTCCAATGTATTCTATATCCTGAAAAGGAACCAAATTACTCTATTAAATTTAATATATTTGGTATGCTAATTTGCGAATTTGTAATGTATAATAATATGTCGTCTGCATATAATGAAATGTTATTATTTGAGTGTTTGGTATTATATCCATGAATATTCGGATGGCTTCTTATACTTTCTGCTAGAGGCTCTATTACAAGTCAAATAGCAGGGGCGATAGTATGCACCCCTGCATATTGCCCCTTGCTAATTGTAATTTCCGAGATAATATGTTATCGGTCAGTATTCTAGTCGTCGGCTTGTCATATAATAATTTTACCCATAAGATAAAATTCTCTCCCATATTAAATTTTTGTAATACTTTAAACAGATATTGCCATTCGACTTGATCAAATGCTTTTTCTGCATCCGGTGAAATAATTGATAAGTCTTCCTCTTCAGTTTTATGTGAGTACATTACATTAAACAGATGTTTCAAATTGTTGAATGAGTATCTCTTGGGTATAAACCCCGTTTGATCCGGGTTTATTAGTTTACTAACATATTTACTCAATCTTCTCGCTAGGGTCTTTGCTAATATTTTTTTATCTGTATTTAGGAGTGCTATGGCTCTGTATGAACCTGGGTCTTCTAGATCTTTTTCTTTTTTAGGTATAAGTGTAATAGTTGATTCGGTTAGTGTTTCTGCTAGTATATATTTTTTTAAAGGATGTATATATAAATTTTGTAAGCGTGGTGAAATTATCTCGTAGAATCGTTTATAGAATTCATTACTAAAGCCATCTGGTCCTGGCATTTTACCTTCTTCAACAAATTTATTGTTTCTTCTATTTCTTTAAGTGTAATCTGAGCTCCTAATTCCTCTTGTTCCAACGTGTTGAGTTTTGGAAGATTATAATTGTCTAAGAAGTTTGTAATTTTAATATTATCTGCTGAGGTTTTAGATGTATATAGATTTTGATAAAATTGAGCAAATCTTTTTTAATGTCTTTAGGTAATGTTAATAATTCACCTTTATCTGATTTAATTTTAGTAATTGTATTTCTGTTTCCCGTTTTTTCAGTTGACGTGCTAAGAGTTTATGTGGTTTATCACCGAATTCGAAGTTTTCCTGTTTTGTAATTTGAAATAATCTTATTACTCTTGCCGATAAAATTTTATTTAATTTGTATTTCAGTATTGTTATCTTATTATGTTTATCTATGGTTGGTTCTTTGGCATTATCTAGATCTAATTGTCTAATTTGTTGTTCTAGCTGCAGTTGTTCAGTGTTGTTCTTTTTATTTTGGAAAGCTTGATATGAAATTATAGTTCCTCTAATGAATGCCTTAAAAAATTCCCATAATAAGGAGGGTGAGATACCTGGTGTATCATTAGTCTCAAAGAAGAATTTCATCTGCTGTTTTAAATATGTACAACCTTGTGACTTGTTTAACATTTGGGGGTTAAACCAAACTGTATGATTCTATGAAAATATCTTATAGTAGGGGGAAACAAATGTTTCATTCATAAGGTAAGGCAAGTAAATATATATCTAAAGTCGGTTCGATACATACAATTTTTAACATCTTTTATAAGATTTGCTGATACACATAGGGATAAATAATACAGAGCAGAAAAGTACCATGGCTCACAAGGTTCAATAAACACATTGCATTGGCTTATTTTTCACACACCTGAAGGCTATGGATTCCAATATCGCTCGGACTAGATGAATTTTGGTTGTTGTAGGTTTCAGTCCCATAAATGACGCACATGCATTAGGATCATTTAAAGGTGCCTGACCAAAAACAAAATATATCATGGTGATATAGTTCCATGCCATGCACAAACAGTTATCATAGTAATAGAAGCATGTAGTTCAATGCCATGCACATAAGGTCTTTTTTTTTTTTAAACGACAGAGAAAGGAGAGTGATAGACTATAAAGGAGGAAATTTCTCTCGTTCTTAATGTTGTCATTTTCATAACTTAAATTGTGGCGTCACCTTAAAATACCACTCATCCTTATGTACACGAATAATGGACCAATTCATTTGTACACCGTCACAAACTATTGAATGCTCCTCGGCATCTAATTCATTATTTGTATCACGTAAATTAGCAAGAAGCATCTGCTTTAGCAACAACTTGAAAAGCAACTGAGATACTCTACAATGTTGTGGATAAATTGCTCATTGCAACAGCATGTCAGCCAAAAAGACCCCAGATTTGATGATTAGCTACATTGTTCAGCCAATGCATTGTTTGGGGGTTGACCTAAGAGGTCCTCATATGCTGGAAAGGTAATGGAGATTAATCATAATCATCATAGCACTTTATTAGCCAAGTATGTTTTGTACAGTCTGATTCTGAGTTCTGTCTAATATACTGTTCCTTCACAATGTACATACACATACACACAAAATGGGATGACTAAAATAGCCAGAAAGAACAAATAGCAAACTGGTTCAGTTTATGCTCATACATGGCAAATGACTGTGGACCTTTTAGCAAGGTTGACTTCCATAGTGAGAATGAGAGAGAATTAAAAACAATTGTAAGCAAAGTTCCGAATTTAATTAAAATACTGCAGTTTAAAGGTTTGTGTATTATTTCCAAGTTTCTCCCACGTGAAAATCCCAGTCTTTATTTCAGCATCTGGACAATGATTGAATGCAATTTGTGTTCCAAGTTATTTACTTTCTGCTTTGAGACTTCTTCCAATTGGATGATAAGCCCTCTCTATGTTTGTCCGGTCACTGGGTAACACAGATCCCCTGCAGGAGGCACCAAGTTCAAACTTAAACCCGAAAAGAGTAAGCGTGTGCCAACGAATACTAAAATGAAAAATGATCAACCCTCTGGATATCATCATCAGGTGCATTTTCTCACTGCTGTCTGGTAAAATCAGCACCATCATTTCTCACCCCCTTCAAGATATAGGAAAAAAAGTGAGGAGTGGGCACACAATACGTGCACCTTATAACATACAGAAGGAGATGCTGCCAAACGAAATTTCGTTGTATATTGTACAATGACAATAAAGGATTCTAAGTTCTAAGTTATAACACGGCAAGACATTTCAATGGTCTTCACACGAACAAAGCAGACTGAAGGGACATTGAAAAAAATTACAGGAAATAACAACTAAAGCTTGATCAAGTTTGAAGGAGGTCCTACACCGTAGAGACAGTGATGATGAAGGAGTGGGTTTTGGGCGGTAATTGTAGAAAATGTAGTCTGAATGACTGTTCATGACTGGTGAAAATTAATAGGGATATCAAAGCAAAAGGACATAGGCTTAAGGTGAGAGAAAGGAGTTTTAAAGGGGATTTGAGAGGAAAGTTGTTTTTTTAAAGCAGGAAATGGTTGATAAGTGAATGATGCCAGAGGAGTCATTTATTATATTTAGATAGGCAAGGCTTAAAAAAGCAGGCAAATGGGATTAGAGTCAATGGATAGAAAGGGTGGCATGGGCATGGTGAGCCAAAGGCCACATTCCTGCGCTATACAATTCAAAGACTGCGAGGTAAAAATATAAATAAATAAATGGATATAATTTGATTACGTTTCTGGAAAATCCACATCAATTTTAATACGTCCCAAAAAACAAAATCAACTGGCTTCTAATGTAATCTAATACATATTGCCAGCTCTTAAAATGCCTCCATGAAAGTGAACAACATTATCTATTATCCTTCACTTTGTTTTAAGACTTACTTTCTCATGGGAACATTGATCTACAAATTGTAAATTTACAAATTGTAGTTACAAATCATTAAATCAGGATGTTGTTGACACACTTGCAGAACAACACATTGTGGAGGGATAATATATTCACTCTTTTGTGTATTGTATTGTGGATCAGAAAGTACAGTCACACGTCACTTAAAAGTATTTCTGTTAATACTTTTATATCAGCACAATTATGGCAGAAATTACCTTGTATTGCATATTTCAATTTCAGAATCCATTTCCTTTCAATTTGAAGGGATGACAGTAAAAAAAAGAGCAAAATAAAACCCGTCATTTTTCCTTAAAGATGCACGAACACCATTGTAACTGACTAACTCATCACAAATATACAACTATTTTGTAATTTGTTGGACCTTGAAAAATAGGCTCTCAGAACGCAGGTAACACCAAGAAGAGCACAATTACTGCTGAACCCTGTGGCCTCTCTCATTAACTGCTCCTACAATGGCGTTCAATAGGGAATTCCAGCATTATGAATGGAGGATGATGAAGAAACATGGCTGCATTTAAATAGGAGCGTGGAGATGATGTTTCTCCAATGGTGGTTTTCGTGGTCTGCTATCAAGCTACACAGACTGGTGTACATTAACATTTACATATTTCTCTGACTTGCCCTCTGGTCTAGAAAACTGGACAACCAATCTATCAAACAAAATACTACTGTTTAAAATTCTACAATTTAACACTGGAACTGTAAAAATCAACATTTAAATAATTTCAAATATCAAGAGAAAAGTACTTCAAATGTTGGTTGGTAAAGTTAATTACATCTCACAATTCAAGCTGAAATTCTACCCCTTTTAGGTTTTCTATGAACACTGGTTGATTATAAAAGGAAGTCAACATTTAAATGACACCTTCTATGGAACTAATCCCCAAATATTTTGGTAGGAAATTCAAAGATTAAGCATTAGCTAAGTCGTTCTTTCCTGCTTCCTTCATTTCAAAATTGAATCTGGAATGAGAGTTCTAATCTAACTGTGAATTATCCAAGTGATGAAAAGAACAATATAAATCTCCAAAACAAGCTGGACATTACAGAAATACACGTGATAAGCTGGAGCGTATATAGACATATAAAGCACAGGGGGGGGGAAATTAACAGAATTGATAAAAGATACGATGCAGCACTGAAAAGAAAAAAAGATGTTTTAATAGGGAGTGATTCAAGGGTGAAAATATTATTGGTGTTACTGAGGAACGATGAAAGATGCGGAGCAGATCAAAAACTATCAGCCTTGCCTACAATGTGTTGGGGTATTTAAATGTGATTACTTTTAATTATCAATTTCCAAAGCCCAAAGAGGTACATTCGCACAACTTAAAAAGATAATTCAGACATTGATTGAACAAAGTTAATTTTAAATATTTTGGACTTAATGCAGTCAGAAGAGGACAATGAGCATGTTGTTCAGATTTACCTGTAATCCACTGAAAGATGGAACAAAGCATACACCATCTGAATTTTGAACTTCCTGTGCCATCTTTTCTGTTTCATTAACATCAGTGAATAAGCCTGGAACAATGGGAAGATGAAATTACAAAGGAGCTGGGATGTTACAGCAAGTTAAACAAAAAGGTCATCCTGTCTCCAGTCTAGTCCACAGCTATGGGAAGAGAGGATTCCTCGTGTTAATCACAAAATTGAATACATTTTGATCCAAAACCAAAAAAAAATCAAAATGTACTGTACTGTACTCTGGGAGTGTAAGGGTGAGATATTGTGGATTTGGGAAGAAGCTCAGTTTTCATGTATGTGAAAGATTTTTGTTGATGTTATCACAGGATATGGAGCACAACCAGGTGAATTATACGGGAGGTACAGATGAGTCGTGTCTAACTGAATGATAGAATAATACGGAGGAATGGCCTGCTCCACTTCCCAATGTTCGGAGAAGAGTATTGGAGAACAAATAGATAAACAGAGATATCTACAAGATAAACAAGGTAAAGGAAGGCAAAGTGGTGGCCCAGGATACATTGAAGGAACTTGATGACAAGCTTGTATTGCTACATGACAGAGGAGCAGCATGGTGGCGCAACAGTAGAGTTGTTGCCTTACAAAGCCAGAGGCCTGTGTTTGATCCTGATTACGGGTGCTGTCTCTACGGAGTTTGTACGTTCTCCCTGTGACCGCGTGGGCTTTCCCCAGGTGCCCCGGTTTCCTCTCACACTCCAAAGACGTACAGGTTTGTAGGTTAATTGGCTTTGGGAAAAATTGGAAATTATTCCTCGTGTGTAGGATAGTGCTAGTGTACGGGTGCTGGTCGGCAAGGACTTGGTGAGGCTGCAGGACCCGTTTCCTTGCTGTCTCTCTAAAATCTAAAAGTAAATGTTTGGGGAGAAGCATATATAATATACATTTGAAAAATAAATGATTTACCCTAATAAATACAAGAAAAACACTTTCAAAAGAGGAAGCAAATAACTACATGGATGAGGATACATTAAAATGAGTTGTGGATTTCAGAAACCGTGGCTAACAAAGCCAATTAGGTGGCCTTTAATGGCGTAGCAGATAGAATGAAGAGTCAAAATGCATGTGGCATTTGTGAGCTTTCAGAAACAATAAGGTACATCAAACAAGTAAGGTATAAGAAACAAGATACCATAAGAGATTAATGCCCAGAAGGCAAAACAACACAAAGATGATTAAAGGTTCAAAACCTGTTTAGGAATGAGACTGAACGCAAGCAAGGAACAGGATAGCCTCTCCTAACCAGATAGTGGTTAGAAATGGTTCTCTTCTGAATACAAATCTGTTGAGTGCATATTGGATATTAAAGGTGCCTCAGGTTTACAGATAATTTAAAATAGGAATCACAAAAACATTGAGTGTACTGTATTGCCCATAGCAGATGGTAGAATGTGAAGAAAGTGTATAAAGTGACACATTCTGGTTTGAAAAATAAAAGTTTTTATAACATTTGAAAAGTGGGTGTATTTGTTGTGAAAAAGCTGTTGCAGAAAAGCAAAGAATTGGTCTATAAAGTCAACACTTCGGTTCTTAAAATATCAATGTATTTATTTTATGGCAGAAAGAATTGCAAAACCCTTAGAAATCTGCTACCTCAAAGTCTCTGGAAGTTTAGTTCCATCAAAATGTTTAAGAAATACTTCCCCATCCTCCTCAGAATCTTCTAGTGTTAACTCCTTGAAGATTTGTGAAGAGCCATACGTAGTAGTGCCTTGGGAAATCCGTGTAGTGTACACAAATGTTGCACAGAAAATACAATTGTATGATTTAATGCAGGAACATAGAGGTGAAATACGGTTTGAGCAAGATTGTAAAATTGATTAAGTGCAACGAAACAGGGAGGTGAGTCAGTTTCTCAACTGAGATGTAATAGCAAGTCTATATAAAAAAAAACTTTAAGACCAAAGCTGGAGAATAATGTATAGTTAAAAAAAATTATAACACAGAAACAATCCGGCATTCATCACTAAATAACTAAAACGGTAAAAACATTGGATGGGAAATCTAGGAAATTAAGGAAGAAGTTCCATTCTCCTGTAAACATATACACTTTGATGTAAAAATGCATTCAGAATCCAAATGATGGAAGTAGAAACAGAAAGAATCATCTTTTTATGTTAAAAAGGTGACGTATCAATATTTATTGATACAACAGATATTTCTTAAACTACCAATTATTGATATCAGATATTTCTTAAACTACCAATTTTAGATATTAAAAATATTTGCATGTGCAGCATTGTAAACTTAAATCAAACAGCAGTGTGTTCTATGCAAAGGAAAATGTACACCACACCAATGTAGTAGTACCTTACCTAGCTTCTCTGCCCACTGAATCACTTTACCCGTATCAGCAGCATTTCCTTCTGCTATAAACGTTACTTCAGGTCCAATTTTCCAGCCAATCAATGGATAAAGTCCTGCATTGAGAGAGTCAGAGTCTTAGCGTGAAAACAGGCCTTCCGGCCAAACTTGCCCACACTGGCCAAAATGTCCCATCTATACTCATCCCACCTGCCTGCATTTGGCCCATATCCCTCGGTATTATTCCAAGTACCCATCTAAACGTTTCTGCCTCAACAACTTCCTCTGGCAGCTCGTTACATACACCCTTTGTGAAAAAAGTTACCCCTCAGGTTCCTATTAGATCTTTCCCCCCCTCACATTAAACCAACGTCCTCTGGTTCTCGATTCCCCTGCTCTGGGCAAGAGACTGTGTCTACCTGATCTATTCCTCTCATGATTTTGTACACCTCTATAACATCACCCCTCATCCTCTTGCGCTCCAAGGAATAGAGTCCTAGCCTGGCGAACCTCTCCCTATAGCCCAGGCCCTCGGGTCCTGGCAAAGTTCTCGTAAATATTCTCTGCACCCTTTCCAGCAACGTGGTGCCCAAAACTGGACACAATACTCTAAATGCAGCCTCACCACCATCCAATACAATTACAACATGACCTCCCAACTTCTATACTCAATTCTCTGACTGATGAAGGTCAATGTGCTAAAAGCCTTTTGGACCACCCTATCTACCTTTCAACAAACTATGTGTCATGGAAACATAGAAAATAGGTGCAGGCGGTGGCCATTCGGTCCTTCGAACCAGCACCGCCATTCATTGTGATCATGGCTGACCGTCCCCAATCTGTTTGTACTCCTAGATCACTCTGGTCTGCAACATTTCCCAGAGCCCTACCATTCATAGTGTAGAACATTAGGGCGCACGTTTTAGATTCTGCCCATTCAGTAATGTGAAGTTCCACTTTTACATTGCACTTGGATGGCCAATAGAGCCACCACCTCTATGTTTACAGAACCATGACTGGGGCAAACCACAGGAGGAATTTCAGCTCAACCCTCAGAGTTTTTTTTTTAAATGTCCAACAATAATGACCATCATTTGAATGAATGTCTCCAGAATTAGCCATGAATACTCAGGCCATGAGATATTAGGCCACGATGTATAGAGACACGGCATGGAAACAGACCAGGTCCACGCTAACCATCGATCACCTGCTCATCCACTCCCTACACACGGGGCAATTTACAGAGGTCAATTAATCAACAAACCCCCACAGGAAACCCACGCGATCACAGGGAGAACGTGCAAACTCCACACAGTCAGCACCTGAGTTCAGAATCGAACCCGGGTCTCTGGCTCTGTGAGGGAGTAAATCCACCACACGCACCACTACGCCACCCTGGAATTAAAGACGTGCATCCAAGTAATACAGAAAACACTTAGTTGATTTAAAAATAAATAACTTTTTCAGCCCAAATAACTCTACATTTGAAATCTACATCAAATACAGCACAATCACCAGAGGGTTGGGGTAAAACTATGGAATGGTAAGTTAGTTGGTTATGTTAGATTGGGGCAATCATTAAACGCCACAACTAAGACTAAGCAATGGTCAACATTTAAGAAACAAATACATGATCTGCACTTTCTACAGCAAAAGCGCACAAGGATAAGCAAGCTTTCCATGTCTTACAACATTTCTTAAGGATTGTATTTGACGCAAGAAAAAGTAGTTGGTCTGCAGATTGGCAGCTGTTTAAAATTCAGTAAAATAGGGCCAGAAACGTGAAGAATCGGCATGTTGCAGCACATGTGTAAACTTGGTAGGAACACAAGTGGAATGTAACATTTCTGCTTGTAAAAGGTATAAAAAAATTAAAACGATTACCACTTATGGCAGTTTTGGAAATACGATGCACTGTGCCTGGAGCAACAGATGCAAAATAGACTTATTTTGAATCCTAAGAACTTTGTGTAACAAAGTGCAGTCTTTTAAAAAAATGTCACAATTTATTGCATAAGCAGTACAAGATTATTGTGAATATTTACATGGACTGCAACCTCAGACATGGTTGCTCCATGTGACTGTTGCATGTCTTTCATTAACAGATGTTTCATTCATTTAGGATGCTGTAGTGGGCAACTGCGATTGAAGAATGGCCAAGTACCTGTTATAGACGTGTGGGGTTTGGTTCCAGTATTGATGGACATAAAGGTGCCTGTTCCCATTGTGAGTTTTACATCTCCTGGTTCAAAGCAGCATTCTCCGAACATGGCTGCTTGCTGATCTGCTGCCTGGTGAAGATACAACAAAATGTCAGACTGCTGTGAAGCAAATTATCACACACACTCTCCACGACCATGACTCTTTCCCAATGCTTCTATTGTCCTTATATTCAGTATGTGAAATGGGAGACAGTCACAGGAAAGAAATTAATCAAATACACAAAATGCTTGTGCGTGTGCGTGCGTGCAAAGGCTGGTGTGATGTTTTCTTCATCTGCACTCAATGCATGCACAATCATCAGTTGCATCTGCATGGTTGGTTACATTAAATCAGCAGCATTAATCAAAAGGAGGAATATTGGACTTGCAGCCATCACCAGCACAGTTAGCACCCTCTTACTTCAGTCCCTAGAAATCTTCTATTCCCATTTCTTGGACCATTTTACAAGAAACCCATGGAGGGAAAATTTTCCAGGGTAATTTTGGATCTTTTCTCATAAACCACCTCCCCCACCCTTCCATTCAATGTGACAGGAAAAGATAGAAAATAAGCTGATAGTGCCAAGCAGCAAACAGAGCGGTGGGAGAACTCAGCAGGTCAATTAGCACCTGCGTTGGCAAAAGGCCAAAGTCGACATTTTGGGTCGAGCAATATGAACGAGGTGGAGGGGGGAAGTTTTCAGGTACACAGCAGTATTAAGGGAGGTGAGATAGAAGCTGCTGGATGATAGGTGGATTAGATGGGGGAAGGGTTGTGGGTAGAAGAAACCAGGCGAGACAGGAAGGGAATGGGACAGCGGGTGGCATCTGCAGTCTCTTTTGTCTGATGGCTCAAAATGTAATCATTTTATTCCCTCCACAGACATTCCAGTACTTTAAGTTGACAGAGAAAACTTTCTAAACTTTCTATAGGTTTTAAGGAAAAAAAATCTATCAAGAAACATCTCTAAAATTAACGGTACACAAAAATGCTGGAGAAACTCAGCGGGGGCAGCAGCATCTATGGAGCGAAGGAAATAGGCAACGTTTCGGGCCGAAACCCTTCTTCAGACTGATAGCGGGTGAGAGGAGGCGGGGAGAAGAGAGGGAAAAGGAGGAGGAGCCCGAGGGCTGAGGGAGAGGTGGCAAGAGGAGGAGACAGCAAGGGTTAACAGAATTGTGAGAAATCGATGTTCATGCCACCAGGATGCAGACTCCCCAAACGGAATATGAGGTGCTGTTCCTCCAATTTCCGGTGTTGCTCACTCTGGCCGTGGAGGAGGCCCAGGACAGAGAGGTCGGATACGGAATGGGAGGGGGAGTTGAAGTGCTGAGCCACCGGGAGGTCAGGTTGGTTAATGCGGACCAAGCGGAAGTGTTCGGCAAAACGATCGCCAAGCCTACGCTTGGTCTCACCGATATAGAGCAGTGGATGCAATAGATGAGTTTGGAAGAGGTGCAGGTGAACTTCTGTCGCACCTGGAACGAGTGTTTGAGTCCTTGAATAGAGTTGAGGGGGGAGGTAAAGCGACATTTGTAGCATCTCTTGCGGTTGCAAGGGAAAGTGCCCGGTGAAGGGGTGGAGCAGGAGGGAAGCGAAGAATTGACAAGGGAATTACGGAGGGAGCGGTCTTTGCGGAAGGCAGACGGGGGGGAGATGGGAAGATGTGGCGAGTGGTGGGGTAACGTTGGAGGTGGCGAAACTGACGGAGGACTATTTGTTGTATGTGCCGGCTAGTGGGGTGAAAGGCGAGGACCAGGGGGACTCTGCCCTTGTTGCGAGTGGGGGGGATGGGGAGAAAGAGCAGCGTTACGGAGACCCTGTTGCGAGCCTCATCTATAGTAGGGGAGGGGAACCCCCGTTCCCTGAAGAATGAGGACATTTGCGATGCCCTGGTGTGGAACACCACATCCTGGGAGCAGATGCGGCGTAGACGGAGAAATTAGGAAAAGGGGACGGAGTCCTTACAGGAAGCAGGGTGGGAGGAAGAGTGTTAACAATGATTACTGTAACTTGAAGACATTAAAAGACTTGCAACATTTCTCATTGTTGTTTTTTCTTAAACAAGGTAAAAAATTGTATTTGCAATGCAATTTACTGTCTATTTGTGCAGCTTAAGGGGTCACTTGCAATGACAATACAGGATCTGTGATCGGAAATTGGTTCCAGGGTGAACGATGATCTTCAAAGTTAGTGTAGGATGGAACTGCAGATGCTATAACTGCTGCCTGACCCATTGAGCTACTTCAGCTCTTTGTGTCTATCTTCAAAGTTACATCGATTTGAGTATTAAATCAGTACTCACCAATGCCATGATTGGAATCGTGGTTCCAAATATACTTCTGTCAGTATTACCAAAATTGTAGCTAAGATACAGGAAGTAAAAGTACATTAATTTAATTAGCTGAATTACATTCTAGAAATGTATACTAACATATGAATACCAAATCAAAAACTATGCAAGCCTTTTCTTAAAACTATCTTATTCGCCATTATCTACAAATACCCATGCGGTAATATGATGTTGTGGTAATGATAGAACAGGGCATAACAACCGCAAGGTCTGGATGAGAACAATGGTTAAAAGGTTTAATAGAGATGGAGATAGAATAAAACAGTGGAATGGAATGAAAAAAGTAGCATTGGAGATATGAAAGACTATAGATGTTGGAATCCCTGCACATATGTTGCCTGGACCCACGGATTTTCTCCAGAATTTTGTTTTTTTTTGCTTAAGAGGAGACATCTCTGGATATGGTGCTGGGGAATGCAATAGGACCAAGTACTAGGAGCAGAACACCTGGGTAAGTGTGGTCGCCATATGATGTGGCTTAGATTTGTAATAGAGGAAAGTAAGGTAATTCAAAATTAGATTTCGTAACTGCATCTGACCTAACTTAGACGGAAGAGGAGTTGTCAAACCAAGCAAAACAAATTTGATAGAGGGAAAAAGAGAGAAAAATAATAATTTGCAAGTGGACAATAAGAAGATGTTCAGAATGCCTCAGGGCACAAGAAAGGTACATTTCCAAAGGAAGGAAATGGTAGAGAGAAGCAAAGGTAGTACAATGTGGATGATAAGGATTGAAATATGTTGAAGACATTTAGCTGGACAATTTGGTTCAATGATGCAGACAGAGAAATAAAAGTATAATTTCAGAATTGTACATGTACCCTGTAACAGTTATGTCCTTTTATATATTTCCTTAGCCATTCTTTTGTGCGTTCTTAATTCATATCTAAAAAACTTTCCAACAGGAAAATCCAGTTAAGTTCCCATTACAAATTAGTTTTTGAATCATTCCAAGGGAAACAAGTCACACAGCTTAAATTTTGTGTGCGTTTAAGTACCATAAATTTAAATAATTTAACTTCAGTTTTATATAATGAGAATTAAGCAAATTGTTTCAGGATATTAATATTGTAAACAGACCTAATGTCAGAATATAAAATTAATCCCAAAAGGGTATGGAACGCCGTACTGTGCAGCTCATGCAATTTACAGTTCAATACAGAGTGTGGCTCAACCTTGTACAACTTCCCTAAACCAACTACCTTTTCTTCATAAAAAATATATACGTACTTCATACCACGTCGCTAAGGTTATATGTTCGACTGATGTTTGATGTTAAATCTGCCCATCTGCCATTTTTTTTAAATCTCAGGCTTCAACCCAGTTTATGACTTATCGACCAAGGACATTTAAATACAGATCAGCAAGCCACGTTTGAAGCTCTTTAGTGACAATGCCACTCCAGTTAAAATTGCCACCATTACACTTTGTCCCTTATTATCAAGCGAATCAGAATTTACAATATCTTTAATAGCCAGAGTTTCTGGGAAGTGGTTGTCCAAAGATCAATAATCATGGATCCACCATCCATTCAATGCTGATCTGTTGTACTGCATTGTATTAGATTAGCCATGCACAATGAATATGATTTAGAAACCAAATCAAGATTCTTACCTGGTATCCTTCACTGGAGGGAGAATGGACACAGGCACTGAGAGAAGATTGGCAAGGAATGTACTCCAGCACAACTGAAATGACAATCATTAATTACTGCTAATTCGCAATAGTACCGATCACCCGCTGCCACAAATTAAACCTTTATACATGTTACATTCATTTCACAGTGTACCATATTGTTGACAATTCCTTATCATATACATAATAAAATCTTGATGCAGAATTAGAACAGGAATTAAAATACCTGATATGGGTCAAAGATTGCTGTAGTACTTGCATTCGAGAAATCTGTCGCAAAGACAGCACCTATGTTTAAATATACAAAAGTAGAAGTTGCGTATATGAAATTGCTTACGTTTTGAAGAGCAAGATTTAGTCTAGAAGAAGTCTTTATTTACCCATAGAATTCCCATTCCCATTCTATTTGTATACATTGCTTTTCCTAAAATACTGTTTCAGGAGGGATCATTCTTCATACAGGGATACCCTAAAGCAATGTTCCACCAGATTAGCATCCCAGGTGATTCTTTCTCATTCCCATTATACACCATCTCTACAACATTGAGGTCAATCCTTGCACATGTCCTTTCTAGGCTGCAGTTCTAGCATCATTCCCTCTGGTGTGGAAAATAAGGACACAACATCACACTGATGATTCAAATAGGTGGCATATTTTCCACATAATGAGTGGGGGAAATCTAGCACTGCTCTGGATGATCCATGGAAAGAGTTGGGATGCAGTAAATATCAGGAGGGCACTTAAAGGTTAAACATTATTAACCAAAAGTGTGTTCAAGGATCAAGCTTAGAACGGAACATGCACAGAAGGCCAGAGCAAAGGAATAAATTGGGGTATGGGGGGAAAAATGGAAAGCAAGGTTAGCGGAAGTAATGGAACACAGAACTCATTTTAATTTTGGTTAAAACTCGACTTAAATATTTTAGATGCTTTTGACAGGCAGGTTAAAAGTGAAAAGAATTTGAACAATTCCCTGAGACTTTCAATTGACAATGCAACACACTTGATAATCCAAGTCAACTTTCAATTGATAACTCTGATAAGACACATGCTTCGCATTTTAATGGCAACATTTCTAGATATTTGATATCATTTTTACTAATACCTCATTTTTATACTTCACTTTAAAAAAATGCTAAAGGGCCTGATTGTAGATTTAAGTAAACCCTACACTCAAGAGGAGTGCAGGGATCATGGTCCCAGTGAGCAAGATACCCAAGCCTCAGAATATCAGAAGAGTTTTTAGACTTTGGAGACATAGGGGCGGAAACAGACCCTTTGGCCAACCGAGTCCGCATCAACCAGCGATCACTCCATGCACTATCCTACACACTGGGTACAATATACAATCTTTACCGAAGTCAATTAACCTACAAACTTGCACGTCTTTGGAGAGTGGGAAGAAACCAGAGAAAACCCATGCGGTCACAGGGAGAACGTACAAACTCCTGCAAATTCAAAGTCGGATAAAGGATTATTGGAGATTTACTATAATGAAGTATTGCAAGTCCTTCATGGGTTTTTTTGTTAAATGGGCCGCTTTATTAAGCTTTGAGATATGAAGCAGGCAAAATGCTTCAACTGGGGTAGACATTTTTACAAGAGCTGTGACATGTTAACCTTTATCACAGTTGTTTTTGTACAGGACAATACGATGTTCTTCAATTCATATCTTAGACAAAGTAGTTTTGATCAATTGTAGTACTGAATGAGGCTTTCAATGTTATTTTGGTGAACTTAACAATTAATCTTCCAGCCCAGCCTTTTACTTACCTTTTGTCAGTTTGTACAGCAGCCATGTGTCTATAGTGCCAAAGTAGCACCTATCTTCAGCTACAGCCTCTTGGACCTGCAAGGAAACATCTACAGTAGAATAACCAGAATAAGATCCCCAATGGATCACATTGGAAAATAAACACAACAGAACCTTATTGTGTCAGAATACATTTCAGCAAAACGATCCCCAAAACAGTACAGATAAATCCTCAATGTATGAAATAGTTTTACCACAAAAACCTGTCTTTAGTAAACAGCGCAGAGAGTGCACAAGATGGGTCACTTCTGAAGGACAATGTTTTTACTGCTATAACATGTTTCCTAAGTTACTGCTGTGATGGAATACCGTGTAGGACTTTGGTCAATGGATCCAGATATCCACATGTGCAGCCTTTTTCAACTCCAGGGATGGAAGATCTATTATCGGTATCAATAAAATGCTTATTTATGTCCCCAGCCTACTCCAACCACATGTCTACTGTTGAGGTAGCCCTGGGATAGAATAGAATACAATCTACACTTTCAACTTAACAGCAGCCATTTAAAGGGGGCAAAAACAGAAACTGCTGGAAATGCCCAGCAGGTCAAGCAAGACAATGCTGGCATTTCTCATAGAACAAAATAGCACATGTATTCTGACCTGCGTAGTATTTCTAACATTTTTGTTTTTCTATCCAATGTTAAAGCATGCTCTGTACTTTTCATCACTTGCATATTATGCAGTTTTTTTAAGCGAGTTTGTGACTTTGCACATATCTCCTTAAAACTGATAACCCTAGAATTGCCTATTTATAACCATATAACCATATAACAATTACAGCACGGAAACAGGCCCTCTCGGCCCTTCCAGTCCGTGCCGACCATTTGTTTTCCCCTAGTCCCATCTACCTGCACTCAGACCATACCCCTCCATTCCCTTCACGTCCA
Organism: Okamejei kenojei; assembly: GCA_035221665.1. Lineage (NCBI taxonomy): Eukaryota > Metazoa > Chordata > Chondrichthyes > Rajiformes > Rajidae > Okamejei > Okamejei kenojei. Next base: position 51,848,778 of record CM069144.1, on the reverse strand, counting down.
TATACCTATCCACTTTACTTTTAAATGTTAAAATCGATCCTGCCTCCACCACCTCTGCCGGAAGCTCATTCCACACAGCCACCACCCTCTGAGTAAAGAAGTTCCCCCTCACGTTACCCCTAAACTTCTGTCCCTTAATTCTCATGTCATGCCCTCTTGTTTGAATCTTCCCTACCCTCAATGGGAAAAGCTTATCCACGTCAACTCTGTCTATCCCTTTCATCATTTTAAAGACCTCAATCAAGTCCCCCCTTAACCTTCTGCGCTCCAAAGAATAAAGACCTAACTTGTTCAACCTTTCTCTGTAACATAGTTGCTGGAACCCTGGCAACATTCTAGTAAATCTCCTCTGTACTCTCTCTATTTTGTTGACATCCTTCCTATAACTAGGCGACCAAAATTGTACACCATACTCCAGAATTGGTCTTACCAATGCCTTGTACAATTTTAACATTACTTCCCTACTCCTATATTCAATGCTCTGATTTATAAAGGCCAGCACACCAAAGGCTTTCTTTACCACCCTATCTACATGCGATTCCACCTTCAGGGAACTATGCACAGTTATTCCTAGATCCCTCTGTTCCACAGCATTCCTCAATTCCCTACCATTTACCATGTACGTCCTATTTTGATTTGTCCTGCCAAGATGTAGCACTTCACACTTATCAGCATTAAACTCCATCTGCCATCTTTCAGCCCACTTTTCCAAATGGCCCAAATCTCTCTGTAGACTTTGAGAATCTACTTCATTATCCACAATACCACCTATCTTAGTATCATCTGCATACTTACTTATCCAATTTTCCACCCCATCATCCAGATCATTGATGTACATGACAAACAACAGTGGACCCAACACAGATCCCTGAGGCACCCCACTGGTCACCGGCTTCCAACCTGACAAACAGCCATCCACCATTACTCTCTGACATCTCCCTATTCAGCCACTGTTGAATCCATCTTGCTACTCCGCCATTAACATCCAAAGATTGAACCTTCTGAACCAACCTTCCATGGGGAACCTTGTCAAAGGCCTTACTGAAATCCATATAGACAACATCCACTGCTTTACCCTCATCAATTTCCCTAGTTACCACTTCAAAAAATTCAAGAAGGTTTGTCAAACATGACCTTCCAGGCACAAATCCATGTTGACTGTTCCTGATCAGACCCTGTTTATCCAGATGCTTATATATATTATCTCTAAGTATCCTTTCCATTAATTTGCCCACCACTGACGTCAAACTAATAGGTCTATAATTGCTAGGTTTATTCTTTGAACCCTTTTTAAACAATGGAACAACATGCGCAGTACGCCAATCCTCCGGCACTATTCCCGTTTCTAATGACATTTGAAATATTTCTGTCATAGCTCCTGCTATTTCTACACTAACTTCCCTCAATGTCCTAGGGAATATCCTGTCAGGACCTGGAGACTTATCCACCTTTATATTTTTCAAAAGTGTCAGTACTTCCTCCTCTTTGAATCTCATAGTTTCCATAGCTAATCTACTTTTTTCCCTTACCTCACAGAGTTCAATATCCTTCTCCTTGGTGAATACCGAAGAAAAGAAATTGTTCAATATCTCCCCCATCTCTTTTGGCTCTGCAGATAGCTGTCCATTCTGGTTCTCTAATGGTCCAATTTTATCCCTCGTTATCCTTTTGCTATTAATATAGCTGTAGAAACCCTTTGGATTTACTTTCACCTTTCTTGCCAAAGCAACCTCATATCTTCTTTTAGCCTTCCTAATTTCTTTCTTAAGATTCTTTTTACATTCTTTATACTCCTCTAGCACCTCATTTACTCCATGCCTCCTATAATTCTTGTAGATATCTCTCTTTTTTCGAAACAAGTGTCTAATTTCCCTTGAAAACCATGGCTCTTTCCAATTTTTACCATTTCCTTTCAACCTAACAGGGACATAAAGATTCTGTACTCTTACAATTTCCCCTTTAAATGTCCTCCATTTCTCTTCTACATCCTTCCCATGAAACAAAGTGTCCCAATTCACTCCTTTAAAATCCTCACGCATTCCCTCAAAGTTAGCCTTTCTCCAATCAAAAATCTCCACTCTAGGTCCTGTTCTGACTCGCTCCATAATTATATTGAAACTAATGGTATTGTGATCACTGGTCCTGAAGTGCTCACCAACGCATACCTCCGTCACCTGTCCTGCCTCATTTCCTAACAGGAGGTCCAGCACTGCCCCTTCTCTGGTCGGTACCTCCATGTACTGCTGCAAAAAACTATCCTGCACACATTTTACAAACTCCAAACCATCCAGCCCATTTACAGAATGTGTTTCCCAGTCTATTTTTGGGAAATTGAAATCTCCCACAATCACTACCTTGTGCTTACTACTAATATCTGCTATCTCCTTACATATTTGCTCTTCCAATTCTCGCTCCCCATTTGGCAGTCTATAGTACACCCCTAAAAGTGTTGCTACACCGTTCCCACTTCTCAGTTCCACCCAAATAGCCTCCCTAGACGAACCCTCTAATCTATCCTGCCAAAGCACTGCTGTAATATCCTCTCTGACAAGCAATGCAACACCTCCACCTCTGGTCCCTCCAATTCTATCACCCCGGAAGCAACAAAAGTGCAAAAACTCTGCACTTCTCCAAATAATGCCCACAGCAGCTTCGGTCAGAAGACAGCGAATCCACTGATGGACTCACCTTGTCTTTATTTCAACATCAACACATTCAGAAAACTTGGTTGTGTAATTCCATGAGACGACTGAATGTAAAACTTGCAAAAGGGATTGAAGTATAGATAGAATGCAAACAATAAAGAAATGGTATATTAAAACAGAATGTTGGATATTGCCTGCAGGTCACACAGTATAAGGGGAGCCAGAAACAGAAATGTTTTGGGTCAATGAGTTAAAAAAAAAAAAAAAAAATCAGAACAGAAAGCATTCAAACGTTGAAGGTCAATTCACTGGATGTTTTCAAGAGAGAGTTAGATTTAGCTCTTAGGGCTAAAGGAATCAAGGGATATGGAGAAAAAGCAGGAACGGGTTACTGATTTTAGATGATCAGCCATGATCATATTGAATGGCGGTGCTGGCTCGAAGGGCCTGCTCCTGCACCTATTTTTTTTTGTTTCTTAGAGACGGGATGGGGTGGACCAAATAAACGAGAATGTCTATGGTTAGGTGACGATGAGGGGAGAATGATTGAAAAGGTGGAAGTAACAACCTTGAGAGGATAACAAAGGCTTGTAAACCGGGAATGATCAGAATAGATTTAATGGGAGACTGATGAAAATGAAAGAGAGAAGGAAAGAACAATACTCGAACTGTAAATTGCAACATACTGTAGGAAGAAACACGACTGAAGCTGGAAATCTGAATTTGAAAAAGAGGAACATCTATAAATGCATGGAGAGAGGCACTGCCAGAAAACTGCCCAGTCTGTATAAATGACATTAGGAGTGGAGAGCAAGATGACACTGTGTGGTCAAGCTGTGGTCTGATCCAACAGTGGCAGACATTCTGTGCCGGAGAAAAATCAAGATAGAGTTGATTCTTCTTTCTCCCCTTTCAGAATTTCTGCCACTTTGAAGTTTTATCTTTTAAACAATCATGAGGATTCCAAAGTCAGTCAAAGAGGATAAAAGTAAGGACAAAAAGTTAAAGCCTGGCCAAGACGACAGTAATTGTTGTTTGAAGAAATTGATAGGTGATGTTTCAGTCTGAAGAAGGGTCCCAACCAGAAACAGAGCCTATCTCATCTTTATCATGGACGTCCAGTCACTCTACACCTCCATCCCCCACCAGGACGGTCTCAAAGCCCTCCAGTTCTTCCTCGACCAGAGGAGCAACGCATACCCGTCCACTGACACCTTCCTCCGCCTAGCGGAGTTGGTCCTTACCCTCAATAACTTCTCTTTTGATTCCTCTCCATGTTCTCCAGAGATGCTGCCTGATCAACTGGGTTGCACCAGCATGATGCCTTTTTGCGTAAACCAGCATCTGCAGTCTCTTATGCCTCCATAATTGTTGTTGACCTTGTTTATTCATAACCCGACCATTGTTTGATAAGAAGATGTGAACACACCTTGCTGTCATGGGTTGGTGAATGTATTTTAGGACTCAATATCAATACACCAGTTTGATGCAGAACAAAAGCAGTTTTAAAAAGATGCTCAGTTTCCTTGATTGCCGCTCAAAATGTCTTCAGGAGAGATGGAGATCAGATATTCTGATGCATTTCATGGGAGCTAACAAAGGCACTCACAATGGATGAGCATCAGCAATGCTATCATTTCAAGTAAGAGCCCAGTACGTTTATTGTTAATAAGCAGTGTCTTGCCTTCCAAGCTCTCAAGGTCGGCTGCGGGAAGTGCCCCCGCAGCACAAAGATGGATGGGCGAAGAGAGGGACATCGGTTTGCTGGATGAAGGCGACAGCTGGAGGCCCTGCAGCAGCCTGAGGCTCGCCTGGGTCGAGCTCCGTTTGATAAGACCTAGGGCGTGGATTGGACTTTGAAAATGGCTCCAGAACTTAACTCCTCTTGTATGCGGTCTCAATTGACTATTTCTGTACACTTTGCTAATCAGGGATTGTGCTTGGTTATGGCAATACTTTACTGAACTGTAAGCAAAAAATTTTTTCACTGTGCAATTGCAGATATGACACCTTTGACCATTGGAAACAAGAACGTGGCACCTTTGAGTCTTCAGTGCATGTTACTCCATTTAAAAACTCCAAACACATTTTATCACACTTTTTTGACATAATATTTTCCGTGAATCCGACGCGTTTAATGGGATGCAAGAAACTGATCCGATGGTGAATTTAGCAGATCATGGGAAACAAAAGTAGCGAGCGTAACCGCCTACTTTTCAGCTAGTTAAACATACAAAGTAAAGGGCACGGAGGCGCAGCAGTAGAATTGCTGTGAGACATCACCAGAGACTCGGGTTCGATCCTGACTACGGGTGTACAGAGTTCGCACGTTTGTCCCGTGACCTGCGTGGGTTTTCTCAGAGATCTTTGATTTCCCCCCACACTCCAAAGACGTACTGATTTGGTACAAGTGTAAATTGTCCCTGGTATGTGTAGGATAGTGTTAATGTGCGGGGATCGCTGGTCAGCGCAGACTCGGTGGGCCAAAGGGCCTGTTTCTGCACTGCATCCGTAAACTAAACTAAATGTACGTCGACAACAGACATAAAAAGCTGGAGTAACTTAGAGGGTCAGGCAGCATCTCTGGAGAGAAGGAATGGGTAAGGTTTTGGGTCGAGACCCTTCTTCTACCAAACACCACACCAACCACCCACCTGGCCCACAGTACAGTCCCTGGCACTAGTCACACATTCGGCTCACTCTCCAGATCACCAGCTCACATTCTAATGAGCGACACAGATGCTGAACCGCTGGGATTTATCAACAATGGGATACTGGGTTATCAGAAATTTCCTATAAATTGCAAAGACGTTAGTTAAGAGGTCATGATTTGAGAGAAGGCCAGCTTCCTTTCATATGCTGCCACACCCATACGCACCACGTTGCAATACGTTTATAGAGAGCTGCTATTGAAGCGATTTAGCCCAGCCCAGGAATGTACAAGGCACATTTTTGCCGACACAATTGGTGGAATTTTGGCATGATCCAGAAAACGTGCCTTGAAACAGCACGGCATGACTGATGAAATGTTGGGGCTGGTGTTGTTCATGTATTAACTCACTAGCCTTCAGAAAGTGGTCAGGTGATATGTATTTTGGAGCAGGTCCATATGCCAATTCCATATCTCTCCACCCATCTTACAAATTAATGAGGACATCAGATTAATTTGGGGATCTTGCCCCTAAAAATAATCCATGGAACAATCACAATTATCATTAGAAGATGATCTTAAAATGTCTTCATAGTTATAGAGTCAGAGAGTGATAGTGTGGAAACAGGCCCTTCGGCCCAACACGCCCACACTGGCCAACATGTCCCAGCTACACGAGTCCCACCTGCCCGCATTTGGTCCATATCCTTCCAAACCTGTCCTATCCACAGATGAAGGATGAATTAGGACTGGTAAAACAATATAACTGGAGTTGGATCAATTTATTTATTCTAGGGTAATGTAGTACAATAGTTACTCATCTGGCATCCGGATGCTTCTAGAACTGATTTAGGGATACAAGTACAAAACCCAACAAGGCAGCTCATGAATTTAAATTCAGCAACAAAAGCTCATGATCTAAACAAGGGCTGTGGTAGACAGAGTCACACAGCATAGAAACAGGCCAGTCGGGCCAGCTTGCCCATGCCCACCAAGGTGCCCCATCCACACAACTCCCACTTGCCCATGTTAGTTCCATATCTCTTCAAACCTTTTCTATCCATGTATCAGTCCAAATGTCTTTTAAATGTTATAGTTTCTGCCTTAACAACCTCCTCCAGCTGCTCATTCCATATTCCTACCATCCTCTGGTGAGAGGGTCAAGATTTGATGGGAATCTGAGGGTTCAGTTTTTCCCCCCATACAGAAGGTGGTGGGTATATGGAATGAGCTGCCGGAGAAGGTAGAAACTATAACAACATTTAAAAGACATTTGCACAGGTACGTGGATAGAGAAGGTTTAGAGGGATATGAGCCAAGCACAGGCAGGTGGGACTGGTGTAGATGGGGCATCTTGGTCGGCATGGGCTGGTTGGGCTGAAGGGCCTGTGTCCGTTCTGTATGACTACGACTAAAATTTAAATCTGTAATTCCACAAAGCAATTTACATGGGATTTTATTATTCAGTTTTTGATTTAAAAACCCAGCTTTATACTTTTTGATGCTTGACCACTTATTGGATGTCACCAGCAGGAAACTGGTCACAGAAGATTGCAAAGATGGCTGTGATGGGAAGAGATCTCTTGGCATGAATGACTTTGTTCCACTTTTGTCAGTTTCCATTGCATTGAACTGAGTCGCAATACCATTTTCTGCCACCAGAGAGCTACACACATCCATTCAAGCTAAAATCTAAATGACACAAAGTACTGAAGTAACTCAGGTCAGGCAGCATCTCTGGGACACGTGGATAGGTGATGTTTTGAGTAAGGACCCTTTGCTGTCTAAACCACTGATTCACTCCCGCACTTTGTGTCCTTTTGTGTCAACCAGCATTCACAGTTGCTTGTTTCCACACTAAAAAAACTGAAGGCCTTACACACATTTTTAATGACACAATGGGATTGAACTGCGGAGTTAAATCACAAATTAAACACGACAGCCACCTACCATCACGTACCATGAGCAGTGATCACTTTGCCACATGGAAGTGCAGGGAATAGAAGGATATGGACGGCACTGTGTACTCTTCTAATCTAATCTAAAGTAGATAATGATACCTCAGATTGTGCACTTTGCAATGTGTTCACACGTTGGCCCACACACACAGATACTCACAGTCACACGTACAGACACAAACAAGAAGCATGGTAGAAATTGGCAGCTAAAGTCATGGCATTTTCAAGTTTGGTTTGAGTGCAGGAGCAGCACCAGTAAAGTTTTGATATCTTCACTATTACAAAATGCAGCCCAAGATTTTGTTTTCACTCCATCAGATTTATTTTGAAAAAAGGAAGTGGCATTAGTATTTCTCAACCCAAGTCAACCAGATTCATTTCAAAGAAACTGACTAAACTTAGTGCTAAATATGAAAGTAAGGCATCAATCTCACGACAAAACACTCGGCTTGCTAACTTATCCGTGGCATAACTGCTGGGCAATACAAGGTGCTGAGGTTACAATTTCTGATGGCATAAGTAACTTATTATTGCCTTCATTAGATAAATAACTAATTGCAATATTTGAACAATCTGAAAAGTATAGAGCAATCTTGGGGTTCAGGTTCATAGCTCCCCGACAGTAGCAACACAAGTAGATAGAGTGACCAAGGCAGCGTACAGTCGTTTGTCTTCATGTGGAATCCACTGTGGTGGATGTTGCCACATTACAGAAAGGATGTGGAGGCTTTGGACAATTCATCAAAATGCTGCCTGGATTAGAGGATATTACCAATAAGGAGAGGTTGAACAAACTTGGATTATTTTTTCTGAAACATCAGCGCTCAAAGAGAGATCTGATAAAAATATATAAAACTATGACAAGCATAGAAAAGAGAGACAGACATAATATTTTTTTCAAGGGTGAAAATGTCAGACAAGTGAGCATAGATTTAAGGTGACAATAGCAAAGTTTAAAAAGGAGATATGCGGGGCAAGTTTTTTTAACAAGGAAGAATGGTGGTTGCCTGAAATGAACTGTGAAGGGTGGTGGTGGAGCCGGATACGGCAGTGACATTTAAGAGGCTTTTAGATAGGCACATGAATATGCAAGGAATGGAGGGATACGGTTCACCTGCAGGCAGGAATACTTTAAACTGAAATCATATCCGGTGTGGACATTGAAGGGCTTGTTCCTGTGATGTACCGTTTCTATATTGTTCTGTGAAAGGCTATCAGTTTCAGACGCAGCAGAAGTGCAAAGCAGTGGCAAGACTTGCATCTGGAAGAGGGTGTAAAGCTCGGGTCTCCCTGCACAAGAATACACTTGCTTTTGAGGATGGGCAATGAATATTCACAAGATGGATTCCAGGGATGCAGGGCTTGTAGAGGAGAGGTTAGGCAAAATGTACCTGCACACTCGTATTTGGAACAATGAAAAATTGTCCTGACTCAGGTGCCAAGCACTCGGGGCATGTCTTAGAATAAAAGATCAACCATGTAGGACTGAGATAAGAATAAATCTCTTCACTAGAAAAGCAGTGAACCTTTGGAATTCCCACCACGATGGTAGTGGTGGCAGCATCTTGGTATATTGAGGGAAAAGGTACATGTAGAAAAGTGGTTGAGGTAATATATTGGTCACAATGATATAGAACAGCAGAGCTGGAACAGGGGAGATCGAATGGACCACCCTTGCTCCTATTTACTACTGGGAAGCACCCTTACAACTTCCAACAGTTCCAAGAAATAGATGAACTCTTCAAAACCACGTCAATTTAAACTGTTAAAGTGCTTTGGGATAGCCCAAAAAGTTGATAGAAATCAAAACTCTTTATATTAATACTCGATCATGATGTCTGGCTTTGTCTATTTATGCACTGCACATTTTGATGCTTTGCCTTGGATTTTTCTGTTTTAAAGATCATTTACATCAAGGTACGTTCCCAATCTAGTATAGCGTATTGGATTTGGATTTATTTAAGCACAAATCAACCTCCACAAGTCAACATTTATTACCGGTTTTATATTTTGGAGGACCCAGGCTAAACGTAGGGACACGTGCTGTGTGGAGAACTGGATCACACTCGCAGCCAAGAAGCGTTTCTGTCGGGAGAGAAAATGGAGCAGGGCGCTGGATCTTTGAACTAACTGCAAGAAAGAAAAGAAAAAGAATAATTCAATTATTCTGCTTCAGTACACAATGCAGACTCAAGGCCACATGACTTAAATGAATTTCATGCACTATTGTTTCAGACCAGAGCCACAATTAATTTTTTGGGGCTCCTAAAGGACTGTGTTAGGAATCCTGGAGCAGCAGCTCGATGACCTCCGTCTGGTCAGGGAGAGTGAGGAGGTCATGGAGAGGAGCTACAGGGAGGTAGTCACTCCCAGACCACAGGAGGCAGACAAGTGGGTCACGGTTAGGAAGGGCAAGGGGCAGAGGCAGGGGCTAGAGAGTACCCCTGTGACCGTACACCTGGAAAATAGGTACTCGGGTTTGAGTACGATTGGAGGGGACAGCCTAGCTGGGGGCACCAACAGCGGCCGGGCCTCCGGCACAGAGACCGGCCCTGATGCTCAGAAGGGTAGCAAAAAGAGGAGGCAATTGTAATAGGGGACTCTATAGTTAGGGGGTCGGATAGGCGATTCTGTAGACGCAGTCGGGAGACCCGGATGGTAGTTTGCCTCCCTGGTGCCAGGGTCTCGCATGTGTCAGAACGTGTACAAAAGATTCTGATAAGGGAGGGAGAGGAGCCTGATGTTGTGGTACACATAGGTACCAATGACATAGGCAGAAAAAGTGACGAGGTCCTGAAGGGAGAATTTAGGGAGTTGGGGGGGAAAGTTAAGGAGAAGGACCAAAAGGGTAACGATTTCAGGATTACTGCCTGTGCCGCGTGACAGTGGGAGTAGGAATGAAATGAGGTGGAGGATAAATGTGTGGCTGAGGGACTGGTGCAGTGGGCAGGGATTCAAGTTTCTTGATCACTGGGACCTCTTTTGGGAAGGCATGATCTGTACACAAAGGACGGGTTGCACTTGAAGCCCGAGGGGGACCAATATCCTGGCAGGGAGATTTGCAAAGGCTACTGGGGAGACTTTAAACTAGAAAGGCTGGGGGGAGGGACTCGGGAGGGGGCTAGGGGTCAGGGTGTGGGGCAAGAGGCAGAGAAGGGAAGCACTCGGATCCAAAATGTAGGCAAGAAAGATGAAAAAGATAATAGACCGAGAATAAGGGATGGTGGGTTTCTAAAATGTGTATATTTTAATGCTAGGAGCATTGTAAGTAAGGTGGACGAACTTAGAGCCTGGATTGACACCTGGAAATATGATGTTGTTGGCAATCAGTGAAACATGGTTGCAGGAGGGCTGTGATTGGAAACTAAATATTCCAGGATTTCGTTGCTTCAGGTGTGATAGAATTGGAGGGACCAGAGGGGGAGGAGTTGCATTGCTTGTCAGAGAAGATATTACAGCAGTGCTTTGGCAGGATAGATTAGAGGGCTCATCTAGGGAGGCTATTTGGGTGGAACTGAGAAGTGGGAACGGTGTAGCAACACTTTTAGGGGTGTATTATAGACTGCCAAATGGGGAGCGTGAATTGGAAGAGCAAATATGTAAGGAGATAGCAGATATTAGTAGTAAGCACAAGGTAGTGATTGTGGGAGATTTCAATTTTCCAAAAATGGAAACACATTCTGTAAATGGGCTGGATGGTTTGGAGTTTGTAAAATGTGTGCAGGATAGTTTTTTGCAGCAGTACATAGAGGTATCGACCAGAGAAGGGGCAGTGCTGGACCTCCTGTTAGGAAATGATGCAGGTCAGGTGACGGAGGTATGCGTTGGTGAGCACTTCGGGACCAGTGATCACAATACCATTAGTTTCAATATAATTATGGAGAGAGTCAGAACTGGACCTAGGGTAGAGATTTTTGATTGGAGAAAGGCTAACTTTGAGGGAATGCGTAAGGGTTTTAAAAGGAGTGAATTGGGACACTTTGTTTCATGGGAAGGATGTAGAAGAGAAATGGAGGACATTTAAAGGGGAAATTGTAAGAGTACAGAATCTTTATGTCCCTGTTAGGTTGAAAGGAAATAGTAAAAAATGGAAAGAGCCATGGTTTTCAAGGGAAATGGACACTTGTTTCGAAAAAAGAGAGATATCTACAATAATTATAGGAGGCATGGAGTAAATGAGGTGCTAGAGGAGTATAAAGAATGTAAAAAGAATCTTAAGAAAGAAATTAGGAAGGCTAAAAGAAGATATGAGGTTGCTTTGGCAAGAAAGGTGAAAGTAAACCCAAAGGGCTTCTACAGCTATATTAATAGCAAAAGGATAACGAGGGATAAAATTGGACCATTAGAGAACCAGAATGGACAGCTATCTGCAGAGCCAAAAGAGATGGGGGAGATATTGAACAATTTATTTTCTTCGGTATTCACCAAGGAGAAGGATATTGAACTCGGTGAGTTAAGGGGAAAGAGTAGAGTAGCTATGGAAACTATGAGATTCAAAGAGGAGGAAGTACTGACACTTTTGAAAAATATAAAAGTGGATAAGTCTCCAGGTTATTCCCTAGGACATTGAGGGAAGTTAGTATAGAAATAGCAGGAGCTATGACAGAAATATTTCAAATGTCATTAGAAACGGGAATAGTGCCGGAGGATTGGGGTACTGCGCATGTTGTTCCATTGTTTAAAAAGGGTTCAAAGAATAAACCTAGCAATTATAGACCTATTAGTTTGACGTCAGTGGTGGGCAAATTAATGGAAAGGATACTTAGAGATAATATATATAAGCATCTGGATAAACAGGGTCTGATCAGGAACAGTCAACATGGATTTGTGCCTGGAAGGTCATGTTTGACAAACCTTCTTGAATTTTTTGAAGCGGTAACTAGGGAAATTGATGAGGGTAAAGCAGTAGATGTTGTCTATATGGATTTCAGTAAGGCCTTTGACAAGGTTCCCCATGGAAGGTTGTTAAGAAGGTTCAATCTTTGGGTGTTAATGGCGGAGTAGCAAGATGGATTCAACAGTGGCTGAATGGGAGATGTCAGAGAGTAATGGTGGATGGCTGTTTGTCAGGTTGGAAGCCGGTGACCAGTGGGGTGCCTCAGGGATCTGTGTTGGGTCCACTGTTGTTTGTCATGTACATCAATGATCTGGATGATGGGGTGGAAAATTGGATAAGTAAGTATGCAGATGATACTAAGATAGGTGGTGTTGTGGATAATGAAGTAGATTTTCAAAGTCTACAGAGCGATTTGGGCCATTTGGAAAAGTGGGCTGAAAGATGGCAGATGGAGTTTAATGCTGATAAGTGTGAAGTGCTACATCTTGGCAGGACAAATCAAAATAGGACGTACATGGTAAATGGTAGGGAATTGAGGAATGCTGTGGAACAGAGGGATCTAGGAATAACTGTGCATAGTTCCCTGAAGGTGGAATCGCATGTAGATAGGGTGGTAAAGAAAGCCTTTGGTGTGCTGGCCTTTATAAATAAGAGCATTGAATATAGGAGTAGGGAAGTAATGTTAAAATTGTACAAGGCATTGGTAAGACCAATTCTGGAGTATGGTGTACAATTTTGGTCGCCTAGTTATAGGAAGGATGTCAACAAAATAGAGAGAGTACAGAGGAGATTTACTAGAATGTTGCCAGGGTTCCAGCAACTATGTTACAGAGAAAGGTTGAACAAGTTAGGTCTTTATTCTTTGGAGCGCAGAAGGTTAAGGGGGGACTTGATTGAGGTCTTTAAAATGATGAAAGGGATAGACAGAGTTGACGTGGATACGTTTTTTTCCCATTGAGGGTAGGGAAGATTCAAACAAGAGGGCATGACATGAGAATTAAGGGACAGAGGTTTCGGGGTAACGTGAGGGGGAACTTCTTTACTCAGAGGGTGGTGGCTGTGTGGAATCAGCTTCCAGCAGAAGTGGTGGAGGCAGGATCGATTTTAACATTTAAGAGTAAAGTGGATAGGTATATGGACGTGAAGGGAATGGAGGGGTATGGTCTGAGTGCAGGTAGATGGGACTAGGGGAAAAACAAATGGTCGGCACGGACTGGAAGGGCCGAGAGGGCCTGTTTCCGTGCTGTAATTGTTATATGGTTATATGGTTAATTTTTTGGGTCTGATGCAATGTTTGTTCGGTAATTATGATAATCGTATTCTGGTTGGAGATCTGCAGATCCTGCCACTCATGGCTGTGGAGGCCAAGTCATTGGGTATTTTTTAAGATGGAGATTGACAGATTCTGGATCGGTATGAGAGATCAAGAGTTATGGGGAGAAGGAATTGGGTTGAGAGGGAACGATAGATCAGCCATGATTGAAAGGCGGAGTCAACTTTTGTAGGTTTTTGACGAGGATGCAATTTTTTTCCGCATCGTATCTCCGTCCCCACTGTGGCCTAACATCGTGGAGTTGTTAGCCTTTCCTGGAGACCTACCCCGTGCTCCAAGCCGAGGGAGTCGGTGGGACTTTAACATTACGGAGCTTGCAATCCCTTTGACGGGGAGCGAAGCTCCAACCACATGGCATGTGGACTTTAATATCATGAAGCCTGCGGTCTCTGGTAAGAAGAGACCGATTCGGGAGCTCCATGCGGTGTAGTGAGTTTCAAGCGCAACGGCGCAGGAGTTTCGATAACCCTGACGGGGGCTTCGATTGTCGGCTGCGGGGGCTTTGATCGCCCCGATTGTGGATGGTTTGACTGCCCTGACCACGAGAGAACAAAGAGGAAGAAGATTGAACTTTATTGCCTTCCATCACAGTGAGGAATGTGGAATCCACTGTGGTGGATGTTAACGTTAGCTTTTATGTGGTTTTGTGTCTTGTTGCTTTTCATTTAGTATGGCTGGTACATGTGACAATAAACTGACCTTGAAACCTAGAAGTTTGGTTGCATTGAATCACAATAACACTATTGCGATTCAATGCAACTTAGTTCAAAAACTTAAGCAGTCTCCCCAGAGAAGGCAAGATGAGCTATTTTCTAATAAACTAATAAAAATAAAATAAATTGGGATCTTCCTCCTGCTCAGAACAATGAGCAAGGAACCAACAGGGGAAAATAATTGAGAGTTGGCACGACATGAAAGGAAATGTGATTTAAAGTGGCACAACTAGGTTTTGTTCACTTTACATGCACCAACCTGATAAACAAAATGCTTTAGAAAGTTCAATGAAAAAGCTTAAGAAAACCAACTACAAGATTACAAAGCTCATGGAGAAATTAAATGCTGCTAGACTGGACAAACAGGTTGTTTCTGTGCTGCTCTTTCTACATAATTAGCCACCTCCTATATTGAAACACACAAGGAAATTCAGATGCTGGAATCTTGCATGGAACTAAACGCTGGAGTTACTCAGTGGGTCGGCACCCAATCAGGAATACGTGGATAGGTGACGTTTCAGGTCAGGACTCGTCTTCAGACTGATTGTAGTTGAATGGAGAAAGCTGGAGAAGCGCGGGGTGTGGGACAACGCCTGACGAGCGATAGGTGGATATAGGCGAGAGTTTTAAAAAATATATTTGCCAGATGGATGGTCAAAGGCTAGAGATGAACAGAATACATAAGGGGGGCCAAAGAAGGCATCTTTTGTCACCTTGTTATTTCTGGCTCGTGTGACTGAGAACAATCACATCATTGAGGGTTAATGGTGGCGAGAGTTACTGTGGAGGAGGTGTTGTCACCTATCCTTACTGACAGAGGTCCGTGGGTCAAAAATTAGAAGATCCAGTGGCAGATGGGTGAGCTGATTTCAATGTCTGTAATTTGCGTGGGATTATGGTGTTAAAGGCTATAGTTGATAAATAGGAGTATAACATAGGAGACCGTGTTGTCTAGATGTTCCACAGATGAGTTTAGGAATAGAGTGCCATAAGGATCAAAGCTGGGTTCACCACTGTTTATAATGTAATACAAGGAACTGCAGAATGCTGGTTTATACCAAAGATAGGCACAAAATGCTGGAGTAACTCAAGTCAGGCAGCATCGAAGGAGAACATGGATAGGTGACGTTTCGGGCCAGAACCCTCGTCAGACCAATGTTTGTTATCTTCACCAATGGTTTGGATGACAAAGTAGTCAACGTTGTTCGTAAATTTGCAGATTACATCAAAAATTGTTTGTACAGTGAACAGTGAGGAAGGATATCCAGGCTTACAATTGGATCTAGATCAGTTGAGAAGGTGGACCAGGAGAAGGCAAATGTAATTAAACTCTGGAATGTGCGAGGCGATGCATTTTAGGAGGACAAATCAGGGCAGAACTGACACCATAAATGATGGAGCTCTGAGAATGCTACAGAACAAAGATATACGAGAATACCGGCGCATAGTTCCCTAACAGTGGCGAGACAGGTGGACAGTATGTCTGAAGAAGGGTCTCGACCCAAAACGTCACCCATTCCTTCTCTCCAGAGGTGCTGCCTGACCCACTGAGTTACTCCAGCTTTTTGTGTCCATCTTTGGACAGCATGGTGAAGGTGGTATTTGGCATGCTTGCCTTCATTGGGAAAGGTACGGAGTACAAATGTTGGGACATGATGAATACTGCTGTATGAGTCAGTGGTGAGACCACACTTGGAGTACTGTGCGTAGCTCTGGTTGCCCAGCTCTCAGAAAAGTGTCATTCAGGTGGAAAAAGCGCAGAAGTGATTCACCAGGATGTCACCTGGGCTTGCTTGAGTTGGAGGGAGAGGTTGGACAGACAAGGACATTTTCCTTTGGAGTGTAGAGAGTAGGGCTGACCTTATTGAGGTGTACAACATCATAAAGTGAACGCTCAGAGTATTTCTCCAAAGGTAGACAATTTTAAAACCAGAGGGCATAGGCTTGAAATGAGAGGGGAGAGATTTGAGAGAAATGTCAGAGGGAACGTTTTCCTTTCAGAGGGTGGTCAGTATCTGGACTTCGCTACCAGGGGAAGCTACAAAACGGGAAACAATTAAGACTTTTAAATGGCATTTGGACAGATGTGTGGATTGTAAAGATTTGGACAGTTTAGGCTAAATGCAGGCAAATGGGACGAGCCCTGCCAACTAGGTCAGCATGGACAAGGTGGGCTGAAGTCTGTTTCCATGCTCTGTAACTCTATGACTCCAAGCTGGAGGAGCTCAGTGGGTTGTGCAACATCCATGGAGGCAAAGGGATGGCCGAAGTTTCAAATCTACACTTGTGCACTACAATTCCTTGGATTTGACATTGGATGGTGAACAATGCGTGAGCATTGGCCATGCCTAATTGAGTTGTAATGTTTCTACATGATGAAATAGACCGTCTACATTCTCGCCACAACTCACTTGAGGAATGACAAGGCCCATTAGCTAATGTTGTAAAAATGTGGACTAGAGGTGGAAGACAAACTTCTTAAAGACTTTGCATCTTGTTTCCCCCCCAAATATCCTAGTCATTTTAAGAGTTGTGCAAAGCCCTTAGATTATTGCAACACTCACCCATTTCAAAATTACATCCCGTGAACATCTGGAGGCAAAGTATAATGACATAACCCAAAGCAAGTTTCAACATCTGATATGTTTAAGAAAGAACTGCAGATGCTGGAAAAATCGAAGGTAGACAAAAAAGCTGGAGAAACTCAGCGGGTGAGGCAGCATCTGTGGAACGAAGGAATAGGCAACGTTTCGGGTCGAAGAAGGGTCTCCACCCGAAACGTCGCCTATTCCTTTGCTCCACAGATGCTGCCTCACCCGCTGAGTTTCTCCAGCTTTTTTGTCTACCTTCAACATCTGATATGTGTTTTTTTCTCATGTCTTTAATTATGGCTGGCAAAATAAGCCAACTTAGCCAGCAAACCCCACAAAGTATAATTTGACCACATTACCCAAAGTAGCAAAGAGCTGTTCCACGATTTGACAAGGCTCACTGCTCGAAGATCTTGCCAGCAGATGAAGTTATGAAATGGTTTTCCTGTCTTACTGCAACACAGATACAAAACGCAATAGTTGTAAAGAGAACACAATTCTAATAACACCTCTGAAAACTCAAAGGCAAACATATTACAAATATCCAAGATGGAAATGACACAAAAGGCATAAAGCACAGATACATGTTGCAAAATAAATTGCACATAAATTTGAGAAAATCATCCATCATAAAAACACCCCCATTATCATTGATATACTTCACAATCAGCAGAGATCTGACTATTGATCTCTGCACAGATCTCCAGTCTGAATAACACCCCTCCACGACTATCTTCTGTTGCCTTTGGCCAAGCCAATTTAGAACCCAACTACCATGTTTCCGAGGATCCCAGAATGCTGGACCGGCATTCTCACCAGCTAGGCTTTAAATTATTCCCACATCCCAGATATGAGTGTACCCCAAAACAGATGCTCCCACTTTACCCGCCCCAGCTCCTGTCCAATCCTGTTGTAATTAGCCATCGCCCAATTTGGTCCTGTCTTCCCCCCCCCCTCCCGTTTCACCCCCTCCATCCCAGATCCAGTCTAATCCTTGTCCAACACTATCTGAAAAAATGACCACAATTCCCAAAATGTTCTCCCATTGAACTCTGACCACCTGGTCCGGCTCATTTTCCAAAACGAGGTCTAGTAAGGCCTCTTCTCTGGTTGGTCCATCTACATACCTTTAAAAAAAAAACACCTGGATGAACCTAACCATGAACTGCTCTATCTACATCTCTACCACCAAGAAAGTCTCTGATAATGTTAGGGAAATTAAAGTCACCCAATGCAACAACCCTGCTAAGGTTCCATAGAAAATAGGTGCAAGAGTAGGTCATTCGGCCCTTTGAGCTAGCACCGCCATTTGATATGATCATGGCTGATCATCCAAAATCAGTACCCTGTTCCTCCTTTTTCCCCATATCCCTTGATTCCGTGAGCCCGAAAAACTAAATCTCTCCTGAAAACATCCAGTGAATTGGCCTCCACTGCCTTCTGCGGCAGAGAATTCCACAGATTCACAATTCTCTGGGTAACAACTTTTTTCCGCATCTCAGTCCTAAATGGTCTACCCCTTTGTGACACCTGGCTCTGGACTTCCCTCAACATCTGGAAAAAGATTCCTGCATCTAGCCTGTCCAATCCCTTAAGAATATATGTTTCAATAAGATCCACTCTCATCCTTCTAAATTCCAGTGAATACATTCTTTCATCATATGACAGTCCCGCCATCCCGAGAATTAACCTGGTGAACCTACGCTGCGCACTTCCTCAATAGCAAGAATGTCCTTACTCAAATTAGGAGACAAAAATTGCACATAACACTCCAGGTGTCGTCTCACCAGGGCCTTGTACAACTGCAGGAGGACTTCCTTGCCCCTATACTCAAATCCTCTCGCTATGGCGGCCAACGTGCCATTTGCTTTCTTCACTACCTGCTATACCTGCATGCTTACTTCCAGTGACTGATGTACCTAGGTCTCAATGCACCTCCCATTCTCCTAAATCCACCATTCAGATAATAATCTGCCTTCTTGTTCTTGCCACCATAGTGGATAACCTCACATGTGGACAACCTATCCAAGTCACCCTGCAGCCTCATAGCATCCCCCTCGCAGCTGACTCTGTCACCCAACTTCGTGTCATCTGCAAACTTGGAGATGTTACATTTAATTCCCTTGTCTAAATTATTAATCTATGTTGTAAATAACTGGGGTCCCAGCACCGAGCCTTACGGCGCCCCACTAGTCATTGCCTGCAATTCTGAAAAGGACCCCGTTAGTTCCTACTCTTTGCTTCCTGTCTGCCAACCAGTTCTCTATCCATGTCAATACCCTAACCCCAAAATCATGTGCTCTAATTTTGCACAGTAATCTCTTGTGTGGGACCTTGCAGAGGCTTTTAAAAGCTCAGATACTCCACATCTTCTGGCTCTCGCTTACCCATTCTCCTTGTTCAATCCTCAAAAACTTCCAGAAGATTAGTCAAGCATGATTTCCCCTTCATAAATCCATACCGACTTTGACCGAATCCTGTCACTGCTTTCCAGATGCACTGCTATAACGTCTTTAATAATCGACTCCAGCATCTTCCCTACTACCGATACAGGCTAACTGGTCTATAATTCCCCATTTTCTCTCTCCCTCCTTTCTTAACAAGTGGGGTTACACCAGCTACCCTCCAGTCCAGTGCTACATTGGGATTTATCATGTTAGACCAGACATTACTGGAGGAATGTTGCCCGCTCAAGTCCTCCTGTCCTTGAGAATCACCTGGGGACAGCACGGTCGGGTGTAATGTGTAAAAACAATTTGTGCAATTTACTGCCTTTGAGTCACAAGAGCAGCATGGTGGCGCAGCGGCAGAATTGCTGCCTTACAGCCACAGAGACCCTGGTTCGATCCTGACTACAGGTGCTGTTTGCATGGAGTTTGTACATTCTCCGTGACTGCGTGGGTTTTCTCCCACATTCCAACAACGTAAAGGTTTGTTGGTTAATTGGCATATTTAAAATTGTCCCTAGTGTGTAAGATAGCGCTAGTGTATGGGGATCGCTCATCAGCACAGACTTGGTTGGCATGGAGAGCCCGTTTCTGCGCTGTATCTCCAAATTATACAGCTCCTGTCTGTCATTCTGATGATGAGTCTTTGATCCGAAACTCGGTTTCTTTCGTCACAGTTGGTTTTGAAAGCGTTTAATGAAATAGAAGTTACAAAAGGATTCTTCTGTAGATTTAGAAGTTACAAAATAGATGCTTAATCTTTCTTCTATTACACTAGTGAGATTTCTGCACAAAAGCACCAGGTGTCTTGTCCTATAATATAAACACTAGTGAGATGACAGCACAATAACATGAATGTTTTGCCTTTCTTCTATTACACTCGCGTGTTTTCAGCACAATCACACTAGATATTTTGCTCTACGATATAAACAATCAGAAAGATGTTCAGACAACTCGGTTCTTACCCTCTACTCTACAGATTGTACTGTACAGACAATTAATCAACAAGGTCAAAAAGCAAGAGTGCTTGAATCTGCAAAAAATAGCTCCTTCAGCATAACCATATAAGGGCTAACCTTTCCTCTATCGGAAGAACCTGTCAATCTTTGATATTAACCATGGACAAGGCAAGAGGCTGTACAAAGCTCTGTACGATAAAGAATTGCTGATTATTGGGGTATAAGTACGTGATTGAACATTACATCTGTGTGTGGAATAAGAGCAACCCTGCAGTCTGTGTTTACATAGAATTGGCTCCCACACCCGCCTGGGCATAATAAAGATGTTACTGTATTACTGATTTTTGTGTTGTTATCTGTTTGATGCAAATCGGACTTCAACAGTTTGACCTACTGAGTATTTCTAGCATTAACTTTCTTTTGTATTTCTCTCATCTACAATTCTTGCATTTAATTAAGAAAGTTTTTAATGGATTTGAGGGAACTCGCATGCCCAGGTGCACTGTGGACATTAAAAATTATGGAGAGAAATTACGGTTTGCAGAGGGCAAAGTTAAGGCTCCAAATGATCGTGTGCAATCGCCCTGGATTTGGCATCCAGTGTTACACCATAGAATGATTCCTCTTTTGCAGTGAAAGGGATAGCACAGAGAGCCCAAGGACAACCTTCTATTCAGGGTCAAGGTGTGGAGGCTTTGACAAAGAAACAACTACATTTGTTACCAAAAAAGTCAATATACGCCAGAGTAAACCAACATCTGATATCAGTTTGTGTTTTAACATTGAGGATAGAGACTGGGGAGGAAACCTTGGTGCAACACACACAAACCTGATACAAGCTATCTCAGCAAGAACCTCTGCAGCAAATATATATCCCATTCGAAGGAACAAAAAGAGTAATTGACCACCTGAAAAATAGATTTAATCTCAAAATCCAACAAAAAACACTTTGCTTATCAGGGCTCGAAATTAGCGGTTGCCCGGGTGCCAATGGCAACCTAAACTCCCACTGGGCAACCTAAAAGCCATGTCATTTTGCCCGGCTTGGCAAGCAACCGTGACCCGCCCGCCATCCGTGTCCGGGTCTCGGCTCGGAGCTAGCTCTCTGCTCTCGGCGCTCGGGTCTCGGCGCTAACTCTCTGCTCTCGGGTCTCCACTCGGCTCTGCTCTCGGGTCTCCACTCGGCTCTCCACTCGGCACTCGGCTCTCGGGTCTCCGCTCGGCACAGCCAGCCGCCGAGCACATCATCGGCCGTGGTTGTGCGCATGAGCGGCCCTGCACATGCGCACTGCCACGGCAACTGGTCGGCGCCGGCCACTTTCTCCCTCCTTTTGCATTGTGGGAGTTCTGGCCGCCATTGCTGTCCGGTCGCTGCCTCACCGCGACCGCTGAAAAACAATGCAGAATCACTCCCTGGAGCTGGAGTAACTCCCTGGAGTAACTCTTGCTTCTTGGTTTCCTGGTCCTCCAAAAATATTCAAAATGTTATTTAAACTGGCCACCACCAAACTCTGGAAAAATAACAGCCTATTGCACTTTATCTGTTTATTTATTGTGTATATATATGGTCTATAGTATATAGACACACTGAACTTTTATCTCCTGTTCTGTATTATGTTTACATATTCTGTTGTGCTGCAGCAAGCAAGAATTTCATTGCCCTATCTGGGACACTCGACAATAAAACTCTCTTGATTCTTGACTTGGACTTAAGCAAAAAATGGTTCTTGGGAAAAATAGCTACCTTAGGTTTAGTTGCGTCTGGTTGGTACCTATGGTAGGGTGAAGACTATTCCATGTTTTAATTGTGCGGGGGAACTCCATAGAGCAGCCAGCATCTCTGGATAGAAAACATTGGGTGACGTTTCGGGTAGAAACCCTTCTTTACATTTCCTCTGGTTTTAGTGTTTTTAGTTTAATTTATAGATACAGCGTGGAAACAGGCCCTTCATCCCACCGAGTCCACACCGACCACCTGTACTATCCCACACATCAGCGACGTAAGCCAAGAGTGTTTTATTCTCTCATGTCCCAGTTAGAACAATGAAATCCTTACTTGCAGCAGAATATGTAAACATAGTACTCTGTAAACAATGTTATAAACGAGAAAACAAAACTCCATACAAACAGCACCCATATTCAGGATCAATGCCGGGTCTCTGGCAATTTTAGGCAGCACATTTATGGCCAATGTACTGCCCCAATAGCCTTGAACTGAATTAAAGCACACAGTAGCTATAAAGGGGGACATAGCGTCACTTAGAGATTTAAGACTGAAAATGGATATTTATTTTTTTAGTAACCAATAACTCAACGTATAATTTTTTGTTTGTTGGAAAATAAAATATAGTGGCACAGTTGGTGGACTTGCTGCCTCACACACCTGCTCGATCCTGTCCCCGGGCATGTGGGTTTCCTCCCACATCCCAAAGACACATTGGCTTTGTAGGTTAACTTGTCTCTGTAAAATTGCCCCTAATGTGCAGGTGAGGAAAGTGGGATAACAGAACTTGTTTGAATGGGTAGACAAAAATGCTGGAGAAACTCAGCAGGTGAGGCAGCATCTATGGAGCGAAGGAAATAGGCTACGTTTCAGGATGAGACTCTTCTTCAGACTGATGTCAGGAGGGGTGGGGGGCGGGAAAAAGAAAGGAAGAGGCAGAGACAGTAAGGTGTGGGAGAGCTGCGACTGGGAGGGGAAGGAGGGAGAAAGCAAGGACTACCTGAAATTGGAGAAGCCAATGTTCATACCGCTGGGGTGTAAACTGCCCAAGCGAAATATGAGGTGCTGTTCCTCCAATTTACGGTGGGCCTCACTCTGACCATGGAGGAGGCCCAGGACAGAAAGGTCGGATTCGGAATGGGGAGTAGAAGTGCTGAGCCATCGGGAGATCAGGTTGGTTATTGCGAACTGAGGGGAGGTGTTGTGCGAAGCGATCGCCAAGCCTGCGCTTGGTCTCACTGAGGTTGATCATACACTGAATAACCATATTTTTGTTTGGAAGTGGAAAGAGATAATAGAAATTGCATTAATTGCAACGTGTAAAAAGAGATGAGATACTGTATTGTAATTTTGCTGCATGTCATTGTGGTATATATCATGTCTTGATTGGTGAATATGTTTAGTTTGTGACTTTATTTGAAGCAGAAATAATATGTGAATGCTACATTGAGCATAATTCCGACCGGTAACTATGCACTTCGTCCAAGCACATTATCCCACGCGTAATGCAAGCCGTCTTAAATGACCACCTAAACTGTCATTTGGCAACCTAAAAAGCTGCCGAGGTTGCCCGGCTGGCTACAGGGAAAAAAAGTTAAGCGAGAGCCCCGCTTATGATAATTTTCTGGCCTTTAAATAGATGTAATTAATAATGTTATATTTTTATGAAGGTAGTTTTTCCCTCACAAACTACATCCCATGGCAGAAACATCTTTTCAGGTGTAACTGCAGATGCTGGAGAATCGAGGGTTTTACACAAAAAGGCGGAGAAGCAGCAGCACTAAGGAGCGAAGGAGAGAGGAGATACATCGACCCATCGGCAACCCGCTGAAGCTGCACAGAAACATCTTTTCAGGTGTAAACTGCCAAAATTGGAATAGATTTGGTGACTGCTTTTGACTGAAGTCCTGCAAACAAACAGCACATCCATATCTCACCTTCGACAGCACTTTCTTGTATAGTTTTAATTGTGACTGGCATTCAGACAAGGTATGTTAACAACGAGCTCATGTTCCAATTGCAGGTGCAGTATAAATGCATATTTGAACGGCATTATTAATTTGCAGAGAGAAAAAAAGTGTCCAAAATGTTGTGCATTTCTAACAGGAACATTCAAGCATAAGCTTCATATCTTTCATTAAAAACACTGAAAAATTAAACAAGGAGATACCAGGTCTGCATGTTGCTTCAACTTAGCACATGTTTGAAGTTAGGCAGATAACCTATACAGATGGTCATGTGTATTACTTAAGGATAACTGCTTTCTTAGAAGAACAAGCCCTTTAAAAAAAAAAAAATCAGCTACAGTACATGCCTGGTGACCTGTTTAACAAAGTACTACAAATTGCATGGCTCAATTTGAAGTTAAGCTGTGTCATAGCTAACATTCCCTCATCACCATTGCCTCTGGAATGCATATCAACTGGGTTCTCCCTTATGCTAATCTGCTCATGCTGAAGCCATGGCATGCCAAGGGGAATTTGGCAAAGGGAAGCAAATTTGATTCCACGATAAGGAAATGCAAAAATGCCAAGTGCTTTTAACCTTCAGTGGCATCTTCGATTGGTAAAACTTGCAGTAAAACGTTTCAAAGCTGTAAAACTAAAACCAGAGCATAAACACATTGCATCTGCTGCTGGAAGGATCCTGCTGCTCTTCCACAGCTCCCCACCTATTCCCAAAGGCTGCAACGTAATCATAAGTGCACCACAGGGTCGTTATTGGGTAAATAAACCCAATCTATCCCACTGACTCTCAGCAAGCAACCACTGTAAACAACACTTTTCTAAACGTTATATTCACTCGAATTTGAATCGCGTTAAGATTAAAAATAGAATCTATTTTGATTCTTCCAGCAGTTTCACAATTTAATTCTTTTGCAATCAGCGTCTTTCTACAACATACTTCTCAAATTTTAATTCCTCCCAGATGTTCTGTGTGAACCTTGCAACACCGAAGCCTGAAAACGTTATTGTTTTGATATTCCCTAAAACATTATGAAGGAATGTTCCTAAGCACGCCACAAATCATTTTAGGGGTTCCAAAAAAGTACTCTTTGGTAAAATGCCAGAAAACTGCCTAGAATGTTTTTTTGTTTTTTTTTTAAAGTGTGGCTCAAATACCTTTTTTCCCCCTTCATTCTACAACTAATACAATAGTTCAGCCAACTGAATTTCCAAACACCACAACTGCAGGTCTGAAATGTGATCCTCAATTTTCCAGACTTATAGTAGACATGTTATTCTCTTCACTTACTTGTCCCAAGTAACAAATGTTGCTCTCTGCGTTGAAATGCCCAGAGCTACCATCTGCTTCATATGCAAGTTTGAAACTAGAGACAAAAAAGTAAGAGTCAGTATTGCAAGTTGAAATGCGATTGACATTTTGACATTTAAAAAAAAAAACAGCTGGTAGAAGCCAGTGAGTCAGACAACATCTGTGGAGGGATGGACACAAAGTGCTGGAGTAACTCAGCGAGTCAGGCAGCATCCTTGGAGAACATGCATAGGTGACACCTCGGGTCAAGACCCTTCTTCAGGCTGTCCATTTCCCTCCCTTCAGTAGAGTAAAATGGACAGCGATGTTACTTCATTTGGTCGCCTTTACTTTGCTATGGATTCCAGCATCATGGACCAGAATGGCAATCTAAGCTGATCCCATTTGGCCAAGTTTGTCCCAAATCCCTTTCAATCTTTTCCATCCATATATCTGTTTAAATGATTTTTTTATGAATGTTATCAGGCCTGCCTCAACTTCTTCATCAGGCAGCTCGTTCTGTGTGGAAAATGTTGCCTCTCAGGTTCCTAATAAATCCTTCTCACTCACCTTAAACCTATGCCCTCTATTTCTTGATTCCTCTACCCACGATCACCCCTCAACCTTCTGTGCTCCCAGCCTGCTCAACCTCCCCATATCCAAATTAAATTATTTTAGCCATTCCTTGGACGATTTGCCCTGATGATCAAGAACGTGCCGTGATCCTTGATTAGTCCTCAGTGTCCACGATTCCACCTATTTTACTGTCATCAGCAAACTTACTAATTATTCTTTGCAGATTTTCATCCAAAGCATCGATTCAAATGACAAACAGCAATGTCCCCACTACCAAACCAAAGAATACCACTAGCCTCAAACAGCAATGTCCCCAATTACCAAAACCATCCTTTCACGACCACCCCCCTGCTTCCGACAAATGGACTTATCCTTTAATCTCACATGTGTGGGAAAGAACTGCAGATGCTGGTTTAAATATAGGTAGACACAAAATGCTGGAGGAACTCAGCGGGTCAGGCAGCATCTCTGGAGAGAAGGAACGGGTGACATTTCAGGTTGAGACCCTTCTTCAGACTGAGGGGAGAGGGAGAAAGAGACATGTTTTCACATCTTACCCTTACCTGTCTCACTCTCCCGACAGACTGACGAAGGGTCTCGACCCGAAACGTCACCCGTTCCTTCTCTCTAGAGATTTTTGCCTGACCCCTTGTGTTACTCCAGCATTTTGTGTCTACCGTTAATCTCACATAAATGAAAACATACAGGAAATGATTACATGAAATAATTGTGAAAGTTTTTAGTTTTGGAGTCGCCACAACTGTAGCATTATAGCTCAATACAGTGCTTGTTTTGTAGACAAAGAGGTGCTGATACGCATAGCGTTCTTTGCTGATGGTGTGAATAGCTGATTGTTCTACAGGCGGCTTAAGTCGTTTAAAGGCCTGATCAACTAACCTAATTACCAAATATTTTTTAAAGCTCATTGATCTTTTTGTAATATTGAAAGATTTAAAAATCTAGTTTTTAAACTTTAGAGAGGTGCTGGTACCGTGTACTGGTGTCTCTTCACAAAATAAGCAATGGCTCTATATATTCTGTCGGATCCAGTGGTTATGCCCTCTGCGGTTCCAGTTGCATGGTAGTATCAAATCAGTGCACAAGCACTTGCACAATAAATGCAGCGCAAATTTGTCCTAAAGTTTCAGGCTTTGCATCAATTATTTTTAGCTTTACAAAAATAAGCTCTGAAAATGCTTCCAGCAAAACCAAATGTACAGCTCTTAATTCAGAACTTGCAGTAGAAGTTGCACGTAATGGTTTTCAGTTCGATCTCACTAGAGTTTAAATCCAGAGAGAGCAGCAGGCTGTACAATTGGGTTGAACACAGAATCATATCCAAGGCTCCTTTGCACGGTGAGCTCCAGGCCTGGCGCAAGCTAAATGAATAATAACCAAACACAGCTGGAAGAATGAAAAGAAGCTACTTCCAAGCCAGTGTGAATTAGTATTGAAAATCAATGTTGCATACTTATTTGGCAAGCCATGAATTTTACCACTGTGGTTGATGAATTTAAATTCAAGAATTCAAGACTGTGACTGGAGTAATAGTCAAATGTAAGATATGGTGATCATGTATTTACTGAACCATTGTGAAACTCAACTCAAATCCAATCACTAGTAACCATTCAGGGAGGAAATTCCATGCGAACACTGCCCTTCCCCGAACTCTATCTCCGTAACATTGCCGACACTCATTTGGTGCTACCCCTTGTAACACCCATGCTGAACCTTCAATGGACTTCATCAACTTCAAAGCACTCAAATTTACTTAAATCCACAGACCTCCATCACAACAAAATGGGCAAAATGGGACAATCAATAACAAACTCCATTCGACAAACTATAAACAAACCCACTGACACCAACAAACGCTTCTTCCCACCCTGGAGAGTAACAGTTGTTATGTGAATCATCATGCTCTGGGACTCACCCTGTCCCTACTTTTCACCCCATCAAGCCGTCACGAAACCTCATCAATCACTAGTATACTTCAGGGACCGGAACTCGATTCCAACCCAAACCATCTCCTGGTGCAACCGCAGAAGATGCACATGCCCCATCTGTCCAGGGGCCCGACACTTTGTTATGCAGAGGTTCACTTGCACCTCCTCCAACCTCATCTACTGTATCCATTGTTCAAGATGTGGACTCTTATACATCGGCGAGACCAAACGCAGACTGGACGATCGTTTCACTGAACACCTTCGCTCAGCCCGCCTGAGCCTTCCTGATCGCCGTGTCGCTAAACACTTTAATTCTCCTTCTCATTCCCACAAAGACATTTATGTCCTAGGCCTCCTCCATTCTCAGAGTCAGGCTAAACGCAAATTGGAGGAACAGCATCTTATATTTCGCCTGGACAGCCCAGTGGTACGAATATTGATTTCAGGTAGCCCCAGTATTCCCTCTCTCTCTCTCCCTCTCTCTCACTCTCCCTCTCCCACCCAAGTCACACTAGCTTCTCGTTATCACCTAACAGCTAACCAATGGCCTGTTTTCTTTTTCATCGTTACGTTTTTGCATTCCTTTCATTCATTGTTCTTTATCACTCAACATCATTGTCTATATCTCGCGTTTCGCTTATCCCTAAATAGTCTGAAGAAGGGTCTCGACCCGAAACGTCGCCCATTCCTTCTCCCCAGAGATGCTGCGTATCCTGCTGAGTTACTCTGCCTTTTTGTGTCTATCTTCGAGGAAATTCATACTTTTCTTTACCAATGCAGACTTTGTGACTACTTCAGAATTGAGGCCTCACAATATAGTTAACTTTTAAATAGTCCTTCAAAACTGCACGACAAGCCACTGAATTGATTATATTCAAGGAATTGGAAAATCATTTATCATTAAAACTAAAAGCAAATGAAATAGTGCAAATGAAACTTAACTTAAAATCTTCCCCTTACCTTCCACTGCCTCTTTCACAACAGCCACAAACTGTTCAAACATAATTTCTGGATCGATTTCAACCCATCCAGGTCTGGGATACAATATCTCTATCTGTGGGAAGAACAATAGGCAACAGTCAAACAGAGAAAGGACATTTATGGAAAAAAATATTCATACCATTTTACAGTCTGTCACTTTCTTTATTCCAGGCTAGATATTTGGAACCATGTCAGAATCTGCGGGTGCCAATGTAATGAATGCTATTAAACATGATCCCAAACATACTGCTAAAGCACCAAATTAGTTTTTCAAAGCTAAAAAATGGTAGATTCTTGAGTGGCCAAGTCAATCACTCGATCTGAACCCAATTGAGCATGCGGTTTATATGCTGCTTTAAGGCTAGTGCATAAGAAAGGAGGTGGAGTCGCCATAATGTCTAATGACTCACTCAAATGCAAGCAGAGATCGTATGAACATTTTGCTTCTTTTGAGTATGTGGCTCTTCAGCCGAGTTCATCCTCTCAAGGAGCTATGTTCCTAAATATCTACAGGCCACCTAAATACTGTGCAAACTTCTTTGATGAGTTTACTGAACTGCTGTCTATAATCTGTATTGACTTTGGTTGGTAGTTATTGTTGGTGATTCTAGGTCATGAGGAAGCTGCGAGCCGGCAGCCCTGCCAGCAGCGTGTTCGTTTTTTCAACTTTTTTTGTTTTTTAAGTGTATCTCAATGTGTGTTTTTAATGTTTCTCTGTGCGTCTTGTGTGGAGGGTGGTGTAAGGGGGAAACCGCTTCAGTCACCTCGTCCACGGAGAGGCGACTTTTTCTATGTTGCCTCCCCCGTGGCCTAACATCGAGGATCGGTGCGGCCTTTCTCAGAAACGCGCCCGGGGCTGCAGCAGCGGGGACTCTTTCGTCGCGGAGCGGGCGAGCCCTCGGTGGGGGTCGCCGGAGGGGAGCGCTCCGTTCGCTGGCCCGCGGCAGCCTGAAGCCGTGGTCTGCGGAGCTCCAGCTGGCGCGGCGTCCGGAGCCTGGGATCCCTCGTTGGGGACCCCGGAGAAGACTTCCGACCGCTGGCCCACTTCGAACCGTGGGTGCGGCGGGGACTTACCATCCGGAGCGGGATCCCTCGTCGGGGATCCCTGGAGAGGAGCTCCGACCGCCGGCCCTGCAGTGTGGCCGGTGGCTTCTGACTTTAGATCTTTGACCTGCCGCCTGCAGCTACCACCATCTTTGAAGCCGCGGTCTCCGATCACATCATACCCCGCACCAGCGAACTAGCGGAGGGCTGTGGCCTTCCACACAGTGATGAAATTGCTGTTGTGGATGTTTGTGTTAAATGTTTATTGTGTAAGGTGTGTTCTTTTTTTTTAAATTGTAGCGCTGCTGGCAAATTCATTTCACTGCACTTTATGTGCACGTGACGAATAAAAGTCGACTTGACTTGATTATAACATTCATGTTGACAGCTCCCAGGACAAGGGACTTAAAGAACTTTGTGTTCTTGATAACAACTGCCAGACACGCATGTGACGGAGCCCACACAACAACAAGGGCACACTCTGGACAATTATCTCCAAGGGTCTGAACTAATTTTTTTTTTTTTCATTTTTTTAATTTTTTTTTTTTATTTTTTTTTTTTTTTATTTCCCCAAGGTTGTGGATGACTGATGTAGCTCTCTCTGATCATTCCTGAGGTTTCTTTGACAACACTATCTATCTCCGGCGCCACAAATGTTTTCAAAAAGAGATAGTCACAAACGGTATATCACTGAATATTCTGGTGCCTATTCGTTTAACAACGACTTGCTTCAACGTCTATATATGTAAAACAACAAAATAAGTTACCATAATTATTCCCCCCCCCAGAACGACACACAAATTTACATAACCTTATCACCAGGTGACTATGTCATTACGAAATGCTGAATAAGTACATCTAACAAATCAACAATTTGGATGTGCCAAAAAATTCTTCAATATAAACAAGACAAAACTGAGTAGTATGTTTGTGAAGCCAAAGAGGAACGATTAAAAGTCAGTGCTCACTTCAATCGGCAATGTTAAAATCCACAGACAAAGCCAGAACTCTGGTGTAGTCATGGACACCAACCTGAACTTCAACAGCACTTAAAGACAATCACTAAAGTCAGCCTAACTATCACCTAAAGAATATATCAAGGTTAAAGGACTTTTTGGTTCACATTATTTTGAAAAAACCTGATCATGCATATAATCTTCAGTAACATGAACTACTGAAATGTTGTCCTCACAGGTCCTCCCTATAAAATTGACATCGACATTCCGCTGATTCAGAACCCTGCTGCTCAAGTCCTCACGAAGCCAAGAAAGTCAATCGCATCACTCTCACTCCAGTTTTGAGGTCTTTACACTGGCTTCCAGTCTGTCAAAGAATTAATTTCAAACTATTACTGTTGGTACATTTCTGATCTTCTGCTATATTATGAACCATCCAGACCTCTGAGGTCGTCTGGGACAGGTCTGCTTTCTGTCCCCAGAGTCAGAACTAAACATGGAGAAGCAGCGTTTAGTTTTTTAATGCACCACATATCTGGAAAAAACTTCCAAAAAAATGCTGGTCAGCTCCAACTCTCAGTTCTTTTAAATGGGGGCTGAAGACTTTTGTTTGACGCTGCCTTTAATTATTAATATCTTACACTGCACTGTAACTTTTATTCTTGTATTTTATACTTGTCTTTTCTATTTTAGCTTGTTTTTATTTTCTAATGACTGTTTTTAAATTGCTTTTTAATGCTTTGTGTAAAGCACTTTAAATTGGCTGAAATGTGCTATATGAATAAACTTGCTTGCATGCTGAAGAGAAAACTGAAGGGGACTAGCCTCCAAAACAAGCATAAGCTCGATGGCTGCAATCCAGGCCTGGCAGAGCATCAGCAGAGAAGACACCCAGCAAACTGGTATGTTTTCATGAACCACATTACTTCAAGCAGTCATTGCATGCAAATGATATGCAACAAAATACTATACAGAACATTTCATCTACATGACAATTGCTGTGACCAAACATTATGATGCCCAGAAAGGGGTGAACTATGTATAAAGCCTGCCTGGTAATTTCTACATGGTGAAAAACAAATATGTAATAACAAATGGGACTATATTAAAATCTGACAATGTGCACTTTAACCACACTTGATTTTTTTTCTATTACAAATCTCAAATTGTGGAGTACAGAAGCTAATAAATAAATGATGGGTCCTTTGTCCAAACATTATAAGGGGGTGGGGGGGCATTGGAACAGAGAGTGTCACTAGTCTCACTGGAGGCGCTGCATTGAAGGGTTTTTATTTTAGTTTGTCTAAACAGTTTTGTTTTGGGGATTCTTTCATTTTTCTAATTGGGGGAGGGGGGAGGGTAAAGGGGAAACCGTTTCCCAGTCGCTTCCTGGTGAGGATGCAACTGTTTCTCCATGTCGCGTCCTCGCCCCCCCTCCTCGCGGCCTACCACTGGCTCGGAGCGGCCTTTCCTACCGGAGACCGGGGACCGGACCAGAGCTTCGGCAGCGGCGGAGCGGCGCTGGATTCACTGCGGAGCGGGCGATGCCTACCTGGATCGCTGTCTGGAGCTCCGGAGTGTTGGGCCGCTGCTCCAAACATCGCGGGGCTGTCGTACACGGAACTCCCAGCACGGGCGGCGCTGACCGACATCGCGGAGTCCCTGGGGCCCTTTGCCAAAGGCAGCCAGCGTGACTCTCCGCCCGACGCAGCCTGTGGACGTTGGGAGCTGCGGACTCCGGTGGGAAGCGGCTGTTTTGGAGGTCCACATCGGAGTGCCAATATCCCGGCGAGCGGGCCTGAGCGGCGGGCTGCCCGTAGCGGCGACTGCGGACGGCTCCGGAGGCCCCGACCACGGGTGAACATTTGAGGAAGAGACTGACTTTGGTGACTTCCCTCTAAAACATCCCCCTTTTGCTTCTGCTGTGTGGGGATGTTTTATGTTGAACCCTATCGTGTGTTGTGTTCTTTATTTTAGCGTATTGCTGTATGGTGATCACATTTCACTGCGCCAACTGGCACATGTGACAAATAATTATATCTTGTATCAATAAGGGAAATGTACTTGCTGTGGGACACATTAACTTCCAAAAGGCATTCAATATCTTGCCATATAATAAACTTGTTGTTAAGATGGATAGCCATGGCATGTAAGGGGGTACAGAACCACAAACATAAAGTTTGCTGATTAATACAGAACAGCAATGCTGAAAGATTGTTTTTTTGCAAGACTGGAGTGGGGTTTCCCCAAGGGCCAGGACAACAGCGACTGCTTTTCTTTAAGAAGGAACTGCAGATGCTGGAAAATCGAAGGTAGACAAAAATACTGGAGAAACTCAGCGGAGTGAGGCAGTATCTATGGAGCGAAGGAATGAGGCAATTTCAACCCGAAACGTTGCCTATTTCCTTCTGAAGAAGGGTCTCAACCCGAAACGTTGCCTATTTCCTTCGCTCCATGGATGCTGCCTCACCTGCTGAGTTTGTCCAGCATTTATGTCTACCTGCTTTTCTTTAATATATTTTAATGATTTATACAGGGGTGGACAAGACACATTCACAAATTTGGAGATTATGCAAAAAAAACTTAAAGGCATGGTGAATCGAGAGAACAATCATTCTGGTTGAATGTGTGGAACGCAAATTTAATGTTGAGAAATATGAAGCGTTATTTAAAAAAAGAAAAAAATGAGAGTGTACCATTTCACAAGGAGTACGTGAACAGTGATTGGAGGCAGGTTGAAGTAACGTTATAGAAACATGCCAGGCCCTGGGACTTATAGAGGCATGGAACATGAGCAAGGAAGTCACAATAAACTTGTGTAAAACACTGGTTCCACAAATGAAGTTGCGTGTTCAGTTTTTTGGTCTCACACTTACTGAATGGCCAATGTTTTGGAAAGAATGTAGAATCGTGACTTTGCTTAGCGGGGGCCAACTGAAGAAGCCACGTTCCTCTCCCAGAAAGAGGGGCTGTTTTTAAGATGGAGGGTAAAAACAAAGTAGACAGAGAGAATCTTATCTTATTGCCAAGGAAGGTAACAATGAAACAAACAAATAATTAATTGAAGAGCAAAAAATGAGTAGTTGGGCCAGGAGTAGCAGTGAACTCAATGCTTGCATTCAAACGGGAATGGATAAGTATTTGAAAGGAAGAATTCGCAGGAAAATGGAGAAAGGTCCAACTGGATTTATTTTATGTGGAGCTGGGAGCAACTTGACAGGCAGAATGTCCTTTTTCTAACAATAATGTCAATAGTTTTGATAAAACTTGAAATTTATACAAGACAAGAATAGGAAAATAATTTCAGGGCAGACAACATCCCTGCAAAACTTACTGAGACAACTTTGACCACTGCCACCTTCCTCAGGTTTTGACCCAATCTGTAAGTCAATCAAAACAAGCCACTTCTCCTCCAATTCCCTGGTAACCATATAATGATGGGAGAGATACTTCTCCACTGTCTCCCTGGCACTGAATGATTGGTAAATCTGGCCATCAGACTCAAAATCAAAAAAAAACAAAAATCAACAACAAATAATAATATTTGCGTGTCCTATACACAGCTCAGTGGAGGCCAAATCACTGGATGGATTTAAGAGAGAGTTAGATAGAGCTCTAGGGGCTAGTGGAATCAAGGGGAGAAGGCAGGCACGGGTTATTGATAGGGGACGATCAGCCATGATCACAATGAATGGCGGTGCTGGCTCGAAGGGCCGAATAGCCTATTTTCTATGTTTCTGTGAGACAAACTGGAAATCTTAATGCAATTAAGTTGGGTTTGGTATAAGGATGTGCACTCCCCTTGGAGATTTTCTAAAAAGCCCCATGCAAGACCTTCAATAACACAAAGTAGGACACATTTTAATTCTTCCTTTATAAAATGGATGAGCATCTTACTGCAGAAGTTGAAGGAGTGGAGCCTTCTCAAAAAGTACAGCCGGCTCTGTCCCGTCTTTTATAGAGCCTCAGTGTTCCCGGACCAGTCAAGTTTACTGTCCAGGTACACTCCAAGTTATTTGGTACTCCCTGGTAAACTGCACATCCACACCATTGTTGGAGACAGGGGACAGGGGTGTCCCTCTCCTCCTAAAGTCCATCACAAAGTCTTGTCAGTGTTGAGCTGCAGGTGGTTCAGCCCACACCACTCAAAGTCATTGACTACACCTCTGCCATTCAGCTTCCCTCCCCTAACTGATGCAGCCCACAATTGCAGTCATCCGAGACCTTCTGCAGTGATTCCCATCATAATTTGAACTCTCTTTCCTCTGGGCTGTGTTATGATGGCAATCACTGAAAAATAATTCCATAAGAGATAAAGATCATGATAAAAAACAAATGACATTGAATCACTGAGCAACTTTTAAAATGTTTAGATTTTCATAAGCTGTCACTCACTGGTCAGTATTATGAAAATGTCATAAATTGTTAATACCCGATAACTAAAACCAAGCAGCAATAGTTTTGACCCGATTATTTACCCCAATCTCATACATAACTGTGACTGTTTCAAGATGCCCCCAATCTGAATCAAAAATTCCAGACAGCTTCACATTTCTGAATAGGGTTATTATTCTCTGACCAAAACTCCCAGTGGGAGCTGAATTTCAACCTCGTTTGGTAGCAGGTCCAAGGGCAATTCCCTTTATCGTGCACAACACTGAGGAGCTCCACACAGCATTTGCAAAGAATGTCACATCTATTTGAATCATTGGAATTTATCGCGCACAAGTATTAAATACTGGGTCGATTAAAGCCACCTACGTGTGAATGTTGAAGTGAATTTTTTCTACTGACCCTCCAACGTACAGCCTATTCATTATTTGTGATGAAATATTTCAGTGCTTCACTCAATTCCAATTTTTAGGATTAGCCAAAGCACATGGACTGAAGTTACCTGTGCACAGCTTTTCAAATTCTCATTCCTTTTTCAAAGGCAGAATTTTGTTCATTCCATAGTTATCCCCCCCCCCCCCCCCCCCCCCCCAAAAGGGCAGCATGGTGGTACAGAGACAGAGCTGCTGCCTCACAGCGACAGAGCCACTGTGTAATTTCCAGTTTAGTTTAGAGATACAGCGCGGAAACTGGCCTTTTGAGTCCATGCCAACCAGTGACCACGTACACTAGTACTATCCTACACACGAGGGACAATTTATAATCTTTACTGAATCCAATTAACCAACAAACTTGTACGTCTTTTGAGTGTGTGAGGAAACTGGAACTCACATATGCAGCCACGGGAAGAACGTACAAACTCCATACAGACAGCACCCGTAGTCGGGATCAAACCCAAGTCTCTGGCGCTGTAAGGCAGCAATTCTACCACTGTGCCACCTAATGTCTATGTGGAGTTTGCACGTTCTCCCTGTGACCGCGTGTGTGTTTCCTCCCACGTCCCAAAGACGTGCAGGTTTGCAGGTTAATTGGCCTCTGTAAATTACCCCTAGTGTGGTGGAATAACTCGTGTGAATGGACAATGGTCGGTGTGGACTCAGAGGGCCTGTTTCCATGCTCTATCACTAAAACCTTCTAATCTCTGCATGTACGAGACTAAATCAAAACATTATGTCCTGCTTTGGAATTGAATGTACAGTATTAGTAACTTTTCAGAGACTAACCAGTTCCAAACTGGGTAACAGCCTTCAACTGTTCAGAGACCCAAAGGACTAAAACGTTTTACATTTTGAAAACTTGTTATTTTTTGCTCGTCAGTAAGTCAGGGCTGTAAGACACATCACCGGACTTGAACACAAACTAAAATGTCAAGAAATTGCAGACACCACTATTGTGTGTTGTAAGCACATGGCTGCAGGCAAACCTCTGAAATATGACTGCGTGTTGAAGATGACAAGGTTTCCAGTGCAAATACTAAAAATGCTCATTCCACCAAGAGAAACGCACCATATTTCTTATTTGTAGAACACTCGCATTTAAACTTGCTAGAGAAGTAATTATATTTCAAGTATGTGATTTTTGGCAAGAGAGCTAAGGTGAATGGTAACTTCCAACACATTTTGGACTTTGCTATTCCAAACATCATCTGATATAAAATGATTATGCTCTTGATGAAGAAACAACCTTGACCTTAATTTACTTTCCATTTTACTGCAGACTTTGAATGGAAATAACCTTTGCCCTTCTTGCGATTGTCAACGTTGATGATGAGAGAGTGGAAAGATGTTAAAGCGGTATGCACCTACCGCCTGCTAAGCTTTGCCCGACCCTACCTGAATTGCCCAGCTTTGTCCATGTTCTCCCCGCCACTTCATGCTTATAAAGGGTCCTGTCCAAACACTGCATTCCACTCCACATCTTCTGCTGACCTGCTAGGCTCCTCCGGCACTTTGATTCCCCCCCCTCCCCCTTTGGTTAGAAGATAGTTTTGTTGTTGCCCAAGAGTGTCTCACTGCGTGGAGAGTTCTGAAGCACAAGTCCTTAGCACTATCCCAGCCGTTGCAAAATGTAGTGCATGTCTTCACGTTTGTGTGAATCAAATTTAAAAGGATTTGAATCATTGGTGATGGGAATGGTAAGAATCAAAGGTTGATGACGCGCATCACTATCCGGCAAGAATGACTGCTAATATTACAGCTTTACCTTTCACATTCACACCTACAAAGATCAGGCATGCAGATTCTTCTTGTCGTTCTCTCTGATTGAGCAGAGTTAGTCAATTTTCTATAGGGGCTGTCCCACTTTTATGACCTCATTCACGACCTCTGACGAGTTTGCCCTTGACTCATACTCGAAGCATGGTCATCACGAGGTCGTAGGAGGTTGTGGTGCTAGTCGTAGGTACTCGTGGCATCAAGTAGGTCGGGGCGTTTATTTCAACACGATGAAAAATGTCCACGAGTAAAAAAGGCCGTGAATTAGGTCGTGAAAGTGGGACAGGCCCTTAAAGAAGTGAACTCGCTTCCGGAACTAACATGGTAGCCTGATAAAAGCGCTGAGCTGAAGTTACCCTCAGGGGAGCTAATGCAGAGATTCAAAATAAGCCACTACTTTCTTCATCTTCAAATATGCACCCTTTAGACTGGATTTCCACTCTACTTAATTCCACAACTATAATGGACAAGCCCAACACCGCCAACCCAGGCGTTCAAAGCTGCAGGTGTAATTAGTGCCTGATTACACATGCTTCAATGTTCTTGCATCACTTGGGTGAAGGAGTGCCACGAATGGGAGAGCACAGCACAGAAAACCAGGTTTGATGCTGATCTCCAATGCTGTCTGTGTGGTGTTTGCATGTTCTCCCCATGACCGCATAGGTTTCCTCCAGGTGCTCTCTCTGGTTTCCTCGCACATCCCAAAGATTATGGGTTTGTAGAGAATTATACTCCTGCACCTATTGTCTATTATTGGGGATGATCAGCCATGATCACACTGAATGGCGGTGCTGGCTCGAAGGGCCGAATAGCCTACTCCTGCATCTATTGTAGCTTAATCAGCCTCTAAAATTACCCCAGTGTGTAGGGAATAGAAATAAAAATTGGATAACAGACAGTGAATGGGTGATTGATGGCCAGCGAGCATGTTTGCATGCTGTATATCTAAACTAAACTGGAAGGCATCCATTATCTCATGCCATGCACATGGCAAAATGCTAACATGTTTCACAAGAAATGATGTGAAACACAATCTCTGCTGCAGGATGTGAAAGACGGACTAGTCATGAACACGTCTTCACATTGGAAAAAACACAGTATCAGTGGGAAGGAAAACAAGGAAAAAAAAGTTAATGTTTTGAATCAGAAGAGCAAGAGGAAACAATTTATTATTCCCTTGCATGGCCGGAGTTGGTGGGGTGTTAGGCCAAGGGGACGAAAGGAAGCTGGAAGGACAAGTGTTTATCTCTAAACTCTGATAAAGTAAAGCCAGCGTTTTCCCAGGGTATCTGGTTAATAGATGAAGGAGTGCAACGCGAGGCAGCGGGAGAGGCTGTGCAGGAGCCTAAACAAAGGGACACATGGAAAGCAGGTCACAACTGCACCTAATTTTCCATCTGGACTTGTTGCAGCCTCTGCACTGAATTCTACAACTTCTCACAACTTTATTTCTCTGCATCAGGCATCCATCTGTGATCTGCCCAGTCACCTCCATCCCTCCCTCAAGCTTCACATTTCATGCCCTTCTCTCCTGATCTCACAGCCTTATGTTTTCTTCCCACCTCTGTCCACCTGATGCCAATCAATCCCAGAGCTGTATCCATCTATCACTAGCCTAGCGAAGTCCCACCTCCATCTCTATCAGTTTTCTCCCCCCTACTACAATGAGTCTGATGAGGTCCCAACCTGAAACATTGCCTGTCCATCTTCTCCAGAGATGCTCCCTGGCCCACTGAGTTACTCCAGCAGTTTGTGCCTTCTCTTTTGTAAACCACCATCTTCAGTTCATAGAGCGAAAGAGTTGCAGCACAGAAACAGGCCCTTCAGCCCAACATGCCCATGCTGACCAAGATGCCCCGCTACACAAGTCCCACATGCCTGTGTTTGGCCCACATGCCTCCAAACCTTTCCTGTCCTTGAACCAGTTCAAATGTCTTTTAAATGTGGTGTCTCTTACCTTCTATGATATTGGCTCAGCTCCTTTGTTTCCCCACTCTTCTCGTTCTATTGTCCTCTGGGAATATCTAGCACTATCCAACACACTAGGGACAATTTACAATTTTTACTGAAGCCAATTAACCTACAAACCTGTACGTCTTAGGTGTGTGGGAGGAAACCAGAGTGCGCCAGGTAAACCCATGCGGTCACAGGAGAACGTACAAACTCCACACAGAACTTCAGGATTTAACCCGGGTGTCTGGCGCTGTACGGCAGCGACTCTACTGCCGCGCCACCGTGCCACACGCTCTGCTACTCCGATATTCTTTTACTCTCATCCTCAAACTACAATTCATTCACTAACGAGAGATTGCTGTTAAAGAAGGAACTGCAGATGCTGGAGAATCGAGGGTTACACAAAAGGCTGGAGAAACTCAGCGGGTGCGGCAGCATCTAAGGAGCGAAGGAGATAGGCGACGTTTCGGGTCGAGACCCTTCTTCAGACTGGTCCTTGTTTACAACCTGTCCCCAGGGTCACATCCCTTGACCCAATCAGAAACACCTCCCCTTCCCCCATAGCTTTACAAGCTTCTTCTCACCTTCCCAAATTGCCAAAGTCTCTTTGTCCCAAAGCCCTTTCCCCGTTCCTCTTCCTAACCTGCAAAGTATTTCCAGCACTTTGTTCTTCTACTGATATCTTAGCATGACCATCATGCCATATCTTCCACTCGCTGAAATTGGGGACATCAAGGCTATGGTTTCCGGCATCGCTATCCAGCTGCTCCCTTTCTTTTCCACCGTCTCAGGCCAGAATATACGGAGGTTTACAAAATAAAAAGGACACAAAGCTCTGGAGTAGCTCAGCGGATCAGGCCGGCACCTCTGGGGAACATGGAGAAGCGATGTTTTGGATCTGGGCCTTCCTTCAGACAAGAAAAGTGACTAACTATGCTTCAGTGCTTCAACTGCCCCCACATCTTCCTCCACAATAATATTGCCCAAAAGCTACCCCCAGCCTGGCATACACTCAATTCTCTTTCTGTTGCCGCTACAGGTGAAAGCCAATGGCTTTTGTCACCTCCCAGATCAAATTATAGCCAAGCTCGTAGCCAGGTGTTCCTTTGTCTCCCAAAGGGAACCTCTGCCTTGTTAACGAGAACAAAAAGAAAAAGCAGATGCTTCAAATCCAAAAGAAAATCAAGATGCCACAGTGCCCTCCATAATGTTTAGACCCATCATGTATTTATTTGCCTCTGTACTCCACAATTTGAGATTTGTAATAGAAAAAAAATCACATGTGGAGAAAGTGCACATTGTCAGATCTTATTAAAGGTCATTTTTATACATTTTGTTGTCACCATGTAGAAATTACAGCTGCGTTTATACATAGTCGTCCCCCCCCCCCCCCCCCCCCCCCCCCCCCCCCCCCCCGCTACATAGTCGTCCCCCCCCCCATTTCAGGGCACCATAATGTGTGGGACATGGCTTCACAGGTGTTTGTAATTGCTCAGCTGTGTTTAAATGCTTCCTTAATGCAGGTATAAGAGAGCTCAAGTCAAGAGTCAAGAGTGTTTTATTGTCATATGTCCCGGACGGGTACAATGAAATTCGTACTTGCTGCGGCACAACAGAATATATGAATATGTAAACATTGTATATAATGGGCGAAAAAAAGAAAAAAGTTCAATAAATATCAAATACAGTGCAAATAACAAATAATAATAGTCTTTTGCAGTTCAGAGTTCATAGCTTATTCGTTGCATTTGATAGCCTGATGGCTGTGGGCTCAGAAGAAGCTGTTCCTGAACCTGGACGTAACAGTCTTCAGGCTCCTGTACCTTCTTCCTGATGGCAGTGGTGAGATAAGTGTGTGGCCAGGATGGTGTGGGTCCTTGATGATTTTGGCAGCCTTTTTGAGGCAGCGACTACGATAGATCCCCTCGACGGTGGGGAGGTCAAAGCCGGTGATGGACTGGGCAGTGGTCGCAACTTTTTGAAGTCTTTTTCGCTGCTGGACGTTCAAGTTGCCGAGCCAGGCCACGATGCAACCAGTCAGAATGCTCTCTACCGTGCACCGGTAGATGTTCAGGAGAATCCTCTACGACATGCCGAATCTCCGTAATCTTCTCAGCAAGTAGAGTCGCTGATGTGCCTTCTTTATAATTGCATCGGTGTGCTGGGTCCAGGAAAGATCTTCTGATATATGCACGCCCAGGAATTTGAAGGTTTTGACCCTCTCCACCATCATCCCGTTGATATAAACAGGATCGTGGGTCCTCATCTTTCCCGTACTAAAGTCCACAATCAGCTCCTTGGTCTTACTGATGTTGAGAGCCAGGTTGTTGTGCTGGCACCATTTGGTCAGTCGGTCGACCTCACTTCTAGACTCCGACTGGTCCCCATCTGTGATTCATCCAACCACAGTGGTGTCATCGGCGAACTTGACGATGGAGTTCGTGGTATGACCGGC
Source organism: Okamejei kenojei (assembly GCA_035221665.1). Classification (NCBI taxonomy): domain Eukaryota; kingdom Metazoa; phylum Chordata; class Chondrichthyes; order Rajiformes; family Rajidae; genus Okamejei; species Okamejei kenojei. Next base: position 51,807,151 of record CM069144.1, on the reverse strand, counting down.
TACGCAGCCAAGGGTATAGAGTGAGTAAAGAAAGGGGCTGAGCACGCAGCCTTGAGGTGCTCCCGTACTAATTGTTACTGAGGATGAAGTGGCTCCTTCAATTCGAACAGACTTACTGTACCTGCGGACCTCTGCGAGGTCGGGGATTCCCCTCTGATCGAGGATTCCCTTACAGTCGCCATCTTCCGGAGTTCGCAATAGCGCTGATGCATTTAAATGCGTTAGCAGCCCGCTACTTACATCCTTGATTTCTGCAGTTTCTTTGATACAGTTGAGCTCAGAAATACTATATTTGAAATGTTTCTGTTGTGCCGCTGGCAAAATGTCACCGCAGGTAGGTGCCATCTTAGATGTAGGAGCTCTCAGCACCTAGTCTTTCCATCACCTTTGGAAACTTTTATTGCTGTTTATAAACATTATGACCAAAGTTGTGCCAATGAAAGTCAAAGAAGCCATTATGACACAGAGAAACCAGAATAAAACTCTTAGAGACATCAGCCAAACCTTAGGCTCACCAAAATCAACTGGAACAGAAAAAGAGCACTGGTGAACTTACTAATCGCAAAGGGACTGGCAGACCAAGGAAGACCTCCACAGCTGATGACAGAATAATTCTCTCTATAATAAAGAAAAATCCCCAAACACCTGTCCGACAGATCAGAAGCACTCTTCCGGAGTCAGATTTGTCAATGACCACTGTCCGCAGAAGACTTCATGAACAGAAATTCAGAGGCTACACTGCAAGGTGCAAACCACTGGTTAGCCGCAAAAATAGAATGGTTGGGTTACAATTTGCCAAGAAGTACTTAAAAGATCAACCACAGTTCTGGAAAAAGGTCTTGTGGACAGATGAGATGAAGATTAACTTATATCAGAGTGATGGCAAGAACAAAGTATTGAGGAGAGAAGGAACTGCCCAAGATCCAAAGCATACCACCTCATCTGTGAAACACGGTGGTGGGGGTGTAATGGAATGGGCATGTATGGCTGCTGAAGGTACTGGCTCACTTATCTTCATTGATGATACAACTGCCGATGGTAGTAGCATAATTAATTCTGAAGTGTACAGACACATCATATCTGCTCAAGTTCAAACAAAAGCCTCAAAACTCATTGGCCGGCGGTTCATTCTACAGCAAGAAATGATCCCAAACATACTACTAAAGCAACAAAGGAGTATTTCAAAGCTAAAAAATGGTAAATTCTTGAGTGGCCAAGTCAATCACTCGATCTGAACCCATTTGAGCATGCCTTTTATATGCTGAAGAAAAAACTAAAGGGGACTAGCCCCCAAACCAAGTATAAGCTAAAGATGGCTGCAATGCAGGCCTGGTAGAGAAAACATGCAGCAACTGGTGATGTCCATGAATCGCAGACTTCAAGCAGTCATTGCATGCAAAGGATATGCAACAAAATACTAAACATGACTACTTTCATTTACATGACATTGCCATGTCCCAAACATTACAGAGTCCTGAAATGGGGGGACAAAGTATAAACACTGCTGTAATTTCTTCATGCTGAAACCAAAATGCATATTTTGGTCTTTATTAAAATCTGACAATGTGCACTTTAGCCACATGTGATTTTTTTTCTATTACACATCTCAGATTTTGAAGTACAGAGGCAAATAAATGATGGGTCTTTGTCCCAAACATTATGGAGGGCACTGCAGAAGTACTCAGAGCAATGTTAGAATACTCGAGTATGTCACTGATTCTGCGCTGACCAGCGATCCCTGCACACTAACTCGATCCTGCAAACACAAAGGACAATTTACAATGTTCTCCATACCAATCAGCCTACAAACCTGTACGTCTTTGAAGTGCGTGAGGAAATTGGAGCACCCGGTGAAAACTCATTGCGGTCAGGGGGAGAATGTACAGACAGCAACCATACTCAGGATGGCAGCTGGGTTTTGGGGCTGTAAGGCAGCACGGGGGGGGGGGGGGGGGGGGCAATGGTAGAGTTGCTGCCTTGCATCCCCAGAACCCAGGATCAATTCCCCCCACCCCACCCACACTTCCCACTGCCTCGGGAAAGCAGCCAACAAGGACTATTTCTACCTTGGTCAATCCACCTCTCTCTTCATGAAGGTACAAAATCTTGAAGCAAAGTACCAACAGATTCAGGAACAGCTTCTTCCCTGCAGTTATTAGACTACTAAATAAACGTCTCACAGGCTGAAGTTGTTGTCCCACTCTCCACACCTTCCTGATTGTATCATTGCATTTTTTAAATCTGCTCTTTCTCTGGAACGTAACATTCTATTCTACACTGTTATTATTTTCATTCTTGCACTACCTGTTGTACTGGTTCATGGCTGGCTTGTATTCATGTATGAAATGCCTTGACTGCATAACAAGCAAAACAACATTGTTCACAGTCTCTCAGTGGATGTGATAATAATAAACCAATTAAGTAAGATCAACTATTCAGCCAAGTTTGTAACATTACAGGTGCCTCTCGTTGTTTAACATTGATACCCACCCTACAAATATTTCTACTTTCATCAGCACACAACAGTTTACTTGGCCTTGCTGTGTTCATGCAACCAGTCAGTCATGATCAAAGATTAAAGTTACAGATGATATTAATTCCTATCCCCTGACAACTGTTCATGGTTATACCTGGTTTACACTAACAATGCCACCATACAGTGCCAACAACCGAGCCAATTGGCAATTTCACCATCCCACTATCCCCATGTTAACGAGAGCACAGAATGTGATGTTCAAAGCAATGTTAAAATCCCAACTTTAAGTAATAAAATAACATTTTGTTGACATCACAGCCGCGGTGCAAATTTTAACGTAGGAAGTGAAATCTAGGGGTAAACTGGGTGAGAGTGTAATCAAGGTCATGTGTGAACAAGTGCAACATCAAGGAGGCTGGTTAGAAATGTCAATGGGCATCACGAGGAATCGGTTGCCCATTTGCCAAAAGTGAGATGATTGTGGTTGTTGAAATCCATTCATCTCTGGAAACCCCTGCAGCCGTTCCTCATGGTAGTCCTAGTCTCAACCATCCTTGGCTGATTCGTCAATGATCTCCCTCGCATCAAACGGTCAGAACTGGAGAAGCTCACTAAGGACTGCTCAAAGTTCACTTCCATTCATAATCTCTCTGCAAATAAACCAGATCAATCCAGCACTGAGCAAAACCTGGGCAATATCTCGTTTACTTTACTCTATCACATGCAATGAAGTACAGTGAAAAGATTTTGTTGCAAGCTAACGAGACAGCAGAAAGACAATACATGTTTACAATCGAGCCACCCATGGTGTACAGATACATGATAAACAGAATAATGTCTAGTGCAAGATAAAGTCCGATTAAAGACAGTCCAAGGGGTTCCAATGAGGTAGATAGTAGCTCAGGACCGCTCTGGTTGTTGATAGAATGGATCAGTTGCCTAAATATGGCTGATTAGTGTCAAGTAACATTTCCAGCATTAAAGTGCCAGGCAAGGATCATCTCCAATAAAGGAGGACAATCACTTGCCCTTGACGTTCAGTGACATTGCCATCACCATGTCCTTTGCCATCAACATGCAGGGGGATCACCATCAACCAGAGACACAAATTGCACCAGTCACATTAATACGACAGGTAGAAGTGCAGGTCAAAGTGCTGGTCCCCAGTGGTGAGCAACTCATCTCCTATTGCCACAGAGCCTTTCCACCATTTACAAAGGTGAGGGGGGGGGGGGGAAATATAACAGAGATGTTTTTTAGTAAATTACGACAGAGCATTGGGGGCCTAGAAAGCATTGCCGAGAGTGATGGTGGGGAAAGATACAACAGCAGCGTTTAAGATGCTTTTAGATAGGCATATGGAAGGACAGGGAATAGAGGGATATGGATCGCGTACAGGTAGATGTGATCAGTGTCACTTGGCATCATGCTAGAAACAAAAACATGGGCCGAAGGGCCTGCTCTCATGCTATTCTATAAAGTACATGCGAGGAATACAGTCTACTCCTCACCTGGCTGGGCGAGTGCATCACCAATGTGAGGCTCAACATCACGAGGACAGACCAGACCAGTAATTGTAAGATCATAAGTAAAAGGAGCAGAATTAGGCAATTCAGCCCATCAGGTCTACTCTGTCATTCAATAATGCTGATCTATCTCTCCTTTATAACCCCATTATCCTGCCTTCTCCCCATAACCTCTGACATCCATACTAATCAAGAATCTATCTCTGCCTTAAATATCTCCACTGAATACTGCAAGATGCTGCTGGAACACCATCGTCTGATACAATCACTCTATACCTCTTTCCTACCTCTTCTCTGAAAATCTATCACCATTTCTAAACAGTCTTCTTTGTTCCACCTATTGTACTTGAGTTTGAGAGAGACAACGTGCTGGAGTAATTCAGTGGGTCAGACAACATCTCTGGAGAAAACGTATAGGGTGACATTTTAGGTCTGGACCCTTCTTCAGACTTTGAAGCAAAGCCCTAACCTGAAATATCACACATCCCTTTTCTCTGGAGATGTTGCCTTACTCACTGAGTTACTCCAGCACTCTGTGGCTATCTTTGGTATAAACTAGCATCTGTGGTTATTTGTTTCCACATACTTGAGTTTGATTTGCTTGTATTTATATACAGATCTGAATGGAGACTATGCAAATCAAAGCTTATTACTGTACCACATTACAATAATAAACCTAGATTGGCATCTCATCCTACTACTTTGTAGCTGCAATGATTTCCTTGCATGACACCTTAGCTGCAATGCTGCATCCATAACCTCCACTGCAGTTAACCACTTTGACAACAGAGGAAGCACTTTGCAAGCACACAATCCCCACCACCAATGGGTACAAGGGCAGCAGGAGGTTGGATACACCGCCACAACCTTATAGGCTCACCTCCAAATCTCAAATGATCACAATTTGGAAATAATATTGCTGATATTTTAGCATTATTGGGCCTCCAACATTATTATTGGGACTCTTCCTCCCCCAACAGCTCTATGCGAGCACTGTTTGAAGCCTAACTTCCCCAATGAAGTCTGACAGGACCACAACATGTGTCAGGTTGGGGCAAGGTATACATTTAACTCGAGGCAGGTGTTGCCATTTCAGCCCCTCACCTAAATCCAGGTTGATTTTGCCTCATGCCACCAAGTGGGATGGGCAGCAAACTCTGGCCTTGCCAGTGGCAGACACATACCCCACAGCAGGAGGGGGTAGATATTTCAACTATTTAGATTAATATCGCAGGTTCTGGTTCTGGTTGATTACTGCGCAAACGCCTCGCCAGTGGTTGCCTGGCGCAGGATTTCACATCTAACTGCTAACACATTTCACAGTTCATGTTACTGGGAAGTGGGTTCATTCAGTCACCACGATAACATTAGGTTGACGTCGTGACCAAGTGCCTGAGGTGGAGAATCTAACGTCGCTTTCCCAAGACAACATAGACAAGCACACTCAGGCCGGGGCCGGGTTAGACATTGGCTCTACTCGCCACCGGGCGTTTGTTCCCACAGTTCATGGACCTTACCGGCTTGCTGCTGAAGCCTTGGATCTTGGCGGCTCGGTCGTAGATGGAGCACCTGATGGACGTGGATCCAACATCGACGGCCAGGACGTAAGTGTCGCTGCGTAGAAAGCCGTTTTTGACAGAACCCATAGCTGGGCGCCGGGCACCGAACAGCGGCCGGGGGGAGGAGGAGGGAGAAGGGAGGCGCTTGCGAGAGTCACACAGCGAGGGCACGGAGGAACAACAACCCGACAAAACCAACAAACCTCAGGAGAGACACACACAGAGAGCGAGGGAGAGAGGAAGGAAGGAAGGCAAGGGATCAGGCGGCGGGGTTGAACATGCAAGCGCGCCCCGGTTACTAGGAAGCGGCGGCTCCGAGTAACTTCAGCTGATACTTGGCGTTCCAGGAAGTTACACGTGTATCCAGATGAATCATCCGCATCCTTCTGCTGCTTCGTCTCGCAGCGGCTTTCCCCGCCGCAGGAGCAGCAAGTGAGATGGTCAGAGGCGGACACGGGTTGCTGCCGCCTGGGGCTGGAGCGCCCATGGGGCTGGGGCTGGGTCTGGGGCTGGGTCTGGGTCTGGGTCTGGGTCTGGGGCCGGTGCTGGGACTGGGGCTGGGGCTGGGGCTGGGGCTGGGGCTGGGACTGGGGCTGGGGTCTGGGACTGGGTCTGGGGTCTGGGTCTGGGACTGGGTCTGAGGCTGGGGCCGGCCGCACGGAAACACAGCTCGGTTGTTTTGCTACTTTTCCGCCGGTCATTCACCCCGCCTGTGACGTCCGCGTCACACATCAGCCCATCTAAAAGGGGAGGCGGCTCACAAACACACGCTCCTCACGCCTGGGACCGCTGCTGCTGCCGCCTCCTCGCAGCGCCAGCCGTTCGATAATACTGAACTCTCTTTTGAATGCCATCCAGTGAATTGGCCTCCACTGCCTTCTGTGGCAGAGAATTCCACGAATTCACAACTCTTTGTGTGAAAAGGTTTTTCCTCCTCTCAGTTCTAAATGGCCTACCGCTTATTCTCAAACTGTGGCCCCTGGTTCTGGACTCTCCCAACATCTGGGACATGTTAGTGTTCCTTCATAATGTTATTTGTTTCCATAAGATTCCCTCTCATCCTTCTAAATTCCAGTGAATACAGGCCCAGTCGCTCAAATCAGTCCCGCCATCCCGGGAATTAATATCGTGATCCTATGCTGCACTCCCTCAATAGCAAGAATGTCCTTCCTCAAATTAGGAGACCAAAACTGCACACAATACTCCAGATGTGGTCTCACCTGAGCCCTATACAACTGCAGAAGAACCTCTTTACTCCTGTACTGAAATCCTCTTGTTATGAAGGCCAACATTCCATTAGCTTTCCTCACTGCCTGCTGTACCTGCACGCCAATTTTCAGTGACTGGTGTACAAGGACACCCAGGTCTCGCTGTACCTCCCCCTTACCTAACCTAACCCCATTGAGATAATAATCTGCCCCCTTGTTTATGCCACCAAAGTGGGTAACCTCACTTTTATCTATATTATACTGCATCTGTCCACTCACTCAACCTGTCCAGGTCACCCTGCAACCTTCTAACATCCTCATCACAGTTCACACTGCCACCCAGTTTTATTGTCATCTGCAAGTGCTAACGTGCTAGTGTTGCTCCTAATTCCCTCTTCCAAATCATTAATATATCTGGTAAACAGTTGCAGCCCCAACACCGAACCATGCGGCACTCCACTCGCCACTGCCTGCCATTCTGAAAAGGACCCGTTCACTCTTACTCTTTGCTTCCAGTCTGCCAACCAATTTTCTATCCACGTCAACACCCTACCCCCAATACCATGTGCTCTAATTTTAGTCAGCAGTCTCCCGTGCTGGACCTTATCAAAGGCTTTCTGAAAGTCTAGATACACTTCATCCACCGGCTCCCCTTCATCCATTTTACTTGTCACATCCTCAGAAAATTCCAGAAGATTAGTCAAGCATGATTTCCCTTTCATAAATCCATGCTGACTTGGACTAATCATTTTACTGCTATCCCAATGCCCCATTATTACCTCTTTAATAATTTACCAGCATCTTTCCCACCACCGAAGTCCGGCTAACTGGTCTGTAATTTCCCATTTTCTCTCTCGCTCCTTTCTTGAAATGTGGGATAACATTAGCAATCCTCCAATCCACAGGAACTGATCCTGAATCTATTGAACATAGGAAAATGATCACCAATGCGTGCATTATTTCTAGAGCCACCTCCCTGAGGACCCTGGGATGCAGACCATCAGGCCCAGGGGATTTATCATCCTTCAGTCCCATTAGCCTACCCAATACTATTTCTCGCCTAATGAAAATTTATTTCAGTTCCTCTACCCCATTAGATCCTCTGTCCTCCAGTACTTCTGGGAGATTGTTTGTGTCTTCCTTAGTGAAGACACATCCGAAGTACCGGTTCAACTCTTCTGCTATTTCCTTGTTCCCCATAATAATTTCACCCAATCATATCCTGCACTCAATACAAATTCAAATGAATTAGCTTTAATTGCTCTTACCTCTGAAAAAGCCATTCGACGGCTTAAGAATCTTGAATTCAATTTATAAAAGCCACAAGAAAAAAGTGCAGCCCCGAGGTAAAGGTTTTGCCTATTTAACTAGCAAAACTATCAATCTTATATTACTAAAAGTAAGAACTTGACCGCTTTTGACGCACTGCGATTTGATTTCAGAGAGAACGCTGCCACTTACGGCCGTCATTTTTGGTCACCTCGCTAAGAGGCCCCCTCCGCCGGAGTGGACCAGCGGATTTTTCCCATTGATGAAAAATCAGAGGGATATTAATGTTTTTTTTTAATTGACATTCTCTCTGCTGCCCCTGCTGGTGGGAGGGGGGAGGGACTATAAAACCCAGAAGTGGTGTGCCTCACTCAGTCTCTGCAAGATGGAGGAAGCCAGAACTCTCTGAGTTCTGGATAACACTGAACACGTGTCTACTCAACTGTGAGTGCCCTTAATGTGGTTTGAAAATGAAAATATGGTTGGTTTGAAATAAAAAGGCACTGCTTGCAAATGGTTGTTTGGGTTGTTTGGGGGTTTGGGTTGAAGTAAAAGGGCACTGCCTGCAAATTGTGGTTTGGGGGTTAAAGTAAAAAGGCCCTGCCTGCAAATGGTCATTTGCGGGGGATGGGGTTGAAGTGAAAAGGCACTGCCTGCAAATGGTTGTTTGGGGGGATGGGGTTAAAGTGAAAAGGCACTGCCTGCAAATGGTTGTTTAGGGAGATGGGGTTGAAGTGAACAGGCACTACCTGCAAATGGTTGCTTGGGGAAGATGGGGTTGAAGTGAAAAGGCACTGCATGCAAATGGTTGCTTGGGGGGTTTGGGTTGAAGTGAAAAGGCACTGCCTGCAAATGGTTGCCTAAACTTGACAAATTCCTGTTTGCACTATATTGATTTTAGATAAAACGCTACCACTTACGGCTGTGATTTTTGGCCATCTTACTCAGTCCCCCTCCACTCATCAGTTGCAGAGGATTCTTCCCATTAATGAAAAACAAAAATGTTATTAGTGTTTAAAAAAATGGTGAGAATCTCTCTCCTTTCAATCACGCCATGAAGGCCACACCTTTTCCGGTGGGAGGGGGAGGGATTATAAAACCTGGAAGTGTGGGTGTGGCTCAGTCTCTGGGTCCCGCAGTTCTCCTGTGCTCAAGTGCACCAACTTTTGTTCCAATCGATGATATCGTTTCAAAGTTATTAAGGTTTGAAAACCTTAAAAACCGCGCATGCGCAGATTGGTCTCTGTCAGTGACCGGCACGCAGATTGGTCTCCTGTCCTGTCATTCACCGGCGACCAGCGTTGCATGGCCACAGTCACACAGCCAGTCGGCCGGATGGGACGGACACAGCCACCGCGGGCCGCAGCTGCTCCGGGTGAAAGGAGCGCAAACCTCGAGATCCTGGGGAGGTGAGTAGGGAGGGGAGGGGATGGAGGGAAAGGAGGGGTTGATAGGGAGAGGGGGGGCAGAGGGAAGTGGGAAAGGTGAGGAGAGAGAGTGGGGGAGAAGTATTAGAGGGATAGTAGGGGGTAGGGAGGGGAGAGGAGTTATGGAGGGAGTGACAGAGGGTAGGGGAGAGGTGATGGAGGGGCATGCAAGGAGGGAAAGGAGCAGCACCCTTGAGATCCTGAGCAGTTGGGGGCTATCGGTGAGTGGTGGAAATTGCGTTGGGGGAGCGGTTTGCATTGGGGGAACGGGTGAGTGGTGGAATATTGTGTTGGGGGTCCAAGCCTCCAGTGTGACAGAGACCAAACTCGTCCCACTTAGTCTAGTACATTTTCTAAAATCACCTTAAATGCATTGTATTTCTCTTTAGATCCATTCAGATTATGACATGGGGAAGTGCAACGAGACCTGGGTGTCCTTGTACATCGGTCACTGAAAGTAAGCATGGAGGTACAGCAGGCAGTGAAGAAAGTTAATGGCATGCTGGCCTTCATAATGAGAAGATGTGAGTATTGGCTTAAAGAGGTCATTCTGCAGTTGTACAAGGTCCTGGTGAGACCACACCTGGAGTATTGTGTGCAGTTTTGGTCTCCTAATCCGAGGAAGGACATTCTTGCTATTGAGGGAGTGCAGCGTTGGTTCATGAGGTTAATTCCCGGGATGGCGGGATTGTCATATGATGAAAGAATGGAACGACTGGGCTTGCATTCATTGGAATTTAGAAGGATGAGAGGGAATCTTATAGAAATATACAAAATTATGAAGGGATTGGACATGCTAGATGCAGGAAACATGTTCCTGATGTTGGGAGAGCCCAGAACCGGGTGCCACAGTTTAAGAATATGGGGTAAGCCATTTAGAACTGAGATGAGGAAAATGTTTTTCACCCAGAGAGGTGTGAATTTGTGGAATTCCCCGCCTCAGGCAGTGGAGGCCAATTCACTGGATGCATTGAAAAGAGAGTTAGATGGAGCTCTAAGGGCTAGCTGAATCAAGGGTTATGGGGGAGAAGGCAGGAACGGGGTACTGATTGTGGATGATCAGCCATGATCACATTGAATGGTGTTGCTGGCTTGAATGGCCAGATGGCCTGCTCCTGCACTTATTTTCTATGTTTCATCAAAGAATATAGATAATATGTTTTCAAATTGATTGAAAGATACAGCATGGAAACAGGCCCATTGGCCCACCAAGTACATACTGATCATCAATCACCTGTTTACTTGAGTTCTATGCTCACTTTCTCACTACTCTCATCACGTTGGGGGCAAATGTACAGAGTTAACCTAAAAAATGCATGTTTTGGGGACATGAGTGGAAACCCATGCAGTCACAGGGAGAATGTGCAAACTCCACACAGACAGCACCCAACGTCAGGATCAAACTTGGGTTTTTGGCTCTGCGAGGCAACTGCTCTATTAGATGGCTACTATGCAACCCCTCGACTTGCAGTCTATTCAGAAAGCATTCAGACCCCCTCACTTTTTCCACAATTTATTACGTTCCAGCCTTCTTCTAAAATTGATTACATTCTTTCATTTTTATCAACAATCTCCACACAATATTTCATAATAAAAAAGCGAAAACAGGTGTTTAGAATTTTTTGCAAACTAATTAAAAAGAAATAACTGAAATATCACATTTGCATAAGTATTCAGACCCTTTAGTATGACACTCAAAATTGAGCTTTGTTGCATCCTGTTTCCATTGATTATCCTTGAGATGTTTCTACAACTTGGAGTCCACAAGTGGAAATTTAAATTGATTGTACACGATTTGGAAAGGCATACACCTGTCTATATAAGGTCCCGCAGTTGACAGTGCATGTCAGAGCAAAAACCAAGCCATGAAGACAAAGGAATTGCCTGTAGACTGCAGAGACAGGATTCTGTCGAGAGACAGATTTGGGGAAGGGTATAAAACTATTTCTGCAGCTTTGCAGTTCCTGAAGAGCACTCTGTCATTTTTAAATGGAAGAACTTTGAAACTACCAATACTCTTCATAGAGCTGGCCGCCCGGCCAAACTGAGCAATCGGGGGAGAAGGGCCTTGGTCAGGGAGGTGACCAAGAACCCGATGGTCACTCTGACAGAGTTCCAGAGTTCCTCTGTGGAGATAGGAGAAACTTCCAGAAGGACAACTATGGCCAGACGGAAGCCACTCCTCAGTAAAAGGCACATGACAGCCCGCTTGGAGTTTGCCAACAGGCACCGAAACAAGATTCTCTGGTCTGATGAAACCAAGATTGAACTCTTTGGCCTGAAGGCCAAGCGTCACATCTGGTGGAAACCAGGCACCGCTCATCACCTGGCCAATACCATACCTACGGTGAAGCATGGTGGCGGCAGCATCATGCTGTGGGGGTGTTTTTCAGTGGCAGGAACTGGGAGACTAGTCAGGATTGAGGGAAAGATGAACGGAACAAAGTACAGAGAGATCCTTGATGAAAACCTGCTCCAGATCGTTCAGGACCTCAGACTGGGGCAGAGGTTCACCTTCCAACAGGACAACGACCCTAAGCACACAGCCAAGACAACGCAGGAGTGGCTTTGTGACAAATCTATGAATGTCCTTGAGTGGCCCAGCCAGAGCCCGGACTAGAACCCGATCGAATATCTCTGGAGGGACCTGAAACTATCTGTGCATCGACGCTCCCCATCCAACCTGACAGAGCTTGAGTGGATCTGCAGAGAAGAATGGGAGAAATTACCCAAATACAAGTGTGCCAAGCTTGTGGTACCATACCGAAGAAGACTTGAGGCTGTAATCGCTGCCAAAGGTGCCTCAACAAAGTACTGAGTAAAGGGTCTGAATACTTATGTAAATGTGATATTTCAGTTATTTATATTTAATTACTTTGCAAAATTTTCTAAACACGTATTTTCGCTTTTTTATTATGTGATATTGTGTGTAGATTGATGATAAAACAAAATTTATTAAATCAATTTTAGAATTTGGCTGTAACGTAACAAAATGTGGAAAAGGTGAAGGGGTCTGAATGCACTGTTTCTTTATAATCTTGACTTCCCCTCTCAAACAGGCTGCTGAAAGTAGTGTTCAAGTGCCATGTTTGTTACACATTTAACTTTTAAAAGTAAATTATGATTGGAATGGAGAGATAGGGGTGGTGAAGAGATATAACAAAGATGGTGCAATCTAGTTATAAAATATGATTTTAAGATTTTGTAAAACATTCTTCGAATTTATGGAAAACCGCCTTTTCTGGGATTTAAAGGAAGTTACAAAGATTAAAATTGCAGTGTATTGATTCTCAGAACATAAAAGCTGAGGAAGTTGACAAACAGCTACAAAACAATCTTGATTTTATCCTCCTTTTCTCGGAACTGTTACAAGTTACTAACTGATAAAATAAAATCAGCATCATATTTAAACACTTGTAACAAAATGTTTTATTTATCATATCGAGCTTGCCTATACACATCAGCAGAAAGTGCAACATTAAACTGTACTGTTTTATGAACCAGTCACTCTTCCATTGTTTAATACATAAAATGTAAAAAGTCCACATTCATCAATAAATATGATTAATGTGCTGCCATTACCTTTCTTTCACTGTACAATTTTAAACCAGTGTGATCTACATGGAAAGGCTTGAACATAACATCAAGAGCACTCATAAATGAAACACAATTTTAACACTGATAAACGTTAAAATGTTTGTGTCATAAATTGATAAAAATGTTGTAGTATTCTGAAACCAAAACATGTACATGTATAGGAACCTAGAAATTAGGCAGTAAATAATTTGAAATTTTATGGTTTCTATAAAATAATCTTAAAAGCACTTCTACAACATCTACATCAGAAAGTGATTTTCTTCTTTGTGTTGTATAAAATACGTTGCTGTACAAGTACATATTAAGCTTTTGGTATAACTGTGTTATGGACATAATTGACTGTGTTGAATAAAAACTAAAATTTACATGAAATTTATAAAATTAAGCAAAGTCATACATGTTGAGTTGGGATTTTGCATTTAATGTAGGCTGCTCTTCCTTGGACATTTGATGGCAATTCACAAAGTATTGACAGATGTGGACAAAATATAGGACCATCAGGTGACATTAAAACTTGATCAGGAATACCTTTGGAAAGACCGATCAATTAAAACACAGTAAAACACATTTAATCACAGTATTTAATCCATTTCATTGAATATTACTAGAAAATTTAAAAATTCCAAAACATAGGTACCATGTTTAAGCAATGTAAAATTCCAAAATACAAGGACCATTCACTGTTTTGATGAGTATTAAAATAAAACTTCAGTTTTATCAAACCCCCGAACATTTAGGTGTATAAAGTATTTCAATTTTTGTATCATAAAGAATGAAGTCTACTGATTCCTACCAAGTGCAAGGCCATTGGGTTAAATACAAAACCAAGCCACACACTCATATGAGACAGACAAAAAGGAAATGTTGAATATTAAAAAGAAACTGCATTAAAGCATAATAGGTATGGATCAATATTTTTCTGCACCACCCCTGATCCAATGCAGCTTTTACTGGTTTAGTTACAGAAATGTGACCCATACAATAAGGTTCTTCATGGCATATGGGGTATGACTGCAGTGTTTTGCGAAATGAAATAATCAGCTGAAAATCTATTCTTCAAAGCATTTACCCCCAAAAATTTACAATGGCCCAATATACTTCACAAAAAAAAAGCACTTTTGTTTAACAAACTAACAGTAGTCCACTAAGAAACTGAAGAAACCCGTGCAGTTAAACAATGTTTAATGCTGTTTAAAGACAGACATACTGTGGCCAGTTTCAGTCATGATTAATTGAGCTCAATAAGCCTTTTTTTTAAAAAATCAATTGATGCCAAAAAATGTGCTCAACATTTGAAGAAAGTTCTTTTGTTGAAAAGAAAATAATTTGTTGAGACAGAGAAAGGATGTAAAAGTCCTGAGCAATGAAAACTGTACATAGGCTATATTCTATAGGTTGACCCAGAATAAAATGTCCAAAAAGGAATTAATTAAAAACAAAATCTATCTTCCACACCAAGGTACAAAACAGAAACAATTAAATGCAAGGCTCAGGTCTCTACTAATTTTATAGCCAAAAGAAAAATCTATTTGCATTAGAAGTTGAATAGTTAGTACCATCACAATTTCTGTAATGCACAACCAATATTAATCCTCAAAGAATCACAACATTTGGCAACTCTTCACTTTTGCTCACCATATATAATAAAAGGTCTAAATTGTTTTACTACATAGACTTCTGGAGGAATCATTCGTGTGACCAATTTTGTAATTTTCCATACTGTTGCGAGGTTGTTTAAAGCTGAAACATTTGCAACGCCTTATTGCAACCGTGGGAGTTTAATTTCCATTGTGCCTGGTTCAATCCCAGCATTAAAGGCCATGTAAGAATGTTGATGTCGGAAATACAATTTTACCCAGAAGTGAAAATTCAATTTCTAGATATTGAATATCAAGTAAAGCAGACAATTAATAATGCCTGCATAACAATATATCGTAAAATAATTATGCAGTATTTTTATTATGATCTCCTAATCCATTTTAATATTAATTTTGACAGTTTTTGCTCTTGTAGGCAAAGGTCTGCCTGCTTTCTTGACAATATAATATGTCTGGATGATCACTATCCTACAATTTGTCCTCAAGTGATTATGAAACCGGACTGTGCTGTAATGCAACACAGCCAATATGAGAATGGTGTCCTTGTTTAAAAAGTTGACCCAAGTTCAACCCAAGCCATTTCAATTGAACTACATATAAGGTATGTCATGGAACGGGTGGCAAATGTTTCATCTGCTGTTCCTCTATGCCACTAACATCTCAGTCACTTCGATAATTGATACAAGTAAGATTCCAAACTGGAGGTTCTGACAAATCTCCCACGATAATGCAAATTACTACCTGATTAATCATTTAAAAACAGTATATGGTACTTGCTCTGATAAAATCTTTGAAAAGAGTTTAACGTTAGTTAAATGTTTAATTGGGATTGTATATCAGCATTGATATAGTTGATGATTAAAACGCATTATTTCTATATTTCAAACAAATTACAAACCTTTGAAATTAGAATAATTAGAATAAAAGACAAAACAAATACAATTCAGATCAACAGAAACTTTGTGCTTTATGGCCTGTACTGGAAACTGATCACAGCTGCAAGGCTTACTTCATCATGTGAATGGATTTATGCATGAATTGCCTTTTACTAATTTACTTTAAATTTGAGTGATAGGAAAATTCCTAAAAGACAGGTTAATTTCTAAGCGTTTGAGATAAAAGTACCGTCTCTTCAACGGCAAAAGAATTCACAAGGTTGTCAGCTTATCATGGAGACAATTTTAGCCTAATAATATTATTTAGCATTTTGGAAAGCACATACTTGAAGAAAATTGCAACATTCAATGCCAAGACTATCCAACAAAACTACCATACGAAATTAAATTTCAGAAGTAGCTTAATTTGGTTCACCTTAACTACTGGGGCTGCCGAGGGCCTCTAAAATTGACTGCTAATTTTCTTTGCTTGCGTTTTCCAGAAGAACCTGCCATTGGATGTTGTTGCCCTTGAGGTTCAATGACTGTGTGTACAACTGTTTTATTCTGGGGCTCAGGAGGTGTTTGGCTGGGCTGAATGAAGTTCCTGGAGGTGCTGGTGGTAGGATATCCATGTGACATGTTAGAATATTCAATTGTAGTTGCTGGCTGACCAAGTTTTTGCTGAAGAGAGGGACTAAATTCTTTTTCATCGTAAGGTTTATTGAAACCTGTCCTCCTCTTTGTGACCTTATAAATAAGAAACAAATCATGGTAATAACACAATATGTTCACAGTGACAAAAAAAAATGTTATGCTTTACTCTCTCACGAGTGGGGACCTCTATACCAGCTGAGGAAATATTCCTGATCGCATTTAACAAATTCCACCCTCATCTAACCCCTTATCAATAAGGAAGACTCAGTCTATATTAGGAAAGTTAAAATATTCTTTCTATGACAACTCTTTCATTCTTGCAATCTCCCTGCACATTTGTTTTGCTAATTCTGTTGATTATTTGGGGGCTTACAAGGAGATTATTCCCTTTTTATTTTCAGCTACACCCATAAATTTCACTGGATGATCCACCAGTAACGTAATCTCGGACTAATGACGTAATCTTGTCCTTATCAAAAATGCAACTCCCAGTTCTGTATCCTGCCTGTATCACCCTTATCATGGAACATTTAGCTGCTGATTCTGAACCCATCTTGGCCATGTTTCAATAATGGTTATAATATCCCAGCCCCATGTAACTATTTGTTCCCCGAGTTCATCTACCTTATCACTTAGGCCTCTTGCTGGAATAAATGCAATTTAATTCACTCCCACCATTCTCCTGCCTATCTTGTCTACTGAACTTGCTGGTGACTTTTGTATGAGCATCTTGTCTCTCATCTGCCTCACTTCTATGCTGGATCCTGCCAATCCAGTTTAAACTCTCTCTAGTTATACTACCAAATATGTGTGCCAGGATATTGGTATCTCTCCAATTCAAGTGCAACATGTCCCTCTTGTGCAGGTTACCTGTGCCCCAGAAGAGATCCCAATGGTCCAAAAATTCACTCACACATTCATCTGTCCTATCTTTCTACATCAACTCTCACGAACATGTGGCACAGGAGTAATCCTGGGAATACTACACTCAAGGTCATGATTTTTAACCTTTTGTCCAACCCCTTATATCCATTCTGCAGGAACTCATCTCTTTTTCCACCTTAACCATTTATGTCAATGTGTATAGGCACAACTTCTGATTGTGCACCCTCTCCCTTGAGAATCTTCTGCAGCTGCTCAGGACCATCCCAGAATAAAAACTGTTTCAGGTTCCTTGAGAGACATAAAGCTCTTGTATAGAGACTTGCGACATGTACAGAGACTTGAGGCAAGAGACTTATATATACAAATTTTTTGTCAGAAAGAATGCCTCAATGTAAATTTAAATGTATTTTAATTACTATTGTGCAATTGAAAAATTGATAATTTACCTATTAGTTTCTCAATGCAAAGAAATGTTATCACCAGGATGACATCACTCTCATATCGGACAGGTCCACTTATCATGAATGTATATAGTTGTCCTATTCCATCTTTATGTACATATTAATGAATAAAGATACTTTTATCAAAGCTCAGTGGGGATTCCGATTTTGGGATATTCATAGAAAAGACAGCATTTTATTATGTTCTTTCACGTGATCTCTCCAAAAGTTATAAATGCATCCTATTTCAATTCTTCACTCCTCCAGAGATCATGCCAAATATTTTAGCCTGAAGCCACTTACCTGTAAAGGCACAAATTGATTGTGAGTACCAATAAGCATTCCTCCAGGACATATATTTCCTGAATATGGTATCTGAAAGTTATTGTACAGCTGGGGAGGAATCAAATTTGGCCAAGGCACAGGGCCATATCCATGAGGTGGCGTAGGCATTATACCACCTAGCGATTGAAATACAAACATATATTTTAAGATATGTTAACATTTTGAACATTTCAAAATACATCTTGGACCCCCCATTTCCTGTTAATTCCCACTTTAATTTTCAACATCACTCATCACACAGAGGTGGCATAATGGTACAGTCACTGCCTTACAGCACCAAAGACTCAGGTTTGATCCTGACTACAGGTGCTGTTTGTACAAAGTTTGTACGTTCTCCCTGTGACCGCGTGGGCTTTCCCTGGGTACTCCAGTTTTATTGCACACTCCGAAGATATACAGGTTTGTAGGTTAGTTGGCTTTGGTAAAGATTACAAGTTGCCTGTAGTGTGTAGGATGGCGTAGAGTATATGGGATG
The DNA here is from genome assembly GCA_035221665.1 of Okamejei kenojei. Lineage (NCBI taxonomy): Eukaryota > Metazoa > Chordata > Chondrichthyes > Rajiformes > Rajidae > Okamejei > Okamejei kenojei. The sequence continues at coordinate 51,788,814 of CM069144.1, read as the reverse complement.
TTTGGTGTGGACCCAGTGGGCCGAAGGGCCTGTTTCTGCGCTGTATCTCTAAACTAAACTACTGATTTCATTCCATGAGACTTCACACTCTTCAAAGTGCACCAATATAGTATTCATAGTGTCAATTCCTCTTTTTTTCCAGGGAGAGGTTGGCCTGACTAGGACTTTATTCCTTGGAGTGCAGGAGGATGACAGGCATATATGTAGAGGTATATAAGATCATGAGGGGAATAGATGGAGTAAATGTACAGTCTTTTACCCAGAGTAGGGGAATCAGGAACCAAAAGCCAAAGATTTCAGTTGAGAGGAGAATGATTTAATAGGAAACTTCGAAACATTTTCACTGAAGATGGTGGGTATACGTAACGTGCTACCAGAGGAGGCAGGTGGGAGAGGTACTATAAATACATTCAAAAGACATTTGGACAGGTACATAGATAGGGAAGGTTTTTGAGGGCTATGGGCCAAACACAGGCAGGTAGGACCAGTGTAGATAGGGCATGATGATCGGCATGGGCAAATTGGGCTAAGGGACCTGTTTCCATGCTGTATGGCTCTACAACATTTAATAGAATGTATTTGGGGCGGAACATTTTATCTTCTGCTTCCCAAAAACATTTCTCTGACTAAACCATGACTGGGGGAAATATAAAACAATCTGCATCTTGTCACCATGATGCTTTCCTGAATGATATGTCCTGGCATGGATAGCTTGTATAAACTGATCATAAAATATAGTGCATAACCTTTACAACAAGTTTCTACTATAATCACCTGTTCACTACATTAAAAAAATAATTGCAGAAGTTGAACATTTGAAATTAAAACTGAAAATGCCAATAACGGTCAGGCTGTATCTGCAGTAAGAGAAACAGAGTTAACGTTTCAAGTTCTGATGAAAGGTCATGGACCTGAAACATGAACCCAGTCTCTCTTTTCATGGATGCAACAGATATGCTGCTTCCAACATGTTTTGTTTTTACATCATAAATAAGCTTAAATTCAATGGTGCCTAGCAGAATAGAAATTGGGAATTCAGAGCTACAAATACAAAGACATTTTAAAAAAAGCAAAGAAAATAGTGAGCTGATTAAATGGAAATAATAGTTTCTAACATTAGTCAAAAGGGGAAGTGCTGTGAATTTTTGCAATATCATAATTAATTGATATGTAGATCGTAACTTTTACAGTATAATAGGCAACTCAGAACGAAAAGCAAGTAACCAAAGTGGAATCAAGTACACAGTTAATGTGTAATAAATTCAGGCATTTGTTACCTGAAGCCTGACCAAAGGATGGTGGAATGGCCCGAGGAGGTACATTTCCTGTCATGGGTTGATAACCGGGAAATATGTTTGGACCGAGGTGTGTATTTTGTCCTGTCGCATTCTGTTTGAACAAAAATTATTAGGTAATATTAAAAAAAATTGGTTAGCAAAAAGTAAAGAATTAGATATTTTTCGTTGCTGTTTGTACCAGTCGCTGTAATGCAAATGCTGCAGCCTTTTCTTGGGCTTCACTGTCCGAATGGCACTGAGGTCCATGCACAAGCAAACCATTGGCCAACTTCACCTGGCAAACCTTCAAGCCCTAGAGTACAAAACATTTCATACTTAGCACACACACACACACACAATAATGAACACCTGAAGCGTATTATGAAATGGTACACTATTGAGAATCAATGAAGCTTGTTATTTTTTTTTTAAAAGTACCTTATAAGTGTTTCATTTTCCATTAATTGAAAACATTTTGTTTCCAGTAAAACGTTACAGAGTTTAAAATGAAACTATTTATCCTTTAGTTTACAAAGTAATTTGAACAAAAAGAGAACTAACATTTCTTCTTTCAGGATTTATGACGATTTTGCATCACAGTTAACCAATTGTTTCAAAAAAGATTCATATCTCCCCATCAGTTAGCAGGCATTCATTTTCTCAGAGCGTCAGCAACAGAAAATCACACAAATAATAATGTCAATAGTTAGTTTGCCTTTGCATTGTAAAATATTATCATTATTTATCATTAATCATAATAAAATGATCCAACCTGTGGGGTCTTAATAAAGGTGAACTCTGGATGTGGTAACCCAAGTCTGGCACAAGTGATGAACAACTCTGACACTGGGATGGATAAAGGAAGTGGTTGCCCTCGATAATGTCCTGAAATTTCTCCACCCGGGGTCCCCTGAGGTTTGTTGATTTTTGCAGCTAGAAAGAAACAATTTCACAAATAGTACATTTTAAGCAACAACATGTTCAAGGTACAATAAGTACTCAAACATAAGACATTTGACCACAGAAAATAAACTGTTCAATAATTTTGTTGGTATAATAATTTTACTATGATGACTTGGCAGGCTTTAAAAATTAGAATAAGATTTGTTACTTTGTTTTCTTACAAAGTACTAATAACAGCAGAATAGTCATGGTGGTCCCCAAGGGTAACCACATGGTAAGACAGCATGTAGGAAGAAATAATGGCACCTTCTCTCAAGCTATGATAATAACAAAGGGGAATCTTCAAACTACCTCCGGACTGGAAAAATCATGTCAGAGGTAACCCAGGGGGGTGGGAGTTAAAGGAATCTTGCAGAACATTCCACCTAGATATATTTCAATTAAAATAAAAAATTGTAACCACCTGCGATTTGTGGTTATCTAAAAAAAAAGTTAAACTGCAGCATCAAACTTAAAGAGAAGGTTCCTGTGGTCCACACTGTGTGGCAGGTCATAAGATTGGATAGGATATACAAAAAAAACAATGAACAAAGACTAATCAGGAAGCAAAATCTCAGAAAAGATGCTAAACCTTCCATGACCATTTAAAAAAAGTAAGCAATGTGAGCAGGGGTCGTATAGTATTGCAAAAAAGAGATGGATGAATTAAATAGGTATTTCGCATCAACTTTAACTGTAAAAGCATACCAGTAACGTGCCACAATAGGTGTAACAAATGGACAATAAAGGATTTTGATCGAACGTTGTGCCTTGATATTTAATGAGTTTTACTTCTTCAAAATTCCCTGGATATGGGGGGGGGGGGGTGGGGGGGGGGGGGGGGGGGGGGGGGGGGGGGGGGGAATAGACAATAACATATAGTGCCCTCCATAATGTTTGGGACAAAGACCCATCAGTTATTTATTTGCCTCTGTACTCCACAATTTGAGATTTGTAATAGAAAAATTCACGTGCGGTTAAAGTGCACATTGTCAGATTTTATTAAAGGCAATTTTTATACATTGTGGTTTCACCATGTAAAAATTACAGCTGTGTTTGTTTATACATAGTTCCCCTATTTCAGGGCACCATAATGTTTGGGACACGTGGCTTCACAGGTGTTTGTAATTGCTAAGGTGTGTTTAAATGCCACCTTAATGCAGGTATATTAGAGTTCCCAATACATAGTCTTTCCTCCAGTCTTTCCATCACCTTTGGAAACTTTTATTGCTGTTTATCAACATGAGGGCCAAAGTTATGCCAATGAAAGTCAAATAAGCCATTATGAGACCGGGAAACAGGAATAATACTGTTGGATACATCAGCCAAACCTTAGGATTACCAAAATCAACTGTGTGGAACATCATGAAGAAAAAAGAGAGAACTTGAGTTATTAATCGCAAAGGGACTGGCAGGCCAAGGAAGACCTCCACAACTGATGACAGAAGAATTTTCTCTATAATTAAGAAAATCCCCAAACACTTGTCCGACACATCAGAAACACTCTTCAGGAGTCAGGTGTGGATTTGTCAATGACCACAGTCCGCAGAAGACTTAATGAACAGAAATACAGAGGCTACACTGCAAGAAACAAACCACTGGTTAGCCGCAAAAATAAGATGGCCAGGTTACAGTTTGCCAAGAGATATTTAAATTAGCAACCACAGTTCTGTATAAAGGTCTTGTGGGCAGATGAGACGAAAATTAACATATCAGAGTGATGGTAAGAGCAAAGTATCGAGGAGAGAAGGAACTGCCCAAGATCCAAAGTATACCACCTCATTGTGAAATACGGTGGTGGGGGTGTTATGGCTTGGGCTTATATGGCTGCTGAAGGTACCGGCTCACTTATCTTCATTGATGATACAACTGCTGATGGCAGTAGCATAATTAATTCTGAAGTGTAGAGACATCTATCCGCTCAAGTTCGAACAAATGCCTCAAAACTCATTGGCCGGAGGTTCATTCTACAGCAAGACAATGATTTCAAACATACTATTAAAGCAACAAAGGAGTTTTTCAAAGCTAAAAAATTGTAAATTCTTGAGTGGCCAAGTCAATCACCCGATCTGAACCCATTTGAGCATGCCTTTTATATGCTGAAGAGAAAAATGAAGGGGACTAGCCCCCAAAACAAGCTTAAGCTAGAGGTGGCTGCAATACAGGCCTGGCAGAGCATCACCAGAGAAGACACCCAGTAACTGGTGATGTCCATGAATCGCAGACTTCAAGCAGTCATCGCATGCAAAGGATATACAACAAATACTAAACATGATTACTTTCATTTACATGACATTGCTGTGTCCCTAACATTATGGTGCCCTGAAATGGGGGGACTATGTATGAAGACTGCTGCAATTTCTACATGTTGAAACGAAAATGTATAAAAATGGCCTATAATTAAAATCTGAAAATGTGCACTTTAACCACATGTGATTTTTTTCTACTACAAATCTCAAATTGTGGAGTACAGAGGCAAATAAATAAATGATGGGTCTTTGTCCCAAACATAATGGAGGGCAAATGTTACTTCTATTGAAAAAGGGAGACTGAAAACAGGAAGCAACAGGTGCAGAGATGCCAACCCTAAATTTAGTTCACAGTAACATTCAACCCATTTGTCCGTAACAAATGGGGTTAAATGCATTTCTCTCCTTAACATACTCACTTGGGGTTGTTGCCGGCGGCTATGCGCCTGCGCACTGGTGCAGATCAGCGGGCTGCCGGCGGGCGGGTGCGGCACATGCGCACTTGGCAAGGTTGCCGGCGGGTCTGCGCCTGCGCACTGGGTGGGGGTGGGGGTGGGGGGGAGGCCCGGTGATGGGGCTGCCGCGAGCGGCCGGCTGGTGGCAAGAAAGTGCCGCTGATCGCGCGGGCCGGCGCCGCCCGGGCGTGGCTGCGAGCTGCCGGGCTGGCAAACCGGGGGCACATGGCGCCGGCGTTCACCACGGGAGGAACACCGGCGCGGCGGTGTTCCGTAACAGCACGTTTGGCTGCCGGAACACCGTAAAAAGGTTATTTCGCCGGGACAAAATACGGCGAATCCGGGACACTTGGCATCTCTGCAGGTGGCACCAGCAATGGCTGCCTCGCCAACAGTCTGTCTGTCCCTTCCTTCTTTGTTGTTTTAATAGTATGTTAAATGTATGTTTTTAGTGTTCTTTGGCTTGTTTATGGAGTTGGGGGGAGGGGGGTTGTTTGGGGGAAACTTTTTAAAAATCTCTTACCTAGATGGAGATGCAATTTTTTTCCCCGTGTATCGTATCTCCGTCCACACTGCGGCCTAACATCGATGAGTTGGCGGCCTTTGCTGGAAAGGGACTTCGGGAGCTACAACCGCGGGAGCCTGCAGGCTTAACATCGTGGAGCTCGCGAACCCTTTGCCAGGGATCACCCTCAGAGCTCCAACAGCCAGTGGACTTTAACATCATGGAGCTGTTGATCTCTGGTTAGAGACCGGCTTTGGGAGCTTCAAGCCCCAACTTTGACCACCCCGATGAGGGAGCTTCGATCGCCCCGCCGCGGGGGCTTTGACCGCTGGCTGCAAGAGCTTCGATCGCCCCAATGGTTGGTTCGACTGCCCCAACCGCAGGAGAATAAAGAGGAAGAAGATTGGACTTTATTGGCCTCCACACAGTGAGGAATGTGGGGAAACCGCTGTGGTGGATGTTTATGTTAACTTTTATGTAGTTGTGTGTCTTGTTGCTTTTTTTCAGTATGGCTGTATGGTAATTCGCAGATCACTGTACCCTAATTGGTAAACGTGACAATAAAAGACCTTTGAAACCTATTAGCTCAGCATCTGTCATAAGGAAAATATTAAAAGCGATAATTACAGATGTTACAGATTACAGCCCTCCATTAAATTCACAGTAACCAGAGTCAACTTGGTTTGTGAAATCAAACTTTAGGAGCTTAAATATTGATGTTGACAATTATACATGGGTGATAAGGCAAATAAGACTGCCATGGTCAATTACCGATAACTGCTTCCAATACATGTGTGGAGATGAGTGGTCACAAGCATTCCTATTGCAACTTTTTTTGTTCAGAGCGCCAGACATCTTTCCTTGTCACCATCGTGTCTCACATGCTAATAGGGAAAGGTGGTAAATGGCTTCCACTGCTGATGTAATCACACCTTTGCATGGAATCATAATCACCACAAAAGATGAGGTAGAAAGCTAGTTTGGCCAACGAAGAAAACATATGTTTTTGTTTCTGAATAGTACTACTAGGCACAATGTGTAGGGAGGAACTGTAGATGCTGGTTTAAACTGAAGATAACGCTGAGTTACTCCAGCTTTTTGTGTCCACTCAGCACACGTTATTTTTTCCTTTGCAATGATTCCTCATGACTGGGTGTATGAAATTTGGTAAAATTTGACAATATTCAAGCACTTGTCAATGTGAGGTACATCTAACAGGCCCATAGATGAGTATCACACTACGTTCCTTGCCACTAAAATAAGTATTTGCAGTAAAGTATTTCACATCAGGGTTTGGACTTGACGCGAAACGAGGTTGCTTGTAATGTTTACTGCCAGTTCTCCAATTTCTAAACAAGATTGATAAGATAGACACAAAAAGCTGTTGTAACTCAGCTTACACATTACTCATTGATGAGACAAGTATAAATGCTATGAGGGGCCAGGATTCAAACCTAGGTCTCTTCCTTAGGGTTCCATTTTTTTAAAAAGGTTATAAATTGCAGTTACCAGAACACCAACCCTAATCTCTTGGTAGAATTTATCCTTAGTAAGATGGATGTTGAAAATGGTGATTAACTTACCAAGTTTTTTTAATGGTCGTTGGTGGGAGGCATATCCTGCTCTCTCGTGATGGACTGAAGCAGCTGGAGAGCTTTCTTGCTTAACATTAGAAGATATGTTAGCTTCTTTATCAGGGGCTGGATTTGCACTATCAATCTTCAGAATTTCCTTTAACATTTGCGTTCCTTTCTATCAGCAAAACCAAAAAAATGTTATGTTATCAAAAGTTTTCTAAATAGTCCCTATGTTCTCAATAATTAAGATGCATGGAAAAAGTCAGAATTCATAATTTGTTAGGGACAAGAATAGTAATATATGGAACCAGGGAAATATTCTGGTGAAAATAAAAGAGAGATTATTAAATTCAAGAAGGTAATGTGGATTAAGATATGCTGAAGAATATTTTCAATTACATATAGTTAATCAGGGTCTGCAGACATCACATTGCATATTAAATTTAGGATTCCTCAGATTAAAATGATAGACTGGACGTAAATTACATTTTCTACCAATTTTTTTCATGAAAAGATAGTTAACTTTAAATTATTCTCTTTGATCTTAGACAAACAATTACAAAGGTCCCACCTTGATGGAATTTCTGTTGATTGGGAGGAGTGAGAGATGGGCTGATGCCTTATCCAGCACTCTTATTAATTTGCTTCTGTTATCAATTTGCATTTATTTATAAAACCACATCAACATTACTAGTGCTAAATTGGAGATTACAGTGCCCTCCATAATGTTTGGGACAAAGACCCATCATTTATTTATTTGCCTCTGTACTCCACAATTTGAGATTTGTAATAGGAAAAACAATCACATGTGGTTAAAGTGCACATTGTCAGATTTTATTAAAGGGTATTTTTATACATTTTGGTGCACCATGTAGAAATTACAGCTGTGTTTATACATGGTCCCCCCCCCATTTCAGGGCACCATGTTTGAGACACATGGCTTCACAGGTGTTTTGTAATTGGTCAGGTGCATAATAATTGCCTCCTTAAAGCAGATATACGAGAGCTCTCAGCGCTGAGTCTTTCCTCCAATCTTTCTACCACCGTGGAGAACTTTCATTGCTGTTTATCAACGTGAGAACCAAAGTTGTGCCAATGAAAGTCAAAGAAGATAATATGAAACTGAGAAACAAGAATAACACTGTTAGAGACATCAGCCAAACCTTAGGCAAACCTAACTCCTTTGAAAAACTCCAAAGGAGTTTTTCAAAGCTAAAAAAAGGTCAATTCTTGAGTGGCCAAGCCAATCACCCGATCTGAACCCAATTGAGCATGCCTTTTATAAACTGAAGAGAAAACTGAAGGGGACTAGCCCCCAAAACAAGTATAAGCTAGAGATGGCTGCAATACAGGCCAGGCAGAGCATCACCAGCGAAGACACCCAGCAACTTGTGATGTCCATGAATCGCAGACTTCAAGCAGTCATTGCATGTAAAGGATATGGAACAAAATACTAAACATGACTACTTTCATTTACATGACATTGCTGGGTCCCAAACATTATGGTAAATGTTAGGTAAACCATTTCACATATCATCATAGATAACATAAAACAGTTTAATACATTTTTTAAGTTCAAAGAAAATATTAAACTTTCATGTTTCATGTTTCCCAATTGGCAACCTAGTCACTATTTCTACCACAGCTTTCTATTTGCTGAATATTGTAGATTTGGCACACATCCCACCTTTAGGCTCGAAGAATATCACCTCATCATCACCTGCATTTTATAACTCCAACAGTGAATTTAAACATTTCAGCTAACCACCCACCACCACAACTATTTTTTCCCGTACACATGTGCTTTTATCTTTATTTCAATTTTTCTGTGAATCACTTTCTTACAACAGCCAGTTTTTAAAGCAGTTGTGACTTGGACAACTTTAATTTGTTCCTTGTCAGACATTTCCTTTGTTAGAAACATAGAAACATTGAAAAATAGGTGCAGGAGTAGGTCATTTAGCCCTTTGAGCCAGCACCGCCATTCAATATCATCATGGCTGATCATCTAAAATCAGTACCCTGTTCCCGCTTTTCCCCCCATAACCCTTGATTCCTTTAGCCCTAAGAGCTAAATCCAACCCCCTCTTGAAAACATACAGTGAATTGGCCTCCACTGCCTTCTGTGGCACAGATTCACAACTCCCTGGGTGAAAAGGGTTTTCCTCATCTCAGTCCTAAATGGCCTACCCCTTATTCTTAAACTGTGACCCCCTTGTTCTGGACTACCCCAACATCAGGAACATTTTTCCTGCATCTAGCCTGTCCAATCGTTGAGGATTCTCTCAGCCTCGCTGTTCTCTCTTCCTCCTCACTGTCCTTGGTCCAAAATATCAACTGTTATTCTCCACAATTAAGCTGCCTAACATGTCAAGGGCATACATCACTTCTTTTTGTTTCAATTTTGTTAGTACATTTCATTCAAACATTGTTACAGTATATATCTCAAAATAATTATTATGTATACAAGTAAAGAGATACAGGAACTGAAACATTTTGGAACTCCCCACTGAACCAAAACATTTGCTGTGTTAAATTTCATCTGCAGATTAGCTGCAGAAACCAGATCACCCGAAGAAAACCCGAGAAGACATGCGGGTTTGTAGGTTAATTGGCCTCTGGAAATTGCCTCTGTTGTGCAACGAGTGGATGCAAAATAATTAGTGTGAACGGTGGTCAATGGTCGGCATGGACTCGATGGGCCGAAGTGCCCGTTTCCCCGCCCTTTCTAAGCTAAACTGTATATCTTGTAAAAATTGATAATCTGGAAGATGGTTATGGTGCAACTTAATAAATTATTTGTTTGTCCATAGCTGGATAATTAGAAATATTTTCCCTTTGCAGATGTGCCTGTAAGCAGAAGCACAGGTTTAAAGCAAGTTGATATATAGAGAATTTCAGGAAGAATGTTTTTTACCCAGAGGGTGGTTGAAATCTGGAACACTGTGCCTGAGAGGTGGAGGAGGCAGCAACTCCAACAACAGTTCAGCAGTATTTAGATGAGACCTTGAAATATTGTGGCAAAAAAGGCCACAAACTATGTGCTGACAAATGAGTTTAGTGCAGAACATCAGAAAATAGCTGGGGTAGGCAAACCATCACCCCAAGCCCGCCCCCCACTGTACATTATCATTATGGCAGATCTATCACAGACTTATCGGCTCTTTTGTGCGAGTTCCCCCCCAGTCCACAGCTCTGATCTTTGGAAAATGCATCTCCTTCCTCGTTAAATAAATCTGATGATCCAGCTGCCATGACACTCCAGGGCAGAGAATTTCTGAGATTCACACCTTTTGTGAGTCATCCTATGCACTTAGTTTTAAAGGACCATCCACAAATTTTATAACATGGCCCCTTGTTCAGGATTCTCCCAATCATCTCAACATCTACCAAGTTATAATCCTTAAGAATATTATATGTTTCAATAGAATTTCCCTCCGAAGGATATCTAATTTATTTGGCCACTCATGATAGGATAACCCTCTCATCCCAGAAATTAGTCTGGTGAATCTCTTTTGAACTTGCTTCAATGCCAACATATTTTTTTCGTAAATAAGGGGCTCAAGACTATACAAAGTTCTCCAGGTGTAGTCTCACTGGTATACTAAACAATTGAACAACACTTGTCTTTTTCTGAACTCCAAGCCTCTTGCTGACATCTGGCAGCTGAGCACCTCACAATGCTCTCTGCAATCCCGCAGGCGGTAATATGTGCTAAAACTACAATACAATATCACTTTATTCATTCTAGAGGGATATTGGTCTGCCAGCAATCAAAATAGACAGTTACAAGGCATTGAAAGTGTCATGTGCATTATAATAATAGTGAAAATTAATTGACTAGTTATTGCACAATATGTAATATTGCACAAACACAAAATTAAATTATCAAGTGGGAAAGTCCAGGATGAGGGATGTGCAAAGATGGGGGGGCGGGGGGTCAGTCTACCTAGTCTAGACAAAGGTGGGAAGAGTTGTAAAATCTGATTAGGAGCCAAAGTTAATTACGAATAGGACAGTGACATTTTTTTTCTCAGATACACAGATGTTATAGTTAGTATAAAGTTTATAATCTCATTTTAGTTTTTCCATGTTTAACAATATAACTTTCTTGAGGACACTTACCATTGCAAAAGATTGTGGGGATAAAGGTTCCCCACTATTTCCTTTGTTTTCTTTGGACTGAGAGTCTTGTGCATCTTTTCCTGCTTGTCCACTGGGTGTATTTAATGAAACTAATTCTTCAAACTCAGACGATACCTGTTGATATATGGCATTGCAACATGAAATACATATTCAAGTAAAACTACAGAACCACAAAGAGGAGCTTGAAGTGCTGATGCAAAAACATTTTTTTTTTTTTACAGATAAATAGCAAGAATAAAGATTACCGTATTTCCAGGCAATGAAGATGCTATTTTTTACCCTAAAATAAGGCCCACAAAATTTACCTGCATCTTGGAGGCTGAAGGTTAGCTTGTTAGCCAAGAAAGATAGACTTGGGCCAAATTGCTTGGGGGGGGGGGGGGGGGGGGGGGGGGGGGGGAGCACAATGAGGCCTAACACAGGCGTCGGCAACCTACGACCCAGGTCCGACCCATAACCCAAACTCATCCGTCCCGTATTTGTTTTCAATTAGTTTTCGCGACATGGGAGCTGCAGCCAGTCCCGGGGCACGCAGGCGGCCTGGGGGCTACAGCCAGTCCCGTGGCATGCAGGTGACCTGGGAACTGCAGCCAGACCTGGGGCAAGCGAGCCGACCTGGGCGCTACAGCCAGTCCCGTGGCACGCAGGCGACCTGGGGACTGCAGCCATTCATGGGGCACACAGCCAACCTGGGTGGCTGCGTGCGGACGCCAGGACCAGACAGCGGAACTAGCAGCCACCTCAGCGCCTTCTGCTGACCCACCCACCAGCCAGCCAGCGTCCTTCGGCACAGGTGGTGGTTGGCAGGCAGCTACTGTGCGGAAGACTGGCTGCTCCGTCCCGGGCTCTCTCTCTCTCTCCGTTATGTGATCTCCCTGAGCCAGGAAGTCCCTGTCCCTCAGACCTGAACTGCACAGCACATTGTGGGACATGCGAAGATGGAGGCTCCCCGGTCCAGACTGCCTCCTTGAAGAGTTTCACATCTTCCTTTCTACTGACTAAACCAAACCCTTGAGCCTATCCCACCAGCCTTTTTTCAAAATTTAGCAACTCAAAATGCGGGGCTTCGACGCAGGTGCGTCTTCAATGCCAGTAAATACGGTAAACCCAAACGAAATTTGAAAACACAAGATTAGCCTGCAAGAACAAATTGACCATACCAGCACAACATCTCCCATTGAGAATTTTTTCTGTTGCAAAAAAATATTTTTTCATGATACAAGGTGGAGAATATCACAACAACCAACATTACATCAAACAAACATTGTATGAAAAAATTCACGAGCACAGCTTTGCCTTGTCAAAACCATTAAACCAAACTCAACTTGAAAATCAAATCTTTTGATATTCACTCTTAAGTGGCATTACGACCAATGAGAGAACATTATTTGATAAAGGAATATGCTTGTCTCAATGAAAAATCTAAATACATCCAAGCAAATTGAAATGGTCAAAGGATTTAATGTCCAAAGGGAAGTGAAAGTTCCATTAGCAGAACATGTGCGGGGGAGGCGGGCAGGAAAGAGAAAACCAAACAAAAGTTTAAATAGCATCTATTTCCATTTGTCAAATACATCTGCAGATACTTTTACATTTAGTGCTTCAGTTGATCAGATCTCCAGAGATCAAAGTCATTTCACCAGCTAACAGTGTTTCACTATTCATCTTAAAATCACATTTGAGCTCGATGATCTTTCATGCTAGGTTAGGTGAATCTTGCTTTCCGTTCAACCAGAAGTATACTTTTTTAATAAATTATCATTAACAATTTACATCCATCCTTTTCAGCAGAGTGGATAAGGATCAGGATTTGGGCGCCCAGCTTCTTAAACCAGTTGCTTGATATCTCTCATTCAATTTCCACCTTGCGTTCACATCTATTAATACTGCTACTTAACAAAAAGATTAATGGCCTTGTCCCACTTCGGTAATTTTTTAGGCGAATACAGGCGACTCGGCTGTCGCCACATGGTCGCCGGGGTGTCGCCTAAACGGTCGTGAGTAGTCTCCACAGTCGCCCAAAAAATCGTAGCGTTTTTCTGGTTGCCGCTGGATTTTGAAATGTTCAAAACTTTTTGGCGAGTCGGCGACAGATGGCTTGTGGGTTGTCGCCAGGATGACTTAGGTTGTCGCTGGTGCTGACTTCGGTGAATTCCTTTGGCGATTACCTTTGTCAACGGGCGACAGGTGCCGACGACTGAATTGTCTTACCTTGTCGTAGCTTGTCATGGGTGGGCATAGATTGTCGTAGGTGGACGTTGGTTGTCGTAGATGTGGTCGTAGGTGGACGCCCTAACGGGTCGTTGGTTGTCGGTAGCTTGCCGTAGCTGGACATCGACTGGGTAGTAGGTTGTTGTAGACATTGTCATAGGGGTGTCCAGTCGCTGGTTTTTCGGCGACCAACTACGACTATGACAGTCGCTGAATAAATCGCCTAAGTGGGACAGGCCCATAACTAGTATATTTTCAAATGGACTTCCTCAACAATCATTCAAAGAAGGATAGAGGTAGGTGGGAAAAGAGCTCCCGATTTTCACTGCCTTTTTGTATTAAAGCTGAACACATTAGTTTAGTTTAAAGATACAGCGCAGAAACAGGCCCTTCGGCCCACCAAGTCCACGCCGACCAGCGATCCCCGCACATTAACACTATCCTGCACACACTAGGCACAATTTACACTCATACCAAGCCAATTAACCTACAAATCTGTATGTCTTTGGAGTGTGGGAGGAAACCGAAGATCTTGGATAAAATCCACTATGCACTTCAGGCTAGCAGGCTTCTTACCTTGGTGAAGGAATCACATTTTTCTGCTGAAGATGAAGATGACTGACAATTTACCACAGCAGGTTTCTCTTCATTTGAGTCTTCATTCCTCTTGAGAATTTTCAAACTTTGTTTACTATTGCCAGTACACGCCTGCAAAGTTTCAAACCGACATAACTCACACTTGAGGTTGTTCCAAGCTTAATGAAAAATGTGTTTTTAAACAATTCGCAGCCATCAATCTAGCTCTACTTAAAAAAATGACATTTGGTTATGTTTGCATTCTTTTGTTAAGCTCAGAATCTCAGCCAGTTGTGACTGGCACGGCTTTTAAATTATTTTCAAAGGTTTGTTTCAGAGATATTTAAAGAACCGTTTTGGTAGATTTAAATTAGTAAATACATAAAAATAATAAAAAATAAATATAATTCATGTTAAAATATGAATTATAAATACATTAAAGAAATGCAAAGGTACTTTCTCCATTGGCCAGTAATCCCATTATAATGTCATGAAGTAAAATAGTATGGAAACAATATTTTTGGCTTGTCGATTCTGCACCCATCATCATACACTCATTTTACACTAATCTAACCCATTACATACTTTCCATATGCTCTCTGCCATATTCTGCTAAACATTACACATTAGGAGGAATTTACAGTGGGTAAATTATCTACCAGACTGCACATTTTTGGTAAAGTTAAGCATTGGGACAAACAGTGCGCTCACAGGGATAACATGCAAACAAAGGTCGTGCAGCTTGCAACCCAACCGTATGAACATTGAATTCTTCAATTTTAGGTAACATCTCGCAACCCCACCCCTCGACCTCTCTCCACCTCACTCCTCTTTCCCCCCACCCCTGTGCCCTACCTGGACACCCACCTATTTTCCCCACCCCCTCCTCCCACATTCCTTCCTCTGGCTGCACAATTTGCAATTCAGTCTATCCCACACCTGCTTATATCTCCGGCCTTTGTTCCAACTATCTGCCTATCAACCCCCCCCCCCCCCCTTAACTGTGTCCACCTATTATCTGCCACACTTTCTCCTCACTCCCAGCTTTCTTCGCCCCCCCCCCCCCCCCCCCCCCCCCCCCAAATCAGTCTAAAGAGGGCTTCCAACCCGAAACGTCACCTATCAATGTTCTCCAGAGATTCTGCCTGACCTGCTGAGTTACTCCAGCATGGTGTGTCCTTTTCAGAGGTCAGGATTAAATCTGGATTGGAAGAGTTGAGACCCTGCAGTTAAACAGCTGTTTATTTGCTAGACCTCCATGGCATAAAATGTAGGCCTTGTGCATCACAGCCTTCGCTGCAACACATCATGGTTCTGCTGCAGAACTCAGTGGGCAAGATGTGCTAGAATCTATGCCCAATTTAAATCAGACATCCACATTTGCAAAATCAGAGCTGTAAGTCCAAGAAGTGAAGCCAAGAACAGCTGCTAGCTCTTCTTCGGCAAGCATGATTGGTTTCCACACAGTTTGATGTTCTAAATGTTGTAATGTCCATGTCAAGTCTACAGAACATCAAATTCCAATTTACAATCCTAAAATGTGTACATACCTGTTTACTTGGCAATTTAGAAATGGACGATTGTGACTGGCCTGAGATTTCAGGTCCCCAAATTCTTGTGTTGAAATTTTCAGAGTTGTCCTCTTCAGCTAGTGGATGCAAGATGATGAGCTTTAATTCCCAAAATATAACCTCTATAAAATAATGCGAATATACAGACGACAGGAACATTTCATTTGCAATGAGTATTGGTATATTAAAATTGAACAGAATCTCTTAGCTATAGATACGGGAAGAAATATAAAAGTGGGAAACTCAATGGCACAAGTCAACAAACAAGATAATTTAATGCTACACGTGTGAAGGTGTTACTAAAATCTGGAAAACAAATACACAATTTAGCAGTTTATGACAAAGTATCAGAGAAAGGCTCAGCAGGCCGTTGATATGTTGCCATGAATGGGTGTCGACAATAAATGGCTAATCAGGAGGAGGCAGCACGAAGAACATTTCCATCGTCAATGTCGGAAGGGACCAACATAAAAGTGTCAATAACCACCCACTTTCAGACAGAAATGCTGTGTGGCTTGTCCATTTTAACTTCCTCAAGTACTCCCATCGAAGAAGCTGGATGTTAGCCAATTTGATTCACGAAATGTGATAAAGAAACAACACAGCACTGACTACAGCAAAGGATGTGGGACTCTAACATCATAGATGTAATTCAGACATCTGCTCCAAAATCAATGATTTCAGCCAAATGGTTCCTGAAAAGTGTCAATGTATCTACCTGAGCATGTGAAAAATAACCCAGCCATTTCATGTCCACAAAGAGCAAGGGCACTAGGCATTAAGGTTGGGATGTTATGTTGCAGTTCTACACGATGGTTTTGAGCACACATGGCGTATTGTGTTATAAGAACTATGACACCATACTACAGGAAGAATGCCATTAAATTGGAAGCATTTACGAGGATGTTGCCAAGGCTCAAGGGACTGAGTTTTTGGAGAAATTTGGGAAGTCTCGACTTCATTCCTTGAAGCATAGCAGACTCTTATAAAGGTGCATAAAATCATGACTGCATAGATGGGGTGAATGCAGCTTGTCCTTTTCATAGCGGTGAGGAATCAAGAACGAGAAGGCATAGATTTAAGGTAAAAGGAGAAAGATTTAATGGGAACCCGAGTGGCAACATTTTCATACAGACAGTAGTATATGAACAAAACGAGCTGCCGTAGGAATGGTTGAGGCAGGTACAACAAGCTTTGAAATACATTTGCATAGTATGTGGATTGGAAAGGTTTAGAGGGATATAGGTCAAACACGTACAAATGGGCCTTGCATGCTATATGATTAAATTAATCATTGTTAATATACAACACAAAGGAGGCCACCCAACCCATTATATTTGTACTTATTCACCCTCACAAGTGTAGATTATCACATTAAAACAATCTAAAAAAAACAAACATATTTCATATTCTATTACTTTCCAACAGCAGGTTTCTCACAATCTGTAATTAAGTGAAATATAATTTTTCCGATAAAAACACATTTGTATCAACACTTAATTCTATCAGAAGCAAGATTTTGGATAGAATTAAGTATTGATACGAATATGCACATTGACATTTGTCAGATGTACCCATGTTTTCAAAACTGATTAAAACTTAAGAAATTCTAAATGGGTTGTGACATACAGGCATCTTTGAAACACCCGGTAATGATTTTAATTCAAATATTCCATTAAACAATTTAACCATAACCACAAAGTTTAACCGAGTTCAACCCACTGGTTACCTTTCCTGACTCGTGTCACTTGTACTCCTGGTACCCATCTCTGCTTTTGTTGCTCATCAGTTTTGAAGGGCTGCATATTACTTTCTGTCGTCAGAGAATTTGGGGACGGAAACCCAGAAATGGATGCTGAGCTAGAAGCAGGCTAAGAAGGTAGAACATGGTAAATAATAGAAAATGTGCATACACCTAGCCCAACATACAATAGTGAATATCACATTATCTTGTGGTGATGCATCAATTGACAATATCCTTTGCCAATTAGCAGTAAAATAGTTCTAATGAATTTTCACAGCAACCTGTTCAAAACATGGGTTTTAGGATCTCAGTATTTACTTTTCTATGTTTGCATGAAACATAATGCAGGGGAATTGGAAGCAGAGGTTATCCTTTCATTATCAGGCAAAAATATAGTGAAAATAGTAATTTTGATTATTTTAAGTTCTCTTAAACATTTCTAAAGGAACAGGTAGTAAATTGTTGTGAAAAGTATGTTAAACTTTCCAAGTTTGAAACATATTTGACTATCTGCACAGACACCATCATCCAAATGCCCTCCTTTGGGATTTAATATTGTTACCTTACCTTTTCTTGCCAACCAGAATCGGGTTTGCAGGCTAATTGTGCACTGTGAGAATTGCTTTGTTTAGGGACGGGTGAAATTCCCAAATTATTCTGTAAGGACTGCCATACATTGGAAAACTCATCTGGTTTCAGCCGATCCTAAGACACAAAGATAATGTAGTTCAACTCAAATGTCAAATCAGTTTTCATTCAAAGAAAAACAAGCTCCATTTACTTTGATATTTATTTTTAATTCCGTTCCGTAATGGATTTAAGAGAGAGTTAGATAGAGCTCCAGGGGTTAGTGGAGTCAAGGGATATGGGGAGAAGGCAGGCATGGGTTATTAATAGGGAACAATCAGCCATGATCACAATGAATGGCTGTGCTGGCTCAAAAGGGCCGAATGGCCTCCTCCTGCACCTATTTTCTATGTTTCTATGTTCCTGACAAGAGTTCAACAATGTTGAATCTTCTTGTAAAGTTCCATATTAAAAAATGGGTTAACTTCTCTAGAAATAAACTTCCCATTTAAAAAGCTAAGTTATACTTTTTTAAGTGTGCCAATGGTGAGTGATTTAGCCGATAGCATGTGAGCATGACCTTGTGGGAGTTCACCAATAAATGACAGGTCAGCTATTTGGTGCAGTGAACTTACAGTGAACTCCATGTTTGTGACGAAGACCAATCATTTATTTATTTGCCTCTGTATAATTTGAGATTTATAATTTTAAAAGTCCCCCCCATTTCAGGGCACCATGTTTGGGACACATGGCTTCACAGGTGATTGTAATTGTTCAGGTGTGTTTAATTGCCTCCTTAATGCAGGTTTAAGAGAGATCTCAGCACCTAGTCTTTCCTCCAATCTTTCCATCACCGTTGAAAACTTTTATTGCTGTTTATAATGTGAGGACCAAATGCCAATGAACGTCAACAAAGCCATTATGAGACTGAGAAACAAGAATAAAATTGTTAGAGACAACAGCCAAACCTTAGGCTTACCAAAATCAACTGTTTTAGGCTGTGGGCCGAGGAGATTTTTCGGCCAAGTTTGTGACTCAACTCACGGAACTGCCTGAATTTTTAACATGTTGTGTAAAAATATTATATAAATTATACCTGAAACCTGTCAAGACCAAAACCTGCATATTTTTTTAAAAATATGAGTAAAAACTCAAATTTTCCGAGTAGTAATTGTCCAATCAATGCATGCTTGACATTGAGGTAGGACGCAAATTGACCAATCCCGCGCTTTGTTTCATGGTCGCTAGGCAGCGAGGACCCTGATATCATGGCAGCCTCCTAATTACATCAAAACAATGGCAAGGTATCCAAGGAATAAAGGTAATGCTAACCTTGCTGATCATTTTGTTTTTCAATTGATTTATCTTTATAAAGTTATGATGTGAACTGTTAAATAAAAATGATAAACAGCAAATGTAGAGCTTGGGTTAGGATGTCAGTCGGTCAGGCTGTCGGTCAGGGTGTCGGTAGGCCGATGGATGGTGGATCGTTCGGGCTGTCGGACGCTGGTGGGTGCTGCGAGTGGTCGGACGGCCGGTGGGTGCTGCGAGTGGTCAGTCGGGCTTGCAGCGAGCGAGCGGGCGGATTGACGGAGCCGGCGCTATGGGGGTGCTGAAGGCGGCCCGGGCGGCGTGCAGGGCAGTGCTGCTCCCCACCATCATCACCATGATTATCCAGAAGGGCATGCTGGCTGAGGTGGATGCGCTGTGGGGCCACACCGACAGAGCCTGCAGCCGGTCCCAAAGCAGCTCCAGCTCGAGCCGTGGGCAGCTCTGGAAGGGGGGCGAGTCAGGGTTAGGGTTAGGCATTTTCCTGTCAGTGGAAGATGCCTTAGCCTTCTCCTAGCCTGGCACTACCCCAGTCCCACTATGGCCATGACCCCCACTCTGCACACTGGCAGTCAGTGGGGTTCAGTAAATGGGGGAACCACAGGAACTGCCCTCACCCATTAATTAGGCTGGTTCAGGAGCTGGACCTCTGCGGCAGTCGCATTACAAAAAAACCTAACAATTATATTCATTATATTACTTTTATAATATAATTATACATAATTAAATATGATTACAGTCATATTCACAAGTCACATATATATATATATATACACACACACACACACACACACACACACATATATATATATATGGTATAATAATATGGTTTAAATAGGCTGCAACACAGAAATAGGCTCCCCATGGTGTAATATGGACATTGGACACTAGATGGCGCTTACTTTTTTGATCTCAGTTTCTAATTAGTTTAATTAATTAATGTGCAACTTTTGACACTGACGAGTACAGGATACCGATTTCCTTCTCAATTATTATATTTTATCTAAATTGTGCAACATTTCATGTAGTTCCAAGACATGGGTCACAAAAGTTGATTTCTAGACACATTTTAGATGCTCGGCCCACAGCCTATCTTTTACACCTTCACAGACCCTTGGCACGAAATACATGAGTTTGGGGGGGGGGGGGGGTGCAACCCCTACAAGCCAATCGTCAATAAGGGTTACAAAATGCATTAATTGACTGTTTCCTAATCCAATCACAAAATATCACGTAACATTGTTTCGATAGAAAGCACTTAGTGGGAAACAGTTAGTTTAAGCAAAGAAACATTCTACCAGGTAAACAATTTGGGCAAGGTCCCTTTCCTTGACCAATCACGAGTAACAGCGCAAAGACCATGCAACATATATTAATGATTTGGACGAGGGAATTGAATGCAACATCTCCAAGTTAGGAGGCTGCAAGGTGACTTGGATAGGCTGGGTGAGTGGGCAAATGCATGGCAGATGCAGTATAATATGGATAAATGTGAGGTTATCCACTTTGTCGGCAAAAACAGGAAAGTAGACTATTATCTGAATGGTGGCCGATTAGGAAAAGGGGAGATGCAATGAGACCTGGGTGTCATGGTACACCAGTCATTGAAAGTAGGCATGCAGGAGCAGCAGGCAGTGAAGAAAGCGAATGGTATGTTAGCATTCATAGCAAAAGGATTTGAGTATAGGAGCAGGGAGGTTCTACTGCAGTTGTACAGGGTCTTGGTGAGACCACACCTGGAGTATTGCGTACAGTTTTGGTCTCCAAATCTGAGGAAAGACATTCTTGCCATAGAGCGAGTACAGAGAAGGTTCACCAAACTGATTCCTGGATAGACTCGGCTTGTACTCGCTGGAATTTCGAAGATTGAGGGGGGATCGTAAAGAGACTTACAAAATTCTTAAGGGGTTGGACAGGCTAGATGCAGGAAGATTGTTGGGGAAGTCCAGAACAAGGGGTCACAGTTTAAGGATAAGGGGGAAGTCTTTTAGGACCGAGATGAGAAAATCATTTTTCACACAGAGAGTGGTGAATCTCTGGAATTCTCTGCCACAGAAGGTAGTTGAGGCCAGTTCATTGGCTATATTTAAGAGGGAGTTAGATGTGGCCCTTGTGGCTAAAGGGATCAGGGGGTATGGAGAGAAGGCAGGTACGGGATACTGATTTGGATGATCAGCCATGATCATATTGAATGGCGGTGCAGGCTCGAAGGGCCTATTTTGCACCTATTTTCTACGTTTCTAACAAAGTTAGCGACATTATTATAACCCATCATCTCCCAACCAATCCTGAGCATGCATTTGCAGGAGGCCCTAGCTCCCTCTGCAAAACCATCACACATATTATCAATTAAAGGACATCTGAACATCAACCTGTATTCAACCGCTTCCCAGGCCCTAGACACCCTGGAGCCATGATCCTCATGGTCTTTGCAGCTTTTGCAAAAGATGTCAAGCAGGCTTTGCAAAAGCAGAAGTTCTCCAGTTTGTCAGGCACCTAAAATGCCTAATATTATCAATGTCAGAGTGATGGCAAGACCAAAGTAAGGAGGAAAGAAGGAACTGCCCAAGATCTAAAGCATACCACCTCATCTGTGAAACACGCTGGTGGTGGTGTTATGGCCTGGGACTGTATGGCTGCTGAAAGTACTGGCTCACATCTTCATTGATGATGGTAGCAGAATGAATTCTGAAGTGTATAGACATATCCTTTCAAGTTCAAACAAATGCCTCATTGGCCAGTGGTTCATTCTACAGCAAGACAATGATCCCAAACATACTGCTAAAGCAATAAAGGAGTTTTTCAAAACTAAAAAAATGGTCAATTCCTGAGTGGCCAAGTCAATCACCCGAACTGAACCCAATTGAGCATGCCTTTTATATGCTGATGAGAAAACTGAAGAGGACTAGCCCCCAAAACAAGCATAAGCATCACCAGAGAAGACACCCAGCAACTGGTGATGTCCATGAATAGCAGACTTCAAGCAGTCATTGCATGCAAAGGATATGCAACAACATACTAAACATAACTACTTTCATTTACTTGACACAGTGTCCCAAACATTATGGTGCCCTGAAATGGGGGGGGGGGGGGACTATGTATAAACACTGCTGTAATTTCTACATGGGATGAAACCAAAATGTATAAAAATGGGGGGTACACAAAAAGCTGGAGAAACTCAGCGGGTGCAGCAGCATCTAAGGAGCGAAGGAGATAGGCGACGTTTCGGGTCGAGACCCTTCTTCAGAATGTATAAAAATGGCCTTTATTAAAATCTGACAATGTGCAGTTTAACCACATGTGATTTTTTTTTCTATTACAAATCTCAAATTGTGGAGTACAGAGGCAAATAAATAAAGGATGGGTTTTTGTCCCAAACATTGTGGAGGGCGCTGTACATTCAGCATTCACTGAAGGGCAGCAGCAAAGTTCATTTTTCTTATCCACTTGCAGATGGATAGAGTAAACCAAATTGGAAAATGAAAATTAAACACATGAGTGTTACGCACAGAGTGTTGATTCATTATATTGGTCAACCATTGCAAACAGTCAGGATCTATGTAACCCTTATAGGTTTATAAAGAATAAATCAATTTGGTTGGTTACTGCACAGCACTGTGCCAGGACATTGCGCCAGGAACAGGGCATGAACGTGCCCTTTTGCTGCACGGTACTGAGCCACAGACTTTTAAACTCCCGCAGCAATGCGTTGTCCATGAGTTGGTGTGGGGAGGCTGCCTGTTATGGCTGCTGTTGCTGCAAGCAATGTGGCTGCTTAGTGCTTACATGTAGAGCTCGGGAGGAACAGCAATGAGCACATTTTCGTACGGGCCGTTGCTGGGATTGGTGCTGGCTGGGTCAACTTGTTGTAAACTCTTTTGTCACCCTTTATTAGAGGTGATGGGAGATGTTATCATCCTAGCCTAGAGATTTCTCGATGTTCTTTCAGCTCAATATGGTCACTAGCTATTGAGCTCATCACCACTGCGAAATCTCTAGACTACGGAGGACTGTGTAGCCAACAAACAGTTCATAAGACTGCAGGATCTGGGAGGTGGCCAGCTGCTGCCAATCCCCAAGCAATGGCCCATATTCACCATACTGACCAGAATGCAACCAAGCCAAATACCCCAGCATCGACTGCACTGCTCATCCTCGCCTGTCTCTCCAAATTAAGCTATGAAGAATTCATGCTATGGGGGCATGAGAGAGTGGGACTTGTGTTATGTTGCTGGCACAGTGAGTTGTTGCTGGCACAGTGCAGCAGTGAGAGCAGCACTGAGCCTTGTGTCAAGTTCCTAGCACAGCTGCACTGCCAGTAACCTTTTCCCTCAACATATGTTATCATGATCCCTTTAAGCAAATATTCCATCGGCACTCTACCTCCTATGAATATACCCAGAGGGATAAAACAGCAAACAATGTACCTACCAATGCATCAATAAGCACAACAATGGAGACCCTTTCACTGTACACTGCAGCAAGTTCTATTAACCCTTTCTGAGGGAAATGCAAAAACATAATACAATATGTAGAATCTTACAAAAATTAACCATGGCAGTAGGAAAATCAATGGAGATTTGAAGGTTTCTGGAATGTTTTTCTGGGCTATCGCTTAACATGCTTTTATTTGACAATGTTTTACTGCTGGTATGCTTGGAATTCAATGATTAAACTAAAAATAAGCTAAATTAAATTCTGAATAACATGCGTCTAATGAAAATTGCAATTATTCCGAATGTTATATTTAAATAAAATCCAGATTCTACATTATTACAATCGCATGCAAGGGAAACCTGTTGTTTAATGTAACTGCGCAAACAATGACAAAATGACTGTCGAACATTTTGTTTTTGAATGCGTGCAGGAAGAGGAGAAAAATCAATATGAACATTTTTAACACGTTTTCAGAAGTGAACATGCTTCCTACCACTTTAGCAGATGTTCCTTTGTGTTCATGATCACCATTTCTTTGAAAGGTAGAAGGTCCATTTGCTTTCAGATGGTTAACTTGGTTGCTCTGATTTTCTGCCCTGAGATATGGCTGTCTTCCATTAAGTTGCTAAATATTAAAATGCAGATTAAAATGTGATTATTTTGGCATACTGACGTCTTTAACACAAAGCTACAATTCTGCAGATTCCAGAGTGAGTCTGACCCATTACAGTCCAGAGAATATCAGCTGAGTCTATTCAATCGTAAAGCATTTCAGTACACAGAGCAGAAAATGGAAACAACAATGAAAATCTCATAGGGTGGTGGGATAAATCTGAGAGGGGAAGAGAACGGGTTTTGGGAGATATTACTTGAAATTGGAGAATGCAATGTTCATATCGCTGGGTTGTAAGCAATCTATGCGAAATACAAAGTGCTGTTCTTCCAGTTTGCGTGTGGGAAAATCCTGGGTTCTAAGGAATAAAGTCCCAATCTGCCCAACCTCGCCCTATAACTCAATCCCTCAAGTTCTGGCAGCATTCTCTTCAATCTTTTCTGCACTGTTTCCAGCTTAATGATATAGTTGTTACGCCAGGGTGACTAAAACAGAACACAATACTCCAAGTGCCTCACCAACACTTGTACACCTGCAACATAACATTCCATTATCGATACACAATGCCCTATAGACAGCATGCTGTCTACCAGTGACCCTACTTTCAGGGAACTATTCCTCAGTCCTCTGTTCTACAAGACTCTTCAGGGTCATGAAAATCTTATGCAGGATTGGCTTCCTAAAATGCAACATCCTACACTTATTTGAATCAATTTCCATCCCTCGGCCCACATCCCCAGCTGATCAAGGTTTTGCTGTAAATGCTGATAATCACCTTCACTATCTACAATACCAGCAATTTTAGTATAATATGCAAACTTATTAACCATGCCATGTGCATTCTCATCCAATTTGTTGATATAACATTAATAAGGAAACCAAGACCATACATAACAGTCCAGGCCAGGGCTGGATTTACGTGTAAGCTTGACAAACTTAAGCTTAGGGCGTCAAGATCTTGGGGGGCCTTGCAGAGCCAGATTTACCACTAGGCTTCATAGGCTGAAGCCTAGGGCCTCGAAATCTAGGCGGCCTCCGGCCAAGGCAGGACACCTGCCGTTCAAATCTGGGTGGGCCCCCCTCTCTATCTCTCTCTCTGTCTGTCCATCTCCGCCCGCCATCCGTATCCGTATCTGGGCCGCTGGGTCTCCGCTCGCTCCTCATCCGCCTTGCACATGCGCACTGCTACGGCCAGCACATCCTCCCCCTGCACATGCGCACAACCACGGCCAGCACATCATCAGCCGCCCTGCGCATGCGTACTGCTACGGCAACTGGTCGGCGCTGGCCGCCACTGCTGTCTGGTCACCGCCTCGTCACAACCGCTGAAAACTAACCCAGAATCACTCCCTGACCCTGGATCTGGACTAACTCCCTGGAGTAACTCTTGCTTCTGGTTTCAATGTCCTCCATAAATATTATAAATTGAATTTAAACTGGAGGTGGTGGAGGGCTGAACAATAACAGGCTATTGCATTTTATCAGGTTATTTATTGTGTATATATATGATCTATGGTATATAAAGTCTCTGAACTTTTATCTCTTGTTCTGTATTATGTTTACATATTCTGTTGTGCTGCAGCAAGCAAGAATTTAATTGTCCTATCTGGGACGCATGATAATAAAACTCTCTTGACTTGGACTTAAGCAAAAAAGGGTTCTTGGGGAAAAAAGAGGTACCTAAAATTTAGTTGCGTCTGGTTGGGTAACTATGGTAGGGTGAAGATTATTCCATGCTTTAATTGTGCGGGGGAACTCCATGGAGCAGCCAGCAACTCTGGATAGAAGAAATTGGGTGACGTTTCGGGTAGAGACCCTTCTTCAGACTCCCTCTGGTTTTAGTGTTTTTAGTTTAATTTAAAGATACAGCGTGGAAACAGGCCCTTCAGCCCACGCCGACCACCGATCACCTGTATACTAGTTCTATCCCACACTTTAGTGGAGTAAGTCGAGAGCCAAGAGTGTTTTATTCTCTCACATCCCAGTTCGAACAATGAAATCCTTACTTGCAGCAGCACAACAGAATATGTATACATAGTACTCTGTAAACAATGTTATAAACGAGAAAACAAAATAGTGTATATTTATATATGAATATATAACTATATAACTATGTATATATATATATATATATATATATATATATATATATATATATACATGTGTGTGCATGTTTGTGTATATATAATATATATATACACACACACACACAATTTCCCTCCTGGGATTAATAAAGTTCTATCGTATAGTATTGTGCGTGTAGGAAGGAACTGCAGATGCTGGTTTAAACTGAAGATAGACACAAAAAGCTGGAGTAACTCAACAGGTCAGACTGAATCTCTGGACAAAAGGCAAATATTACGTTTTGGGTTGGGTCTGAAAATATTACGTTTTGGGTTCCTGCACACCTTTGGAATGTGGAAGGAAACAAGAGCACCCGGAGAAAACCCATGCGATCAAAGGGAAAAGGAGCAAACCATACAGACAGCACCCATATTCAGGATCAATTCCGGGTCTCTGGCACTTTTAGGCAGCAACTTTATGGCCAATGTACTGCCCCATAGTCTTAAACTTAATTAAAATATAAAGTAGCTGTAAAGGGGGACATAGCGTCACTCGGAAATTTAAAATTGAAAATGGATATTTTCATTTTTTTTAGTAACCAAAGTTATCAACGTATAATTGTTTGTGTTGGAAAACAAAATATAGTGGCACAGCGGGTAGACTTGCTGCCTCACACGCCAGAGATCTGTGTTCGATCCTGTCCTCGGGCACTGTCTGTGTTGAATTTGCACATTCTCCCTGCAAGCATGTGGGTTTCCTCCCACATCCCAAAGACACATTGGCTTTGCAGGTTAACTTGTCTCTGTAAAATTGCCCCTAATGTGTAGGGAGTGGGTGAGGAAAGTGGGATAACAGAACTTGTGTGAATGGGTAGACAATAATGCTGGAGAAACTCAGCGGGTGAGGCAGCATCTATGGAGCGAATGAAATAGGCGACGTTTCGGGTCGAGACCCTTCTTCAGACTGATGTGAGGGTGGGAGGGACGGGAAGAAGAAAGGAAGAGGCGGAGACAGTGGGCTGAGGGAGAGCTGGGAAGGGGAGGAGAAAGCAGGGATTACCTGAAATTGAAGAAGTCAATGTTCATACCGCTGGGGTGTAAACTGCCCAAGCAAAATATGAGGTGCTGCTCCTCCAATTTACGGTGGGCCTCACTCTGGCCATGGAGGAGGCCCAGGACAGAAAGGTCGGATTCAGAATGGGAAGGGGAGTTGAAGTGTTGAGCCACCGGGAGATCAGGTTGGTTATTGCGAACTGAGTGGAGGTGTTGTGCAAAGCGATCGCCAAGCCTATGCTTGGTCTCACCGAGGTTGATCATACACTGAATAATCCAACCACATTTTTGTTTTGGAGAGAAATAACAGAAGTTGCATTTATTGCAATGTGTAAAAAGAGTTGAGATACTGTATTATAATTTTGCTGCATGTCCTTGTGGTATATATCATGTCTTGATTGGTGAATATGTTTAGTTTGTGACTTTATTTGAAGCAGAAATAATATGTGAATGCTACATTGAGCATAATTCCGACGTAATTACTCACTTCGTCCGAGCACATTATCGCACGCGTCATGCAAGCCCGTCTTAAATGACCACCTAAACTGTCATTTGGCAACTTAAAAAGCTGCCAAGGTTGCCCGGCTGACAACAGAGAAATAAAATTAAGTGAGAGCCCTGCAAGGTGTATCATATTTTTGACACTGTCATAGGCCTTTCTTACATATGCTGTAACAACGCACTGTAGTCTCTAAACAAACCCTTCAGTAATTTTCCTTGCCCTCCACTGCAAAATAATAGTGTTTTAAGCCAATAACTCAACACTAGCACCGGCAATAAATAAATAAATAAACAAATAAGCACAGCTTTCCAACCCCTTATCTCATTGGCCACGCTCGGCTGCATAACTGGTGGACCATCTTCCTCTAGTCGTGGGGGTGGGGAATTGGGAGGGGCCTCACAAGTGGAACAGTTTAGGGCCTCTCTTCATCTAAATCCGGCCCTGGGCCAGGCCCTCACCTAACCCATAGATTCTGGCTGGCTCATTCCTCTCTGTTGGTATTTTCTAAGGCGTTTCAGATTTCCAATATCAGAAACTGGTTTTAACTTTAAAGATACATTGAAACATAGAAAATAGGTGCAGGAGTAGGCCATTCGGCCTTTCGAGCCTGCACTGCCATTCAATATGATCATAGCTGATCATCCAACTCGGTATCCTGCACCTGCCTTCTCTCCATACCCCCTGATCCTTTTAGCCACAAGGGCCACATCTAACTCCCTCTTAAATATAGCCAATGAACTGGCCTCAACTACCTTCTGTGGCAGAGAATTCCAGAGACTCACCACTCTCTGTGTGAAAAATGTGTAAACTACCCAAGCAAATATGAAGTGCTGCTCCTCCAATATGCGGTGGGCCTCACACTGGCCATGGAGGAGGCCCAGGCCAGAAAGCCCTTGTGGCTAAAATGTGAACACAGCATGGAAGCAAGCCTTACAGTCCATTGCCAACGATCACCAATGCACCCGTTCTCAGTCAATTAACCTACAGACCTACACACACATTGGAAAATAGGAGGAAACTATGGCACCCAGAGAAAACCCACGCAGTCACAGGGAGAATGCACAAACTCGGTACATACCCGCAGTCAGGATCGAACCCTGTCACTGGCACTGTGAGGCAGCAACTCTACCACTGCTCCACTGTGCCGCCCTGGTGGTTCAGTTAATTAAATATTATGTTACCTGTGTGGGAACAAATAGGGAGAGTGGAGAGTGGTTCAGGCCTCCTGTTGATACTTTCTGAGAAGACTTTGAAGAAGGATACATAGAATGTTGAGGTATTGGTGCTGGCTGTGGTTTTAATAGCGTTGCTGCTTTCTGACCCCCAAACTCCAAGCGGTTCCCATGACTGAGAACGATCAAGGCACACTTCGGAAGTCTATAGCCATGGCCAGGAGAGCATCTAAAGGCAATTGTAGCATAATTAGTGACATCAAAACTGCATTTTTAGAGTACTAATATTCTTGGGAAGTAAATGTATTGATGCTAGCACTACCCAAAGTCCACAAAAATATACTAACCCAGGCTAAATAATCTTTCCATGCAACACAATTAATCTTACTTTCACTTTTGATAAAGGGACTAATCCTTTAGTCACAATGCCTACCAATGAAAACACAAATGTGGCTTTAATTGATTTCAACAGTGGCTTAAGTAAATTAGGAGAATGCACCAACTCTGTGAACATGCACAAACCTTATAGTCAGTCCACCTGGAAATTCTTCATCAAATAATACTTCATAAAATTCATCAGATTCTCGCTCAGCTATAAAAAGACAAATTCAAAATATTATTGAAGAAAAATTGAATTTCCGCAATAACAGCAAAATAGCAGTTTGCCTCCAAAATGATCACATCGTTTACTTATTTAGTCCAAAATGAGGATAATTGCAAACATAAATTGTCTGTAAGAATGTTTCCAGAAGTATAGATAACCGTAGCAATACACAAAATAAATTCTGCTGATGGTCGGTTGTGAAGGAAAGGGTGATGAAATTAAACATTGTTTTTAAAACTGCTTAAGTTAAACTTTTAACACCAACTTTCTCAGTATTCCCATTATTTATGAAATTACATGAAATTCTCAAAACCAGTATGAATTTGAATAAGTATTATTGCATTGTCATTATAATGAGCCTGGAGAAGAAAATCATTCATCCAATTAATTTGAATGAAAAATGGATAATGTGCATTCAGGCAAAGTACAGTGCATTGGTGGCAAATTTGTGAAAGGCACAGATATTCATTATTTCCACCAAATGAGCATAATGTAGGAACATGAGAAATGTAAATAACATTGGCATTAGGTGTGGATAGATGATGAGAGCAGCGTTATTGTGGGAAATTTGTGGGAAATTGAGTGGAGAAATATGGAACACTGCAAATAATAGTGTTGAAAAATGCTTCAAAATGTTTAATATGTTTTTTTTCTATTACTACAGCAGCAAAATGCACTTAATCAGCATGATTTCTTAAGGCCAAGGACGCCTGAAAAAAAGATACATAAGAAATAAGAAACAAAGTGAAATACAAAGTAATAATATGTAACAAAAAGATGAATAAATAAATATGAAGATCCAAACTGCTGAGTCAAATGAATTCTGTATACAGCTCAGCCAAGAAGATGACCTTGCATAAGCCACATACCAACTACAATTAGAAACATTAAAAACAGGTTGATTTTCATAAGTTGACACACATGAAATTTATTATTCCAGGTTTAAAAGAAATGGGAATTTGAAACCAGGAGACATGGTCTCCATAAAAAGAACCACTAAGAGTAGTCTTAGAGCCTTATTTGGTCCCAAACATCGAGAGACACAGGACACCCATAAACAGGCAGACCAGAGTGAGGCAAAACGGCCTCTTGCTTTACCAAACATAATGTTTAAAGAATGCAATCAGCTGGAACAGACTAAAAATATACAAAAAGTGCTACATTACAACGGTAAAGATTTGTGTCCCCCTATCTGAGATCATGGCACTTAACCTTTTCTAAATATCATGCTCTTTATAAAACTTCACCTCCTTTCATTCCTATGATAGTTCCTCGAAGACCAACAGGAACAGAGAAGTCCTCCCTCACATTCACAACACGATCAAATAAAAGGTACTCTGCATCTTTGTCTGGGACTATACCATGTTGCTGCTCCAGAGGCTGTGTAGGGAAATAAAAACTTAGAAAAAAAAGAAAACCTTGAAAATACTCAGGTGTTTAAAATGCAGTTTAATTAATAACAGGAAAAGCATTTTCAGCACATTTTACTTATGAATTCACAAAAGTTCCAGATCTCGAAAATTCTAAAAGGATGCTAACTCATGTGCCATGTGATGACAACATTTGTACTGGTCATAGTCTCGTTTCCAAGCCATCCATCAAGTAGTAATCTTTCCCAATAATTTATGTGCGAGTCTCTTCCTATCGTCCTCTCACTTGCAAGAAGTTGTTGCCCACTCAGAGATTCAAAGGTCTTCTATCACACCCCATAAGAATAATGCAATTAAGGTCCAGCCGTTTACATGCTCCGAGCTTTACCATTTGGGGACACCATCAATACTGGACTAGACCCATCTCTGAACATGATTCCTTAAGTCAGAATTGTATGAAATGGTGCTGAATCTCTCTGTCCAAGAGAATAGAATGCAAATCAAAGGCCATTGACAATATTCACAAATAGTCACTTCAGAGGCAGAGCCTGCAAATAACCCTAAGGAACAAATCCACTCATTTGCTGCCTTGCCTCCATTCAGCACCTTCCCAAATTGCAAATGATTGCGGTTAGATGGAACAAAATATTAGTAAGTTCTGTTGTACCATCCTGTCTTCATGGCACTAGAGCTCTTAATGTATTGTCAGTAAGAAGATCCTCCTAAATGCTCATTTTGTTTTGTTTTTCACAGATGTTGCCAGACCTGCTAAATGAGTCCTAGTATACTGTGCAAACAACAAAAATGGAAAATTTGACAAATAAAATCCCACCAGGTGTAAAATAATAATGCCCATATATATTCCTGGCTTCAGATCGGTTTTCCATCTTTCAAATGATCAACAAAATGTTACCTATTGAGGAGATGATTTTCTTTTCCGCAATGTGCTCATGTGATCAACACTTTTTATTTTCTTAATAATCGCAGACAAAAATACCTCCAGAATTCACCAAAGTAATCAAATGAAATAAATAAACAAAATAAAATCTGGATTTTGAATTCAAGACCCTATTCCCTTCAGTGGCACAACTATGCACGAACACATACAGTAGATTTGCTTGCTGGTGCTACATTTCACAACAAATGGAAAACCTCTCCCAAATAATTTGATTTCAGAATTATGTATTATGTTAATGTATTGATTAAACAGAAAAATTGAACTTACCCTGTACAATAGATGTGGCTTCACAGTCACCCTTACTTTTTTGTTACTTCTTCTTTGCTAAGAATAATCATAACACTGATGTTAAACTTGCCATCTTTCCCAAATGAACATTATGCCTCAACTTAAAGCATAATTCTGACATATATATTTTAAATTCCAAATGAACAAATTTCAATTCAAACACTTTAGTTGCAAAATTGGAACAAGTTGTCAAATATCCATTTTAATAATAGGGTTTGCAGACATTAATCACATTTACAAGATGAAGCAGTGCGCTCAAGCAGCAATATGTCAATAAAGAGACAGCAGACATTTCTTCCCAGGAAATTACCCGTATCAAGTCCATGTCATCTGGGATATTTGCTACATAGTCTATGCACTACAGCACCTGCCTGAGAGCATCAGAAAGACTGAACTTGCCTCCATTCTGATTAGACATCAGTCTGCAAATAGATGAAGCTTTATCTGTAAGAGGATCCATTCATTCACATCCATCTGCCATTAATTCTTTTCACATCAATGCACTTTCTGGTGTACCAAGAGGATCTATCATTGGTCCTCTCATAATCGGTCGCCTATTCACCAAATGGCACCAGCACAACAACCTGAATCTCAATATCAGTAAACCAATGAACTGATTGTGGACTTTAGAAGAGGAAGATGAGGACCCATAATCCTGTTTAGGTGGTGGAGAGAGTCAAAAACTTCAAATTCCTGGGCATGCATATTTCCGAAGATCTTTCCCGGACCCA
Source organism: Okamejei kenojei (assembly GCA_035221665.1). Lineage (NCBI taxonomy): Eukaryota > Metazoa > Chordata > Chondrichthyes > Rajiformes > Rajidae > Okamejei > Okamejei kenojei. Next base: position 51,755,874 of record CM069144.1, on the reverse strand, counting down.
GCACATTGGTGCAATTATAAAGAAAGCATATCAACGCCTCCAATTCCTGAGAAGATTACGGAAATTTGGTATGTCAGAGAGGATTCTCGAACTTCTACAGGTGTACAGTAGAGAGCATATTGACTGGTTGCATCATGGCCTGGTTCGGCAACTTGAATGCCCAGGAGCGAAAAAGACTGCAAAAAGTTTTGAACATTGCCCAGTCCATCACCGGCTCTGACCTCCCCACCATCAAAGGGATTTACCGGAGTCGCTGCCTCAAAAGGGCAGCCAGCTTCATCAGAGACCCACACCACCCTGGCCAAACACTAATTTCACCCCTGCCATCGGGAAGAAAGTACAGGACCCTGAAAACTGTAACATCCAGGTTCAGGAACAGCTTCTTCCCAACAGCCATCAGGCTATTAAACACAACCTTAAATAAGCTCTGAACTACATTAGACTTATTATTGTTATTATTGCACTACTATTGTTTGTTTTTTGTGTGTACTTATGTATGCGTGTATATATATATATATTAATAGAATATTGACTGGCCTTGAGGGGGATACGACATATATTGCCTGAAGTAGATTCATATTGCCCGAGTCGAAGACGAGGGCAATATGGATCTAGTGAGGGCAATATATGTCGTATCCCCCGAAAGAGGACAGTCAATATTGTTATTATTACCCATATCAGACATCTAGAGGAAAATCTGAACATCTCAGCTCGGCGGACTTCCACGTAAAATTTAACCAAAATGGACGCGGCAGTCTTCCTGTCTGCCGTTTGAATATTCTAAATTTCCCACGCAGCGTCACGTTGCCAAGTTCCCGGATGTGAGACCAGGGGAATATAAGACTATATTTACCGGTGTTTTAACACGTAAAGTCCATAGGCGTTCGCAAGAAAGGGGAATACAAGAAAATATTCCCCTGTTCACCCTGCTGGCACTCAAAACGAAGGGAATACAATTTTGTAAAAGCATAGCTCAGATGTGTGATATGGGTAATAAATATATATGTGTGTGTGTGTGTGTGTGTGTGTGTGTGTGTGTGTGTGTGTGTGTGTGTGTGTGTGTGTGTGTGTGTGTGTGTGTGTGTGTGTGTGTGTCTGTATTTCTGGGTATGTGTACATATGCACACATTTATTTTTTTCTCAATAATTATATTATTTAGTGTACTGTGTTTACATATTCTGTTGTGCTGCAGCAAGTAAGTATTTAATTGTTCTATCAGGGACATATGACAATAAAACACTTGACTCATCTACATATTGCCTTCAGTAACATCAGAAGCCATTCTGCTAATTTCTATCTGAAAGTTGATGATACCCAACTGTTATTCAACTATCACCTTCCTCAACCCATCAAGTGTTTCAGAATGGTTACTGTAGGCGTTGCATCCAGTTTTAAACAAATGGCATGTTGGCCTTTTCTGTCACCTAAAAAGTGAGAGATCCAAAGCCACTCTCTCAAGAAGCTCAGGTCCTTAACCACCAACTTCTTACTTCTCCATGGCCAGCCGAGGGTGAACCAGACTTTCACAATTTGGTACCATATCTGAACGCTGAAATGAGCCACTGACCTTGCAGTTACACCATCATCACCTGTTTCTGTAAAAATTGCCTGAATTTGTCCCAACCCCAGCTGAAACTATCATACACGTGCTTTGTCACCACCAAACGTAACAATTCTAACACAAGCCTAAATCAGACACAAAGTGCTGGTGTACAGACCTCCCAACATTTGATTGTCAAAATTCATAATATTTCCCCACATGCGCACTTGGCAAGGTTGCCGGCGGGTCTGCGCCTGCGCACTGGTGCAGATCAGCGGGCTGCCGGCAGGCGGGTGCGGCACATGCGCACTTGGCAAGGTTGCCGGCGGGTCTGCGCCTGCGCACTGGGTGGGGGGGGAGGCCCGGTGATGGGGCTGCCGCGAGCGGCCGGCTGGCGGCAAGAAAGTGCCGCTGATCGCGCGGGCCGGCGCCGCCCGGGCTCTGGGCTGGGCGTGGCTGCGAGCTGCCGGGCTGGCAAACCGGGGGCACATGGCGCCGGCGTTCACCACGGGAGGAACACCGGCGCGGCGGTGTTCCGTAACAGCATGTTTGGCTGCCGGAACACCGTAAAAAGGTTATTTCGCTGGGACAAAATACGGCGAATCCGGGACACTTGGCATCTCTGCAATATACATAATAACACATACATGGTATCGGAAATGTCAATTTAGCGGGATAATTAGGTTACAAATCGGAATGGCGGGAAGGGAACCTAAAAAGCGGGAATATCCCGCCAAAAGCGGGATAGTTGGGAGGTCTGGGTGTATTGTCTATTGTAACTCAGCAGGTCAGGCAGCATTTCTGGAGAACATGGACAGCTGATGTTTCTGGTCGGGAAGATCTGACCTGCTGTGTTACTCTAGCACTTTGTCTCATAGAAACATAGAAAATAGATGCAGGAGTAGGCCATTCGGCCCTTCAAGCCAGCACTGTCATTCAATATGATCATGGCTGTTCATCCAAAATCAGTACCCCGTCCTGGCTCTTTCCCCCATATCCAGAGCTGCCAAGTTTTGTCAGAGCATTTCAGTATTCTAGTACCTGAAAATCAGTATTTTGCTGAGGAAATCAATAGGCAATAGGTGCAGTAGTAGGCCATTCAGCCCTTCGAGCTAGCGCCGCCATTCAATGTGATCATGGTTGATCTTCCCCAATCAGTACCCCGTTCCTGCCTTCTCCCCATATCCCCTGACTCCGCTATCTTTAAGAGCCCTATCTAGCTCTCTCTTGAAAGTATCCAAAGAACCGGCCGCCACCGCCCTCTGAGGCAGAGAATTCCACAGACTCACAACCCTCTGTGAGAAAAAGTGCTTCCTCGTCTCCGTTCTAAATAGCTTACCCCTTATTCTTAAACGGTGGCCCCGGTTCTGGACTCCCCCAACATCGGGAACATGTTTCCTGCCTCTAGCGTGTCCAAACTCTTAACAATCTTATATGTTTCAATAAGATCTCCTCTCATCCTTCTAAACTCCAGAGCGTACAAACCCAGCCGCTCCATTCTCTCCGCATATGACAGACCCGCCATCCCGGGAATTAACCTTGTAAACCTACGCTGCACTCCCTCAATAGCAAGAATATCCTTCCTCAAATTAGGGGACCAAAACTGCACACAATACTCCAGATGTGGTCTCACTAGGGTTCTGTACAACTGCAGAAGGACTTCTTTGCTCACATACTCGACTCCTCTTGTTATAAAAGCCAATATGCCATTCGCTCTCTTCACTGCCTGCTGTGCCTGCATGCTTACTTTCATAGACTGTCGAACAAGGACCACAAATCAGTACTTTTACGCAGCGCCATTTTGCTGAAAAAACATTTATGTTTTATGTGCGGTCATACCCATTTAAGAGAACAAGAATGCATAACTTTATTGTGTATTTGTAATACAGTTTATTGTGTATTGTATGTCATTGCTGGTTTCTTGGATCTCTCTCTCTCTCTCTCTCTCTGTGTTGGCTGCAGCCATCGTCTGCTTCAGTAAGTGAAGCTGGTCGGTGATTGGTCGCAATGCCCCTCGGAGACTGCATCTGATTGGCCGTCGATTGACCAGCGCATTATGTGATTGGGCACAATGCCCCTGGACACAGCGGCTGATTGGACGGGAGGAGACCGATTTGTTGATTGGACGGGAATTTTAAGGGAAGCTGGTCAGTGATTGGACGCAACCCCCTTAGAGACAGCGGTTGATTGGTCGCCAAATAATCAGGCACAAAAAAATTAACAAATAGTAAAACAAAAAAATCGGAATTCCGAATTAAATTGGAAGAATATCATGTCTGATCTGCAGTTCCTTCCTATTGAAGAAGAACCCTGGCCCGAAACAAGCTCCTATTCCATTCCCTCCACAGATGCTGCCTAGCCTGCTGAGTTCCTCCAGCACTCTGTGTTTTTTATTTAACTCTGAAATTGAAGATAGACATAAAGGTGGAGCAACTCAGGGGACAGGCAGTGACTCTGGAGAGAAGAACCTTCTTCTGACAACGGAACTCTCTTCGGCAAGAGTACTTGTGATTGTCTGAAGAAGGGTCTCGACCCGAAACGCCTCCCACTCCCTCTCCTCAGAGCTGCCTCCCGTCCCGCTGAGCCACCCCAGCCCCCCGAGAGAGAGGGAGTGAGAGAGCAAGAGAGAGAGAGACAAGATGGGGAGCAGGAGAGAGAGTGAGCGAGAGAAAGAGGGAGGGAGAGAGCGAAAGACAGAGAGACACAGCGAGAGAGGGAGAGAGAGCGAGGGATGGAGGGAGGAGAGAGGGGAGAGAGGGAGGGAGAGAGAGCGAGAGAGATAGAGAGAGCAAGAAAGAACGAGAGACAGAGATCGCAACCCAAGCACCGCGGCTCACAAAAACAATCACCCAGATATTGAAACCCAAAACAACAATTGATTTCATCTGTTACTATCCTCAGAGGGTCAGTATGATCTACCACATCCCTGCATTTTCCAAGCAGCAAAATCCCAAGTCAACCCCACCGGGCCACCATCTCTCGATTGGCGAGTGGCATGCCAACGAAACAGAAAGTTGTGCCGATCCCGGCCGCTCCAACCTGCCCGCTGCACCTCGTTGTTACGATTATCTGTGGTCGATTTTGTGTTGTTAAATGCGGACTTCTAAAAAATTTGTATTTAACAACGCAAAACCGTACACCATATTCTTATCACATTTCTGTACAAAATATGGAAAATCCGTACTTCTTGGCAGCTCTGCATATCCCTTGATTCCCTCAGCCCTAAGAGCTACTGTAATTCGAACTCTCGTGAAAAACAGTTTTTGTAAACCAGCATCTGCATTTCCTTGTGTTTACAAGTCTGAACCAGCCTCTTTTCACCCTTTGTAAACTTGGTCATCAAAATTCTGCTTCCTCCGGCTGAGTAATAGGCAACCACTGGCCATGTAGATTTTGAATTAAACTGATTCACCGTGAAGAAATAGTTTAAAAAATGAGAAAAAGGAGGGAGTGCAGGAATGAACTAAATGGGATTTTTTAAATCTATTGACGGAAGAAATGAAACAGGAAATACCTTGCAGCTTTCTACCTCCTCCTCAATCTTTTCAATGACTGCTGCATCCAGTAAGTTCAAGTCACAAGATGCTCTTGACAAACTACTGACCGGATGCGTCTTCAACCAAGCTCCAATTTCCTGGACCTTTTCAGCACTGTTAAAAACGGGAACAATTTTTACACACAGCAGCTTAATTTATTACAATATACAATACAAAAGCTTTATTCAGTATTCATTAACTAGCCGACTAGGGGTACATAGATTTCAATGACGATCAATGCTGTATTAAATTGACTTTAGAGTACGTAGTCAATTTGAGGTGGCAATCTTTTAAACAAAGAGGCAGCCCAATATCCTTTCCTGAATACTACCCAGCCACCAACATCAATGAGAATTGGAATGTTTTTATGACTTATGGGTTGAACTGAGGGAATGGAACTTTTAAGTTTCAAGTTAAGAACCAATATTACTAGCAAGAGATAATATATTGAGAATTCTGATGCTAGGTCAATTGCTGATTTTAAATGAGAAAATTATAGATTCATCAGGTTTTAGGGCAAAATGGAGCCAATCTAACCATCAATCAACTCGTTCAAATGGATAGAAAATTATAGTTGGATCAAAAAATAAGTGTTGGTTCACCACCAAATAAATTAATCTCACCCACTAACATCCTCTCCAGACCAAATGTTATCCTCATAGTACAGATCTTCGTGGCTATTTTTAGCAATGTGGTACATCAATTCAGGAAATCTAAAAATAAAAATGCATGTTTACATCCGGTAACCTTAACTGTCATTACCATTTCCATTTATTCAAATTATTAACTGGAAAATCACAAACAAATTATAGGAAACTGTGAACTCTTTTCTTTATGAATTTAAGGCGTTTACTATTCTGTTAGAGTCGTAGAATCATAGTGTGATACAGTGTGGAAACAGACCCTTCGTCCCAACTTGCACACACCGGCCAACGTGTCCCAGCTACACTAGTCCCAACTGCCTGCGCTTGGTCCATATCCCCCCCCAAACTTGTCCTATCCATGTACCTGTCTGTTTCTTAAACGTTGGGATAGTCTCAGTCTCAACTACTTCATCTGGCAGCTTGTTCCATACACCCACCACCCTTTGTGTGAAAAAGTTACCCCTCAGATTCCTATTAAATCTTTCCCCTTTCACATATGTCCTCAATGCCTTTAATCTGGGCAAGAGTCTCTGTGCATCTACCCGATCTATTCCTCTCATGATTTTGTACACCTCTATAAGATCACCCCTCATTCTCCTGCGTTCCAAGGAATAGAGACCCAGCCAACTCAACCTCTCCCTAGAGCTCACACCCTCTAGTCCAGCAACATCCTCGTAAATCTTCTCTGAACCCTTTCAAGCTTGACAATATCTTTCCTAAAACATGGTGCCCAGAACTGAACACAATATTCTAAATGCGGTCTCATCAACGTCTTATACAACTGCAACATGACCTCTCAACTTCTATACTCTGACTGATGAAGGCCAATGTGCCAAAAGCCTTTTTGACCACCTTATCTACCTGTGACTCGACCTTCAAGGAACCATGAACCTGCACTCCTAAATCCCTCTGCTCTGCAACACTCCCCAGAGGCCTACCATTCACTGTGTATGTCCTGCTCTTGTTAGAGTTGTCTATTGTAATTTTATTGTTCAACATTCTATCTTGATACTTTCACTATAACCAGTTCCATTTGGGCAGCACTGTGGCGTAGTGGTAGAGTTGCTGCCTTACAACGCCTGAGATGCAGGTTCGAACCCAACTACGGGTGCTGTCCCTACAGAGTTTATACGTTCTTCCTGTAACTGCGTGGATTTTCTCAGAGATCTTTGGTTTCCAAAGACGTACAGGTTTGTAGGTTAATTGGCTTGGGTTTTGGACATGGTATGTGTAAATTGTCCCTAGTAGTACTAATGTATGGGGATCGCTGGTTGGCATGGACTTGGTGGGCCAAAGGGCATGTTTCCTCGCTGTATTTCTAAACTAAACAAAATCACATCAGAACCGGTGCCTCAATAGCCAGTTAAAGTAGATTCCAAATGCGGATAATTTACAGAAACATTTTAGTTAATAACACAACGATAAAAACATTAAAACAAAAAAAGATTAATTAATGTTTAATAATAATCATCAATGTTATGTTTCAACTGACAAAAAAAAACCAACTACCCACATGGTAGATAAATGGTAGCCAATTAGTTCACAACAACATTTCAAAAATAAGAATGAGATAATGACCAGAAAATCCCTGGGTAGGAATTTAGTTAGGGAAAAAGTTTAGACAGGATACTGAAATCCCTCACACTCTTCCTCCTGTGCTGGCATGGGACCATTTATCTTCACAATATACCAAGTGTTATGCTCAGATATTTTTTTCAATATTAACAGTTTATGCATAACATTATTCAGTTGACCCAAAAAAGGATCAGTGAACTTAATCCTACCAACAGTTTAAAATAATTAGTGAAGAGTATATAGATTCAGTACTTTGAACAAAATGCTCAAATGGACGGAGTACTGCAGAATTGAATCCAAGCTTCAGCTTCAGTGAACAATGTTGAAAAGAACAACAGCATAGGTGATCAGGTTGCCAAATTTCATCTTCAATTGCAAAACATATTTTACCTCAGATAAAAAGCCCCAGATGTATATAATATAAAATAACCCTTTACCTCTCCAGATATTCACATAGAATCTGTTCTACAGCAGAAGAATACAGCCACTCGTTTCCAACTTTCTTTGTGTAACCTGGTACTTCTTCATTCTTCTTATTAAACTTCAGATTCAGCCCCACATTTATTTTCTGTTCTCCAAGAGGACTGCCAAAAAGAGGTTTAAGGTAGCTAAATTACTGTTTGTATGCAACAATTGCAAAAGGCTCCCTTAAAATTAAATTACAAACATGCATTTATGGAGTCAGATTTTTTCCATTACTATCTTGGTTTCGAGAAACAAAACCGTACATTTTTTGCAATATCAATGGCTCGGACTTTGCGATCGTAATGGCAGCGTTATTCACTGACCACCTATAAAACTAATACCAACCAGTATTTCTGCACATGCAAAGTTTTTAATGCAAGCAGCCATTTTGCTGATTCTCATTTGGCCAGTCCACAAACGCTATGCTACTTACAGAATTCTCCAGTGCATTAAAGAACAGATGGATGTGAATTTAAGCTGATTTTGAACTACACCTAGTTTAGAAAATGCCCAGAAAATCTTAGATTGCCATAAGGTATAACAGATCTTAGGGGTTCATGAACTAGCTTAGCAAAGATTTCAATGCTAAGAAACTAACTTGGCATGTGCATTGTTATTCCTTTACATTCCAGAATTAAGCCTTTGGAAACAAAAACATGAAGGATTTTACGACTTCAGACAATGAATTTTCTACCTTAATGTGTTTCTTCCAACATTTAAATATGGGAAGTGTGCTTACCAATTATAATGAAACTCCAATTGATGTAAGCACTAATTAAGCTGATAGCCTGACTGCCCTGATATAAATGATGCTTTAGAATGGTTTATCTGGAGTTCATAATCGAGGACATGGAGATCTGACATGTTAACACTACACCTGACCAATCCTTGTCATGTGGATTGATGACATACTAGCAGTTTGGAACTACAATTCTTAAATCAGGCTTTCTTGGGTAACAATATCCCAAGATTTCAATATTCAATTTTCCCTATGAGGCATCATTATTAATGTTTTCTCAGTATCAATGTAAATTGAATTATCTTCGTGGCATCAGAAAAAAACACACCACAGAATATTAAAAAAGGTAGATTCAATAAATGAATGCTTACTTTTGCTTTGATCCTCTGCCAATAAACAAACTGCCCGTTATCCTTGATACGATGTACCCGGTAATTCCAAGGCGGCTGGCCACAACATAGCCTGGATTATATTTTGTAGAATATTTCTGAAACAATTAAATCAACTCAATAACTACCTAAAACAAATGATGTAGATTCAAAATAAAGTTACTATTATGTCCTGTCACCTACACTTTTGAAATAACAAGTCATTCAAAAGAATAGGAAGATTAAATCATGGAAATGATTCAAGGATAAAGGACACTCTGGTTCTATTTAATGGAATATTTGTTCTTGTCTCCATACTAATGGCGATATTCAACCATTACAAAACAAGAGGGATTGGTATAGAGCTGCACAAAGTTCTCTTTTTATTATTTACTTCTGCTATGTGTGTAGCAATGTCAGAATTCCAGAATTAATTGACCATTCCCAAATACCGTTGAGGAGTTCCTCAGAGCAATGTCTTTGGCCCAACCATTTTAAACAACTTTATCTATAACCTGGCTATCATCATGTCTGAAGATGAATGCAGCATGTTCAATTCCACTTTTCACTCCTCAGAAAATGAAATGGAGTACTGCTGCCTATTGCATGACCTATACTACTTTAAAGTTATTTTTGATATTGGAAGCAGGTTGATGCACCACAGGGAATGGCATTGAAGCCTTTACTGTACCATACCTATGCATTTACTTATCAAACCTCCTTATTTTATTGATTTAACTACAAATGTAGGTGGTATGTTAAGTAAATTTGCAGTGGTGTTGTTGATAGTGAGAAGGATCCAGGATAATACTGATCGGTTACACAATGGCAAATTAAATTTAATGCTGATACATACATGGTCATGCACATTGGAAGGACTAATAAGGGTAGGATCTAGGTTATACAAGTCTAAAGCTGCTTGAAAGTTGGGTCATAATTGGAGTACTGTGTGCATTTCTGTATACAGTACTCTGTGAGGGATATGAATGCGCTGGAGATTGTGCAGAGATTTACCGGGATGTTGCCTGGGATGGAACATTTCAGTTATAACAGAGATTGGTGCATGACTACCACCTAAACCACAACTTATGCATTTTAAGATGGCTTCTTTATGCCATATTTTGGTGATTTGCCACTTTGATATGAAAGGTAGCCAACTCTCAGCTCACCTCTGTAATTTAGCTTTTTTTAAATACATGTTTGGACAAAGATTATAATGAGCTCTGAGGTCAAATGGTCTGTGAATAGAATTGAGTAGGTTATTGGTGAGTTCAAGAATGGCTGATTAATCTCTCCCTCCTAACCCCATTCTCCTGCCTTCTCCCCATAACCCCTGACACCTGTACTAATCAATAATCTATCTATCTCTGCCTTAAAAATATCCATTGACTTGGCCCCCCGAGCCTTCTGTGGCAATGAATTCCACAGATTCACCACCCTCTCACTAAAGAAATTCCTCCTCATCTTCTTCCAAACACCCTTTAATTCTGAAGCTATGACCTCTGGTCCTAGACTCACCCACTAGTGGAAATATCTTCTCAACATCAACTCTATTCAGGCCATCCATTTTATAGATTGTGAGAGATTAACTTCGCCACCACCATGATATAATTATTTTGACCAGGTCCCATCATAATAGCACTGAATAGAATCCTCTACACTACTGGCAATGTGAAAAATAAACAAGTACTCACATGCTGGTTTTGTATAATGTGATCTAACTGAGGTTCACATGGAACACTAAAAACCACACGGATTCGCCCATCTGTGATAACATCCGAAGAGTCTTGAATCTATTAAGATAAGCAGTTTCAATTTTCTTCAGCAATGTTATAAGCAAGCACAGTATTGTCTTGATGCATTTTACTGGATTTCAAAGCAGAAGTGAAGACAGTGGTTATAATAGATGACAAAGAAGCTTGAATTTTCACATTCGAAAAATTAACAATAGTTCACACCCAATCACTTTGTGTAGTCACTGTTATACTTGGGGACACAAGGGTGAAATAAAGAGCAGTATGAAAAATAAACAGTTAAATTTGTCTGGGCAGCTTTTTGGAGAATATGGTTTGACTATTATGCCAGAAGAACTCGCGAGCACTTTTTGACCAATGACATGGATCTTTTATGTTCACCCAGCACATTCAAGATTGAGAATGTTTCTGTATAAGAAAAAATATACAACAGTGTAGCAATCCCTCAGAACTGGCATTAAATTTATGCCCGGATAATACATTTTAGGTTTTTGAGAATGGTTTTAACTATATCTATTCAATTGGCTAAGAGTTATGCATCTTAAATAAATTGGTATCGAGTCATATGCTATATATTTTTTTATCAAACTTCAAACCAAAATATCATTAGTGTTTATAGATAGCATTCACGTCTCAACACAGTTCCAGTGGGTGTGCTGTACTGTCAGAAAAGCCATTCTTCAAATGACATACTGAACTTAACCACAGCTTTCTGCTTAGCCAGTTGATATATGTTCTTCCAGTAAGTTCATTCATAATAGTTCCCGAATAAGGAACAGGATAAAATGGATACCAACTGACTGCTCTTTCCAGAATCTTGCTATTCCAAATATACCTATCGTATGTACCCAAACAACTCACTGAATTATCAAAAACTGCATCAGTTTATTTGCTATAAATTGTTTTTTGTATTTCTTCCAAACCACCGTCTTATGAATACAACTCATGTGTTTGTAATTTTATCGTCAGTTGATAGTTGTAAACATTTCATACAATGTAATGTAAAAGGGCTGCCAACATTGGGTGAGAGTTGAGAGTGAGAAATTGCGAGGGGGCGTAGCGACCGAGGGGGGGGGGGGGGGGGGGGGGGGGGGGGAGCCAGGCTCTGATCAATAGTGCAGCACATTAATGACCTTAGTATATTCATGTATGGAAATCAAATTATAATTCATGCTGTTATGCGTATATATAGAGAAATAAAAATCTAGGAACAAGGCAAGAGGAGTCAGACTTCCATCACTGTTCTGCACAAATAAATCAATCAACCTTACCCTTTGATTACAGAAACAAGACAAAAATAATGCCACGTATTCAACTGTATATGGTTCAATGAAATTAAGATATATATGTGAAACATATATATGGAAACAGGCCCTTCGGCCCACCAAGTCCACACCAACCAGCAATCTACCATACACCAGTTGTATCCTACAATCCAGGGACAATTTACAGAAGCCAATTAACCTACAAACCTGCACTTCTTTCGGATGTGGGAGAAACCGGAATATCCAGAGAAGACCATGTGGTCATAAGGAGAATGTACAAATACTGTATAGACGCCACCCGTAGTCTGGATCAAATCTGGGTCTGTGTTGCTTAAGGCAGCAACTCTACCGCTGCGCCACCGTGCCACCCCATTCAATTATTTTTCAGTAATATGTTCATTATGGTGTCACGTCAAGATGAACACATGATTCTAATTCCTGCCCTTAGTTGGATAACACACATCTCCAGTCATTGTGTTTTATGGCTGGTTTTCAACCTCTTCAGTCTAAAGGTCTCGACCCGAAACATCACCTATTCATTCTCTCCAGAGATGCCGCCTGTCCTGCTGAGTTATTCCAGTTTTTAGTGTATATCTTCAGTATAAATCACCATCTGCAGTTCTTTCTTACACTCTTTGTTAAGCGAAACAGGTCCTATTCTCAAAATATTATTCACCACATCTAAGTCTTTTCCTCACCTCTGTTGCTGCAGAGAATACAATCGCAGTTATCAAATCTTTCTTCAAAGTGAAATAAAAATTCCAGCCCTGCCAACACCTTCATAAATCGCCCCTGGATCCTCTCCAGAGCAATTGCACCCTTTGAACAATGTGCCATAGTCTTACAGCATGGAAACAGACCCTTCATCCCAACTTGTCCATGCAGATCAAGATGCTCCATCTAAACTAGTCCCATTTATCCCCATTTGGTCCATATCCCTTTAAAGAGAGAGAGAGAGAGAGAGAGAGAGAGTGAGTGAGAGTGTGAGTGTGAGTGTGAGTGTGTGTGTGTGTGTGTGCGCGTGTGTGTGTGTGCGCGTGTGTGTGCGTGCGTGTGTGTGTGAGGGCGTGTGTAAGGGCGTGTGTTAGTGTGTGTGTGTGTGTGTGTGTGTGTGTGTGTGTGTGTGTGTGTGTGTAAGGGCGTGTGTTAGGCTGTATGTGAGAGTGTGTGTCAGTGAAGCGGTGACAACACCCGGAGTGAGCAGAGACTTTGCGATGTCCTGGGAGCATTTCCAACCCCCCCCCACCCGGGAATGCGGGTCGGCCCAGGTGCTCTGTGTCCAGCTGGGATCCGGGGGAGGTGAGAGACAGTGACCCGATGGGTCCGGGGGAGGTGAGGGTCAGAGACCCGGGGGTCGGGCATCGGAGCGGAGCTATACGCCGAGATCCATCCCCACGGCTCCGGAGACAGCACCGACGCCCCCACTCACCTGGTCCGCTCCTGGCGCCAGGCCGGGGTTAAAACTTCATGTGGCGTGGACAGAGCCGCCGGTGGTGAGGATGGGAGGTGTGAGCGGTGCCTCGGGGGGGGGGGGGGGGGGGGGGGTGTGTGTGTGTGGGGATCACTGCCGTGTCTCACCTATCACACTACCTGCACGGGTTTGTAAATGCGAGTGAGGCAGCATTTATAGAGCGGTAGACAAAACTGCTTGAGTCTGAAGAAGGGTCAAACTCAGACATAAATGCTGCCTCACCCGCTGAGTTTCTCCAACATTTTTGTCTACATTGCCATTTTAAATAGTGTGCGATGGGCTTAAGCCAATTTGCTCGTTCTTTACGGGGAACCCGCCGACAAAAAAACTATTCTCATTGGTGAGTGTGGAGGAGTGTGACTTTATATATTTATTCATATTTTTTAAAAATATTTTTTTGAGCGTGAGAACTTATGTCATCAGCATGAGAGCGTGAGAATTTCCTCCAATGCATGAGAGTTGGCAGCCCTGATGTAAGCACATTGAACTCCACTTTCAATTTTGATTCCATTTAAATAAGAAATGAATTTTAGTGCAGTTCAATGGAAATCTTATAATCATGTGTGATTAGCACACACAACTGGCTAAATACAAATAAACATAATGAAGAGCATATTGTAAATTGCTCAACAATAAAACTATTTTAAACGGAACCCATTCCTGAGCGGTGGAAGTAGTGGAAGATTGGACTATTGTCTCCATTTATTATTTGTAAATCGGCTACATTACGGCTTTCTTATTCACTTGCCATACCAGTGATTTTCCAATTTACAGGAATAATCAGGAACACCGATCAAATGTCCTTTCTTCCCACAAAACTAAATAAAGTTTCTGTAACACATGACATTATTGTCACCAAGTCTGTTAATTGATCATGAGGCCTCACTCGTTTTTGTGGCAGTTTACATTGTGAGCCCAATGAGATATCAAGGTTAGAAACTATATTCAAACAAGAGCATTATTTTTCAAGCATGGCCAAATTGTAATTACTCTTACCTAAAACCCATAAAATGTTAGATCTCCTGTATAAAAATTAACCAACCTCTCCCATGCAGCCATAGTAGGGAGTCCCCAACATGAAAACATTAATTCTGGGTGGAAATAGTTCATCCAGTGTGTGGAAATGAGAGAAACTGGAATCAAATGATTTTAGGTCCTGAAAAAGAAATATTGTGGTTAGAACGAGTTGGACTTAAACAGAATCAGATAATTTATGCAAATGTTACAAAACCACCATAAGGATAATTTAAAAAAATCAATTTACAACCAAGCAGAGCATTAAAATATACCAACATATAAAATATGATGTCACTGCAGATGCATGTCTTACCCTCACAGTGGTATGATGAGCAAATGGAAGTATTTGTTTTGACCATTCCTTCTCCAAAGTAACTTCGCCATTGCGACCAAATACGTACCGACGACCTGTGAGGAGCTGGGCATACACAAGCACTGATGTTTCATTGATAATGATTCCTTTTCTTTTGTGGTAACTGAAAAGATTGTTTTTTAAATAAGAAAATCATGAATTTAAAACGTTTCAAAATTAGAAGATAAAATTACCTTGTTGGGAAGAGACCAGACAAGAGAAAACAAATATAATACACTAATAACCCATTGTATTGCTGGAAGATAAACAAAACAATGAAGTACACAAGCCACTATGAAATAATTTTGTAGCCCATCTTAAAATTGAGAGCATTAATTTCCTTGCCACTCATGTGATATGCGTTTCATCATTATTTCAAAGTCTCAAACAAATTATTAATAATTTTGTTTTCCTGTTAATTATGTGAGAAGTCACATAATTAACATAATTGATAGGACAAGCATATCGCTCATCAATGAAATATTACACTACAACATTTTTCCCAGATGAGTCTTTGTTGCCAATGAACTAAAATCTATGCACTACACTGCTGAAAAGGTTTCTTGCACTATAACGGAGTGGTTGTTAATAGCAATCCAAAGGACTGGTCTAATGATTAAGACTAAGAGCTCAAATTCTACCTCAGCATCTTAAGAATTTAAATTTGATCAAGAACCAGAAGCAGGTATTCATAACAATAACTTCTAAACTACTGCACTGTCATAAAAAAAGTAATTTATGTTAAATATTTTTTTTATTATAGAAACATATTTATGAAAATTACAATGTTTTACATAAATGAAATTACAATATTATATATTTTCGTGATATTAATAATATTGATATTATTATTAATATTAAAATTTGAGACTATATGCTTCTATACGCTTTTTTAATTTTTTTGTAAAGTAGGAAAAGATAGAGGTAAACAATGAAGAAAATCTGAAAGCGAATGGAGTGTTAATCATTAATCCGTCATTGGAGATATAGGCATGATTTATTATATATATTTCTTCATCCATTCTAATATTCAGGCCTCAGTCAAGCCCTCGTACCGAGCCGTTATGACTCTGTAAGTATTCAATATATGGAGACCATATCCCTCTGAAGAGATCTAACCTGTCCATTAGGACAAGCCTCAATCTCTCCAGATGAAGAGTCTCCGACATTTCTGTATTCCACATTTTAATTGTAGGGGATGTAGGGCCTTTCCAGAATTTTAATATTAATTTTTTCCCAATTATTAACCCATAATCAATAAAAATTCTTTGATTAGTTGTTATTAATTGTTCTGTTTCCAGTATTCCTAGTATTATTAGCTTTGAATCAGGTGTCAAAGTTATGTTAACAACATCCGAAATTATCCTAAATATTTCAGTCCAGAATTTTGTAATTTTTATACAGTTTGTAAATGAGTGTGACAAATTGGCTTCTAAATGATGACATTTATCACATATAGGAGATACTTTTGGAAACATGTTATGTAATTTGGATTTAGTAATTTAGTTCAAAATAACCATTGCGAATGGAGTCTTTAGTCCTTCTGACCCGATATGGCCTAAATGTAACCCCTGAAGCACTTCAACTCCCAGCTGCCCTGTGAAATATTCTTGCAAATCAATTATCTCAGGGCAATAACAGATGGGCAAACGTGTTTAACCAAGTTAAAAATCTTACGGTGCAGAGGTGGAATTTGAATTATTAGTCTTTGCAAGCAACAACACCCTATAAATGAGTATTTTCCAATAATTTGGTGCATATCTATGTTTTGTGTGTCTCCAATTGCACGTGCATGTTAATGCGTGTACATGTGTATTTCATTTTCAGGTATAATAGTGAAAATCTAGTTAGAAAGTTCTCAAAGGAAATAAAAATATATATGTTAAAGTGGTAATATGGTTGCCAGATATCCCTTGTTCAGTCCAAGTGTCTCAATTCTATAAAAGGAGCAGCCTAACATCTTTTGTTGTTCATGGAGAGGAGTGTAGTACTGAGTGTGAACAAATGCTTCTTTCATTTTTAAAAGTTACGAATATGGTGTCAAGGAAAAATAAATAAACCCTATAATTTATAAATAGCTGCAGTACAAGTCAATTCCAGATGGGGGAGACAAAAGACCACGAGATGGTCACGAGTCAAGAGTGTTTTAATTGCCATATGCACAGGGAACAGATCAATGAAACTAGTCAGAATCATCAAACACAGAAACAGACCCTTCAGCTCAACTCGTCCATGGTGACCGAGATGCCCCATCTCAGCTAGTCCCATTTGACTGCATTTGGTCCATAAGCCTCTAATCCTTTTTTATCCATGAACGTGTCCAAGTGTCTCTAAAATGCTGCATTAGTACTTGCCTCAACCAGCTCCTCTGGCACCTCATTCCATATACCTACGAGTCTCTGAATGAAAAAGTTGCACCTCAAGTTCCTATTAATTCTTCCCCCTCTCAACTTAAACTCTTGTTTTTGATTCTCCTAAGCTGGGTAAAAGACAATGCATTCACCATTCTCTATTCCCCTCATGGTTTTATACATCTCTATAAGATCACCCCTCAGCCTTCTGCGCTACAATGAATAAAGCCCTAGCCTGCCCAACCTCTTGTACAAACTCAGTCTCTTGTCCTGGCAATGTAAATTCAGGGCCTCAGGGCCATCCGGGAAAACAAGAATTTCCTGGACAGGTCCGACAGTGAGGAGGTCACACCAAGGATACGGGAAGAACAAAGGTGTGTGACAAAGAGAAAGGGTGGTAACCGTGGAGTGCAGGAGACCCAGGTGACTGTGCCTAATGAAAACAGGTACGCCCTCTTGGGAACTGTCGGGGGAGACGACACTTCCAGTCCGAGCGTCGGACAGGTCGGTGGCTCCAATCCTAGAGATGGGACTCGATCGGCGAGACCGCCGTCGGGCAGAGCCATAGCGGTGGGTGACTCCATTGTCCGAGGTGTGGATTGGAGATTCTGTGGAGGCTGGCAAGACTCGAGGATGGTCTATGCCTCCCTGATGCCAGGGTTCAAGATATCACAAACCAAATTCAGAACATCTTCGAGAGGGAAGTTGAACAGCCAGCTGTAGTTGTGCACGTAGGCACAAACGGCATCGGGAAGAAGAGGAAGGAGGTTCTGCAACGTGAGTTCAGAGAGTTAAGAAGAAAACTGAAAAGCAAGACTTCTAGGGTGGTTGTCTCTGGATTGCTTCCAGTACCTTGTGCTAGTGAGGACAGGAACAGCGAGATAGGGGATCTGAATGTGTGGCTGAGGGGCTGGTGCAAGGAGCAAGGATTTAGATTTATAGACCACTGGGATCTCTTCTGCGGTAGGGGTGACCTGTACAAAAGGGACGGGTTACACCTTAACTGGAGGGGGACTGACGTTCTGCCATAAGTAATAATTGCTAAGGTTCTTGAGATATCATTCTATTATGACCCTAATGTATAGACCAAATCCCTTTGGGGACAAGTCCAATCTCTCCAAGTGAAGGTCTCCGTCATTTCTGTATTCCACAAATTGGGGAGTATAAAGATGGAGTTGAAGGGGAAGTGAGTACAGGAAAAATTACCAAAAGACTCTCGAATTATGTATGGAAAGCTTATTATTTGAAAGCTGTCGAGATGATGGCAACAAATATGATATCATTTTTTCTGTATTTGGATGTTTAAAGCATTCATCAAAAACTCTTTCTATTTCTGAATTCTTGTGTATTTGCCTGATTTGTAAATATCTGAAATATTCATTGTTATGAAGCCCGTAAGTTTGTTGTAATTCTTGAAATGAAAGAAAAGGATCCCCTATATTTAAAATTCCTTTATTTTTCCATTGTAGAGGAGCCTGATGTTGTGGTACACATAGGTACCAATGACATGGGCAGAAAAAGTGACAAGGTCCTGAAGGGAGAATTTAGGGAGTTGGGGGGAAAGTTAAGGAGAAGGACCAAAAGGGTAACGATTTCAGGATTACTGCCTGTGCCGCGTGACAGTGAGAGTAGGAATGAAATGAGGTGGAGGATAAATGCGTGGCTGAGGGACTGGTGTAGTGGGCAGGGATTCAAGTTTCTTGATCACTGGGACCTCTTTTGGGGAAGGCATGATCTGTACAAAAAGGACGGGTTGCACTTGAACCCGAGGGGGACCAATATCCTGGCAGGGAGATTTGCAAAGGCTACTGGGGAGACTTTAAACTAGAAAGGCTGGGGGGAGGGACTCGGGTAGAGGTGGCTAGGGGTCAGGGTGTGGGGCAAGAGGCAGAGAAGGGAAGCACTCAGACCCAAAATGTAGGAGAGAAAGATGAAAAAGATAATAGACAGAGAATAAGGGATGGTGGGTTTCTAAAATGTGTATATTTTAATGCTAGGAGCATTGTAAGAAAGGTGGATGAACTTAGAGCCTTGACTGACACCTGGAAATATGATGTTGTGGCAATCAGTGAAACATGGTTGCAGGAGGGCTGTGATTGGAAACTAAATATTCCAGGATTTCGTTGCTTCAGGTGTGATAGAATTGGAGGGACCAGAGGAGGAGGTGTTGCATTGCTTGTCAGAGAAGATATTACAGCAGTGCTTTGGCAGGAGAGATTAGAGGGCTCGTCTAGGGAGGCTATTTGGGTGGAACTGAGAAGTGGGAACGGTGTAGCAATACTTTTAGGGGTGTACTATAGACCGCCAAATGGGGAGCGAGAATTGGAAGAGCAAATATGTAAGGAGATAGCCAGATATTAGTAGTAAGCACAAGGTAGTGATTGTGGGAGATTTCAATTTTCCAAAAATAGACTGGGAAACACATTCTGTAAATGGGCTGGATGGTTTGGAGTTTGTAAAATGTGTGCAGGATAGTTTTTTGCAGCAGTACATAGAGGTATCGACCAGAGAAGGGGCAGTGCTGGACCTCCTGTTAGGAAATGAGGCAAGTCAGGTGATGGAGGTATGCGTTGGTGAGCACTTCGGGACCAGTGATCACAATACCATTAGTTTCAATATAATTATGGAGAGAGTCAGAACTGGACCTAGGGTGGAGATTTTTGATTGGAGAAAGGCTAACTTTGAGGGAATGCGTAAGGATTTTAAAGGAGTGAATTGGAACACTTTGTTTCATAGGAAGGATGTAGAAGAGAAATGGAGGACATTTAAAGGGGAAATTGTAAGAGTACAGAATCTTTATGTCCCTGTTAGGTTGAAAGGAAATAGTAAAAATTGGAAAGAGCCATGGTTTTCAAGGGAAATTGGACACTTGTTTGAAAAAAGAGAGATATCTACAATAATTATAGGAGGCATGGTGTAAATGAGGTGCTAGAGGAGTATAAAGAATGTAAAAAAGAATCTTAAGAAAGAAATTAGGAAGGCTAAAAGAAGATATGAGGTTGCTTTGGCACGAAAGGTGAAAGTAAACCCAAAGGGTTTCTACAGCTATATTAATAGCAAAAGGATAACGAGGGATAAAATTGGACCATTAGATAACCAGAATGGACAGCTATCTGCAGAGCCAAAAGAGATGGGGGAGATATTGAACAATTTCTTTTCTTCGGTATTCACCAAGGAGAAGGATATTGAACTCTGTGAGTTAAGGGGAAAAAGTAGAGTAGCTATGGAAAGAAACTATGAGATTCAAAGAGGAGGAAGTACTGACACTTTTGAAAAATATAAAAGTGGATAAGTCTCCAGGTCCTGACAGGATATTCCCTAGGACATTGAGGGAAGTTAGTGTAGAAATAGCAGGAGCTATGACAGAAATATTTCAAATGTCATTAGAAACGGGAATAGTGCCGGAGGATTGGCGTACTGCGCATGTTGTTCCATTGTTTAAAAAGGGTTCAAAGAATAAACCTAGCAATTATAGACCTATTAGTTTGACGTCAGTGGTGGGCAAATTAATGGAAAGGATACTTAGAGATAATATATATAAGCATCTGGATAAACAGGGTCCGATCAGGAAGTCAACATGGATTTGTGCCTGGAAGGCCATGTTTGACAAACCTTGAATTTTTTGAAGCGGTAACTAGGGAAATTGATGAGGGTAAAGCAGTGGATGTTGTCTATATGGATTTCAGTAAGGCCTTTGACAAGGTTCCCCATGGAAGGTTGGTTAAGAAGGTTCAATCTTTGGGTGTTAATGGCGGAGTAGCAAGATGGATTCAACAGTGGCTGAATGGGAGATGTCAGAGAGTAATGGTGGATGGCTGTTTGTCAGGTTGGAAGTCGGTGACCAGTGGGGTGCCTCAGGGATCTGTGTTGGGTCCACTGTTGTTTGTCATGTACATCAATGATCTGGATGATGGGGTGGAAAATTGGATAAGTAAGTATGCAGATGATACTAAGATAGGTGGTGTTGTGGATAATGAAGTAGATTTTCAAAGTCTACAGAGAGATTTGGGCCATTTGGAAAAGTGGGCTGAAAGATGGCAGATGGAGTTTAATGCTGTTAAGTGTGAAGTGCTACATCTTGGCAGGACAAATCAAAATAGGACGTACATGGTAAATGGTAGGGAATTGAGGAATGCTGTGGAACAGAGGGATCTAGGAATAACTGTGCATAGTTCCCTGAAGGTAGAATCGCACGTAGATAGGGTGGTAAAGAAAGCCTTTGGTGTGCTGGCCATTATAAATCAGAGCATTGAATATAGGAGTAGGGAAGTATTGTTAAAATTGTACAAGGCATTGGTAAGACCAATTCTGGAGTATGGTGTACAATTTTGGTCGCCTAATTATAGGAAGGATGTCAACAAAATCGAGAGAGTACAGAGGAGATTTACTAGAATGTTGCCAGGGTTCCAGCAACTATGTTACAGAGAAAGGTTGAACAAGTTAGGTCTTTATTCTTTGGAGCACAGAAGGTTAAGGGGGGACTTGATTGAGGTCTTTAAAATGATGAAAGGGATAGACAGAGTTGACGTGGATAAGCTTTTCCCATTGAGGGTAGGGAAGATTCAAACAAGAGGGCATGACATGAGAATTAAGGGACAGAAGTTTAGGGGTAACATGAGGGGGAACTTCTTTACTCAGAGGGTGGTGGCTGTGTGGAATGAGCTTCCAGCAGAAGTGGTGGAGGCAGGATCGATTTTAACATTTAAAAGTAAAATGGATAGGTATATGGACGTGAAGGGAATGGAGGGGTATGGTCTGAGTGCAGGTAGATGGGACTAGGGGAAAACAAATGGTCGGCACGGACTGTAAGGGCCGAGAGGGCCTATTTCCGTGCTGTAATTGTTATATGGTTATATGGTTATCAAGGTCAGGGTCAATTGCGAGTGGTGCGAGAGGGGAGGTGAATACTGAGGTCAAAGTGTTGTATATGAATGTGCAAAGTATAAGAAATAAAGTGGATGAGCTTGAGGCTCAAATGGAAATTGGCAAGTATGATGTTATGGGAATTACAGAGACATGGCTGCAGGAGGGCCAGGGCTGGGAACTGAATATTCAAGGGTATACGTCCTATCGAAAAGACAGACAGGTGGGCAGAGGGGTTGGGGTCGCTCTGTTGGTGAGGAATGAAATTCAGTCTCTTGCAAAGGGTGACATTGAAACAGGAGATGTGGAGTCAGTTTGGATAGAACTAAGGAATTGTAAAGGTAAAAAGACCCCAATGGGACTTATCTGCAGGCCCCCAAATGGTAGTCAGGATTTAAGGTGTAAGTTGAATCAGGAGTTAAAATTGGCATGTAGTAAAGGCAATGCTACGGTTGTTATGGGAGATTTCAACATGCAGGTAGACTGGGAAAATCAGGTTGTTACTGGACCCCAAGAAAGGGGAATTTGTGGAGTGCCTCCGTGATGGATTCTTAGAGATGCTTGTATTGGAGCCTACCAGGGTGACGGCAATTCTGGATTTAGTGTTATGGAATGAACCGGATTTGATAAAGGAATGAGGTTAAGGAGCCATTAGGAGGTAATGACCATAATATGGTCAAGTTTCATCTACAATTGGAGAGGGAGAAGGGTAAATCGGAGATGTCAGTGTTACAGTTGAATAAAGGGGACTATGGAGCCATGAGGGAGGAGCTGGCCAAAGTTGACTGGAAAGATACCCAAGCAGGGATGCCAGTGGAACAACAATGGCAGGTATTTCTGGGAATAATACAGAAGATGCAGGATCAGCTCATATCAAAGAGAAAGAAAAATTCCAAGGGGTGTAAGGGGTGACCGTGGCTGACAATGGATGTCAGGGACCGTATAAAAATAAAAGAAGTACAACGTAGCAAAGATGTGCGGGAAACAAGAGGATTGCGTAATGTTTAAAGAGCAACAGAAGATAACTAAAAAGAGAATACGGGGAGAAAAGATGAGGTACGAAGGTAAGCTAGCCAAGAATATAAAGGAGGATAGTAAAAACTTCTTTAGGTATGTGAAGAGGAAAAAAATAGTTAAGACCAAAGTTGGACCCTTGATGACTGAAAAAGATGAATTTATTATGGGGAACAAGGAAATGGAAGATGAGTTGAACAGGAACTTTGGATCCGTCTTCTCTTAGAGGAGGACACAAACAATCTTCCTGATATACTAGTGGCCAGAGGATCTGGGATGACGGAGGAACTGAAGGAAATCGACATACAGCAGGAAATGGTGTGGGGTAGACTGATGGGACTGAAGGCTGACAAATCCCCAGGGCCTGATGGTCTGCATCCCAGGTTACTTAAGGAAGTGGCTCGAGAAATCGTGGACGCATTGGTGATAATTTCCCAATGTTCTATAGATTCGAGATCAGTTCCTGTGGATTGGAGGGTAGCTAATGTTATCCCACTTTTTAAGAAAGGCGGGAGCGAGAAAACAGGAAATTATAGACCAGTTAGCCTGACATCGGTGGTGGGGAAGATGCTGGAGTCAATTTCATAAGATGAAATAGCGGCACATTTGAATAGCAGTGACAGGATCGGTCCGAGTCAGCATGGATTTACGAAGGGGAAATCATGCTTGACTGATCTTATGGAATTTTTGGAGGATGTAACTAGGAAAATGGACAAGGGAGAGCCAGTGGACGTAGTGTACCTAGACTTTCAGAAAGCATTTGATAAGGTCCGACAAAGGAGATTAGTGGGCAAAGTCAGGGCACATGGTATTGGGGGTAGAGTGCTGACATGGATAGATAAATTGGTTGGCAGGAAACAAAGAGTAGAGATTAACGGGTCCCTTTCAGAATGGCAGGCAGTGACTAGTGGTGTACCGCAAGGCTCGGTACTGGGACTGCAGCTATTTACAATATACATCAATGATTTAGATGAAGCGATTCAAAGTAGCATTAGCAAATTTGCAGATGACACAAAGCTGGATGGCAGTGTGAACTGTGAGGAGGATGCTATGAGAATACAGGGTGACTTGAACAGGTTGGGTGAGTGGGCAGATGCAATTTAATGTGGATAAATGTGAGGTTATCCACTTTGATAGCAAAAACAGGAAGGCAGATTACTATCTAAATGCTGTCAAGTTGGGAAAAGAGGAAGTACAACGGGATCTGGGGGTCCTTCTTCACCAGTCAATGAAAGTAAGCATGCAGGTACAGCAGGCAGTGAAGAAAGCGAATGGCATGTTTGTCTTTATAAAAAGAGGAGTTGAGTATTGGAGCAAAGAGGTCCTTCTGTAGTTGTATAGGGCCCTAGTGAGACCACACCTGGAGTATTGTGTGCAGTTTTGGTCCCCTAATTTGAGGAAGGACATTCTTGCTATTGAGGGAGTGCAGCGTAGGTTTATAAGGTTAATTCCCGGGATGGCGGGACTGTCATATGCTGAGAGAATGGAGCGGCTGGGCTTGTATACTCTGGAGTTTAGAAGGATTAGATGGGATCTTAATAAAACATATAAGATTATTAAAGGTTAGGACACGCCAGAGGCATGAAACATGTTCCCGATGGTGGTGGAATCCAGAACCAGAGGCCACAGTTTAAGAACGGAGACGAGGAAACACTTTTTCTCACAGAGTTTTAAGTCTGTGGAATTCTCTCCCTCAGAGGGCGGTGGAGGCCGGTTCTCTGGATACTTTCAAGAGAGAGCTAGATAGGGCTCTTACAGATAACAGAGTCAGGGGATATGGGGAGAAGGCAGGAACAGGGTACTGATTGGGATGATCAGCCATGATCTCATTGAATGGCGGTGCTGGCTCAAAGGGCCAAATGGCCTACTCCTGCACCTATTGCCTATTG
The DNA here is from genome assembly GCA_035221665.1 of Okamejei kenojei. Lineage (NCBI taxonomy): Eukaryota > Metazoa > Chordata > Chondrichthyes > Rajiformes > Rajidae > Okamejei > Okamejei kenojei. Next base: position 51,731,030 of record CM069144.1, on the reverse strand, counting down.
TCTAAATTTTCTCTGCACTCATTCGAGCTTAACAACATCCTTCTTATAGCAGGGTGACCAAAACTGGGCACTGGACTCCAATTGTGGCCTTACCAACATGTTGTACAACTGTAACAGACTGTCCCAATTTCTATACTCTAATAAGGGTCAATATAAAAGAGCCATCTTCACCATGGTATTTATCTGCGATACCATTATCATGGAGAAACAGTGACTTTGACGGGAACTAATACAGCATCCTGGCACAGGTTGAAACTCAATAAGAGTGAATAAACCCGAGTGGCTATAACACTGACTGAGGAATGGAAAGTGTGTTGGAGATGGACTGTTTTGAAAGGATGGTAAAGTCAGGATTTTCTTTCCAAAAAAGTGGGAATTACAGCAGATTAGGTGAGAAGGAGATGCAACTGCAAACAGCATTCAACGAGATAAGCCCCAGAAAATGAGTGATTTCTATACAGAGAATACCAGAATTATAAAGCCGCCAAATGTAGTTCCAACCAATTAGAGGGACTGTGAAATGTTGTTTCTTATCCTGACCATACAAACTCTGTCACAAATGACTGCAATTCCCCAAGTTTCAGAAACATTCGTGACAATATGGTCAGACAACTCAAGATGCGGTGAAAGAAAGTGAAAACAAGAATTATTTTTTATAAGATCAGAGTGTGTCATACAGCGTGGAAACAATTCCTTTAGCCCTAAATGTCCATACCTACTAAGATGTCCATCTATGATGGTCTCATTTTCCCATGCTTGATCCATTTCCTTCTATATCTTTCCTATCCATTTACCTGTCCAAATGTTTTTTTTAAATGTTAGAACTACTTCTTCTGGCAAAAAAATCCACAAAGTGCCTGAGTAACTCAGCAGACCAGGCAGCATCTCTGGAGGACATGGACAGATGACATTTCGGGTCGGGACCCTTCTTCAGTCCCGACCCCAAACATGGGTAAACCGACATCTATAGTTCCTTGTTTTTACTTCGTCTGGCAGGTCGATCCAAATATCACACTGTGTGATAAAATTGTCTCTCAGGATCCTATTAAATCATTCCCTTCTCATCTTAAACCTATGCTCTCTAATTCTTGATTCCTCAACCTTAGGAAAAAGACTGTGCGCAATAATCTTATCTATGCCCCCATGATTTTATACACTGCTGGCAGATCATCCCTCAGCCTCAACAAAGAAGGTGAAATTCTATTTTACTCATCTGTGCACATTTTCCTGTTCATTTTGCCAAAATGAATCATGACTTTCAATATTAATATGAAATAAGCAGCTTGCATTGCATACAGGTACTTACAATTCTTTTATACTATTCGCTTCTCTTGACCACATGTTTTGTTCTGCATCACCTAGGTAAACTACTTTCGCAGGTGTTGTTTTCCCAGCATAAATCTTCTGCACTCCCAGGGGTTCTTCCAAATAATATCTATCAATCATTGGCAGATCAAAGAGGCTTATTACAAATCAAATCTCCTTCAATGATTTAAGAACAACATAAAAAAGAATTTAAATTTGTTCACCAGGTTCTGACGGACATTAACACTGATGACCTAACATATAGTAATCAGCACTTAGCGATGTCAACTTTGTAAGAACATAACCGACTACATACCAAAGTGGATGAATCATCAGGTAATGAAATATTGAATTCATTAATATAATGGTGAGAGATCGGACCTCAAACTCATGATGAAATGTGGATTCCATATTAAAGCAAGACTATAACGTCACTTCACTCATCCAAGTGTCAATCAGTTTTCAAACATCCACACGTGAGGGGTAAATGTAAAGCACGATTAATAAAAATCTTTGGATGCCAAAAAAACATTTGCCACATTCTCAAGAATTGTTGATGTTGAGTTGATGATGGCAATGTAAGCAATGACCCCAAATGCTTGGTAGAAATGTTGCTGCTCGAAAGCAGAACAACTACAGATGCATGTCTGTTTCATCTGGTCAACATTTTATGTTCAAAGATGGAAATAACCATAGCAGAGGAGTTTTGGTTGATATTGCTATTATTGAATTGACATGAAAGCATTAATAACCATTACTCTCCTACAATATTCAAGTATGTGAATATGAAATTAAGTTCCAATGCAACAGATTCAAGTACAAAGCTAAATCGAACTATCCTCCTACATAAAGAAAAACAATGGAATTTGATCATTTATTTGATTTTATAAGTTTCCTGAAAATTAGAACATTGCATGCTTCAAATAATTGGAATTGCCAAAGACCTAGAAATCTTTCAATCTTAAAGTCAAATTTTAACTTAATCAATAAGCTGCAAAATGTTCCAGCTACTAAATTTTCTACAAACCCAAAGGCTAGATATTATAATGTGAATACAGAATGTGGATTATTCTTGAATAATAAATGTGAGAAAGTGTGCTAGTACAGAACCCTGCCACCATTTTGCTCAGCTTGCAGGTTAATGCTATATCCTATGCCCAGAGCTAACTTTTGCTATCATTTGAACCAATCTGCTTCTTTATGTAACAAAGCTGTCATACGTAACCAAACAAGTGGGAATCCTAAAAAGTGAAGGAGAAAATGTGGAAATACTTAGTCGGTCAGGCAGCAAAGATGAAGAGAGAAACAAATAAAGTTAAGGTCTGTGATCAATCACTGATGAAGTAATCGCGTGGAAATTGCCATTCTGTTCAGCTCCTCACAGCTGCTGCCTGCTAATATAATATAACCAACTCAGTGATGTTGACTTTCAGATGAGGAAGAAAATAGTACACAAAAATTGATTTTTTTGTGCAAACATCAAATCAGAACCCAAACCACAGTAATACTAAATGTACTAACTCATGCCACTGCTCAAACAGCAACTTAAACATTTTTAAACATTTGGTGCTTACTTTGTTTCTTGGTCTGACACAGCAACAACTCGAGCTTCCTCAAGATGAGGCCAATTCAAAAAGATAGATTTTCCCAGCTCCTGATTAGCAATGTCATCCACATTCTGAAAGGGAAACAGGTGATTTCTATATTAATCTTAAATATATGGATGTGTGTAGGAAAGAACTGCAGTTGCAGATTTAAATTCAAAATGCTGGAGTAACTCAGTGGGACAGGCAGCATCTCTGGAGAGATGGAATGAATGACGTCTGATAAAGGGCCTTGACCCGAAATGTCACCCATTCCTTTTCTCCAGAAATGCTGCTTGTCTCGCTGAGTTACTCCAGTGTTTTGTGTCTACCTATGGAATATATGTTGGGTTTCTGCTTTTTCACATTTCATAAATGCAATATTTCAATGACAGTATTCTTAGTATGTTGCAACCCTTTTAATATGTTTTACTGAAATTGGGCACCATTTAATTAAAAATGCCAATTTTTTCAGATTATGAAAGATTATTTAATGTTGCAAAAGCTAGCTTTGGTGCAAACCTGATGAATGTTCTGGCATTTAAATTTAATCAAGGGACTGAGCAATTTATTTCTGAAAATAATTAAATTCAATCATTTTCCAATTGAAACAGGAAAGCAGCTTTCAAAAAGGACATTCAAATGTTAATGTTTCTTTGGATCCTATCTCAAAAATTTTAAATAAAATTACTATGAAATTTCAATTATGTTACAATTCATATAATCCATTACATACATCTTCCTCCTCTTGTGGCAATAGATCCAAGAGCATATTCTCTCCTCGGCTTGGCTGTTGAAAGACTTGAACCCCACTTTTCCTTAAGTAGAACTGTAAAAATAAAAATATTGACAAGGTGAAAAGGTGTGAAAGAAAAGCCTACTTCCAATTAGTGTTATATGACTAGATACATCTCTCTGTTTCCATAACTACACCTTTTAACGTCCAGTACCAGCTGCAGACTACAATCAGACAACGGTGGACCATAACGCATTAAGTTTTCCATTCTCATCGTTCATTCACTATCCTTCAAGAGTTATAATTTCATGATTTCACGTTGAGTGGCAACTGTGAGAGTGCCCTCATCTTGAGATCATTCTTTTAAAAAAACGGGTATTAGTAAGAATGAGTTTAAACAAATTCCAGAGCAGAATACAAATTCCATAGTTGGTGATCTGAATGACAGCATGTTGTTTTGAAAGTGCTTAGTTCCTATGAGTTAAGTTAAAATTGCTGTGACAATAGCCACCTTATTTCATCAATGGAATAAAGACCAATCCCACTGTAAGATTTGCTGCATCAGTTCGAATATAACTTACACCAATTAAAAATGAACATGGTTTGTTTAACTTGAAGATCAAAAAGACAGCAGAATTCGATGCAGTTTAAGTCAGTTAATAATCATCAATATCCCTCTGATGTATTTCCAGGCCTATAATAATGTTAATACTGCGGACAATTCATAAATGCAAGTGGCACAATCAAGTTCCTTGATAGCAGAAAGTTAACATGGGCAAATCTTACCTTGTGCTTAATATGCTTCAGAGTTGGAAACCCGCAAAAGTAAACAGAACCATTGTCAGTGGGACAGTTTAATGTGCAACTAGGAGTTACTCTCCATGCATCTATGGGAATCTCTTCATGCCTGTAACAAAATATCAAAACTAGTATATTAAAACGTTTAACAATATGAATTGTTAACAATATTAAATATATTTAATAACATATTTAATAATTGAATAATTAAAAAATGAAATATTGAATAACAAATTGAATAACAATATTACAAATATGAAACTTGATATTGACAAAAACGCAATACCTTGCATGGCACCTTTCCACATTTGGGAATTTTTCTGGCCTTCGTGATGAATATTTGAATTCAATTTCTTTATCGTACCAGTACTTCATACATCCACTATGCCGATTGCGCTGTATTTCTTCCTCTGAAAGATGCGCATTGCAAGGTTCCATTGCTGCCAATAACCGTATCTAAAAAATAGGAAGATATTCAGTTTTGGTTGCAGTGGGGATGAAGGGGAAAGATTTAATAGGATCCTGAGGGGTAACTTTTTTGTTTACACAAAGGGTGGTGGATATATGGAACGAGCTGCTGGAGGAGTAAGTTGAGACAGGTACTATCATAACGTTTAAGAGACATTTGGACAGGTTCATTGATAGGATGGGTTTAAAGGATTACAGGCCAAGCCCGGGGTAGGTGGGACTAGTGTCAGTGGGGCATGTTGCTTGGCGTGAGCAAGTTGGGCCCAAAGGCCTGTTTCTACGCTGTATGACTCTATGAGTGCAATTGGACGAAGTATTTTAAAAGACGGCAACCCGAGTAGGTGGAAATGTCCATTAAAGGTTTCAAAGGGAGGGGATGATTTCCAGCACATTTACAAGAGAATAGCAGTCAATACATCATTATGATAGGGATGCTGGTTTCAAAACTGATTAGCATGAGCAAACCTCCTGGCAAGGATATTGGTTCCCCTCCAATTCAGGTGCAACCAATCCCTTAACCTAACCCAATTGTTCAACATAGGCAGACTTGGTGCTACTGTTCTCACTGATGTTGTTATTTGCCCCGAAAAGGCATACCCCACAGCAGTATCCAAAATGGTATTCTAATTTGAGAAAAAATAGCCACCAGACTCCTACATTACACACATGCATCTCCTGGTGGCCACTCATGTTCATGTCTGAATCTTTGGTGTTGCCATCTTCCTGAAATTACTGTCCATAACCCTCACTGCCTACTGTATGTTTGCCAGTGTATCCAATCTGCCCAAAGAATCCATGTGGTCTGAGAGGGGCTGCAGCTGGACACATCTCCCGAAGACAGTGTCATCAGGACACTTGACTGCTCCCAGATTTCCCACATCTGACAGGAAAATTGATTTGCCAAAGAGCCCCCCCCCCCCCCATACTTAACAAACACTTTAAAAAAAAATCATAATCTTGGCACAATCATTTCTGATAATTCAATTGCTTTATCCAAGGAATTAACCTAATTAACTTTCTGTCATCTGTCATCAATACAAGTACATCCACTCTGAAGGGAACCAAATACATTGATAATAAGATTTAAATACGATTTCTTGACTTTTATACTTCAAGTTCCTTTCATGGGCCTTCCTGTTGTACCTACATACTAACTTTCTGTTATTCATGTTTGAAGACAGCAGGTAGTGATGTTACAATACCTTCAGCGGCGCAGCAGTTCTGCCACTGGCCGTGTGCACGACTTTGGCGCCTTTGAGGAGGGGGGTCGGGATTAAAATGCCGTTTTCTCCTGCCTGTCCGAGATGGATTTCCTCAGGCTGCCAGCTGATGCAGAAAAATCGTTCCGACTTCCGTTCTCGGAAGTTTTAAATTAAAATCGCGGGATAATTTAATCACTGGAGTAAAATAAAAAAGCTACTTCTAACGCCCTCAACGGGACGAATCGCATGTAGGAAACAAAACACGGGTAATTCGTTTATTTTACATGTAAACGTGCTTCTTAGGATGACTTCAATCAAAATTTTCTTGGCGAAAATGTGATTTTGGCCCAATACGAACCGGCAGTGTTTTTCCTGCCGATATGGGGTTCAAATTCATCGCAATCGCAACGTTCCAATTAATCGCGTTCCACAAAAACTCACTCGCAAGATTATTTAAATGCCCATTAATTTACGGGAATTAACATTAAATTCCTTCCATTTGGCCTATAAATTCATGACAATGAGATTTAAAAATCATGTTATATTGTGAATTATTGCGTGAATGTTATTTGGACACTTAGGCTATTTAAAAAGGTTAACCTTTCCTTAAGAAATGGATAGATGTTTAGATCTAGTAATTGAATTTTGTAATTAGCTACAATGAGGTAACTAACTAATTATATGCTTTAATTTCAAGTCATCCAAGTAAGATTGTTTCATATTTGTTTCAGAATGCTTCAATCTATTATAACAGAAAATTTCATTCAGTTCTCTTAATTTTTAAGAAGGTTATAGGCTTTTGACTGTCCATGATCACAGCTTTTGTCTTAAGTCAATGGAAAAGCAATAGGGAACAAGATGCTAATTTCTGAGTATGAAAATGGCCATAACTTTTTTAATATTGAAGATATGAAAGTAACTTAGGTGTCAAATTAAACTTCTTTTTATGCTTTATCTGATGGGATAAATTGCAGACTTGATTTTAAAATTTCAAAATTTTATAACATTGCTACAGCATGGTCTCTCTGCCCAACAATATCCCGTAGTTTCTTGCCATTTAACAATAATCTTTCCAAAATGTAGATATTCTCACTATTATACTCCTCTTGCCAAATATCTGCACTTTAACAGACTCTGTGTCCGTCTCTCAACTGGCTAAGTCAATTCAGAAGTGGAGTCCTGACCCGAAACAGCGTCGTTCATTCTCTCCACAGATGCTGCCCGACCTTCTGAGTTCCTTCAGCACAGTTTTTTGTTCACAATTCCACTATCTTCGGTTTCTTGTGTCTTCCATGTCACAGATATAGTCATCAGCTTCCTAACCTTCATGAAGTGTACCTTGCAAAACTATCAGTAAATTATCTTTTTACATACTAACCTATGCCTTCCAAAAAACCTCTTCTTTAAATGCCCACACCTTTTTATTATATCCCATGAAGTACCTTTCAGTCTTTTATCACACAGATCATTCAATGTTTTGGTTGTTGCTGTCTGTGGCAGAGGGTTCAGTTTCCTCAGCCTTCGGTTATTTCCTCCTACAAACCTTCCATCTTTTCCAAACCATTTAGAACTTAAACCAAACACAGTAGCATTTCAAACAGTTCTCCCCACGCTGCCACCTTTATTAGATATTTATTCCTTCAACTTTCCCCCCCCCCTAATTTGCTCATCTTTTATGAAACAACTTATGATGTATTCCACACTGAAGACGTTACGTAAATCAAAGTTTTCACTGTCACAGCAAAATCTAAAAATGTTAACAGAAATGAGGAAGCTTGGGGCTATATAAAGGGATGAATAAGCACCGTAAGAGTTTCTTGAAATATTCCTTCCCCCATCCCTTTCCCACCTCGCAACAATATTTTATTTAAGTTAGAAGAAAAGAGACATTAGTAAATACACCTTAAAAAATAAATCTCAGGGGTAAAGCATAATTTTATAGGAGCAATGGAAAAACATCAATATTTTTAATTCAACAGACATTTAAAAAAACTGTCAGATTTAGATGTTAAAAAGTGATGCATAAAAAATATAAAGACTTACATAGAAACATAGAAAATAGGTGCAGGAGGAGGCCATTCGGCCCTTCGAGCCAGCACCGCCATTCAATATGATCATGGCTGATCGTCCGCTATCAATAACCCGTGCCTGCCTTCTCCCCATATCACTTGACTCCACTAGTCCCTAGAGCTCTATCCAACTCTCTCTTAAATCCATCCAGTGATTTGGCCTCCACTGCCCTCTGTGGCAGGGAATTTCATAAATTCACAACTCTCTGGGTAAAAAAGTTTTTTTCTCAGCTCATTCTTAAATGTCCTCCCCTTTATTCTAAGACAGTGGCCCCTGGTTCTGGACACCCAACATTGGTACATTTTTCCTGCATCTAGCTTGTCCAGTCCTTGTATAATTTTATATGTTTCTGTAAGATCCCCCCTCATCCTTCTAAACTCCAGTGAATGCAAGCCTAGTCTTCTCAATCTTTCCTCATATGATAGTCACGCCATCCCAGGGATCAATCTCGTGAACCTACGCTGCACTGCCTCAATCACAAGGATGTCCTTCCTCAAATTAGGAGACCAAAATTGTACACAATACTCCAGATGTGGTCTCACCAGAGCCCTATACAACTGCAGAAGAACCTCTTTACTCCTGTGCTGAAATCCTCTTGTTATGAAGGCCAACATTCCATTAGCTTTCTTCACTGCCTGCTGTACCTGTATGCTAACTTTCAGTGACTGGTGTACAAGGACACCCAGGTCTCGCTGTACCCCCCCCCCCCCCTTACCTAACCTAACCCCATTGAGATAATAATCTGCTCCCTTGTTTTTGCCGCCAAAGTGGATAACCTCACATTTATCTATATTATACTGCATCTGCCACGCATCTGACCACTCACTCAACCTGTCCAGGTCCCCCTGCAACCTCCTAACCTCCTCTTCACAGTTCACACTGCCACCCAGCTTTGTGTCATCCGCAAACTTGCTAGTGTTGCTCCTAATTCCCTCTTCCAAATCATTTATATATATGGTAAACAATTGCGGCCCCAACACCGAGCCTTGCGGCACTCCATTCGCCACTGCCAGCCATTCTGAAAACTCGTTCACTCCTACTCTTTGCTTCCTGTCTGCCAACCAATTTTCTATCCATGTCAACACCCTAAAATACAAAGTGGTTACATGCAAAAGACATTTACCTCTTCAATAAATGGAATTAATACAACAGCTTCCCACTCCTGTTGCTTGCCGTTAAGATCAGTTTTGAAATCTGGAGGGTAGTATTCTATGATTGGAGATTCTTCATCAGTCATTAAAAACTGAGTAAAAGCAATAATAAATTATGTTAATCTTTCCGAGCATTATGAAAGATGTATTTTTACTAAATAATTATCTTTTATATATTGTGCTTGCAAGAAAGAATACTTCCTGTAAATACCACAAATAAGCCAAGTAATTTAACATCTTGAAGCAATGAGGGAATTGGAGAAAAATAAGAATGGATGGGGCAAATGGACGAGCGAGTGAAATGGAGTTGGTGAGTGTACTGGAAGGGTAATTCAGACAAGTTCAGCTAAAATGGAGTTATCAGCTAAATTAGCAGCACTGCATTCTAAACCCTACGAAAACAAAATTCAAATGCACTGTTTCCCAGACAAGTGGGAGATGTTTTCTGCATCTGTTCATGCCTGGGAACTTACAATGCCTTGGAGCGTAGCTTTTCTCAGACAATTCTATGGGAAAGCAATAGCGTTGTTTAGCAAAAGACAACTGCAATTGTTTGGTAGACCACCTGCGCCATCTACCGCAAGCAGTGCAGAAACATTGCAGACAAGGGGGGGCTTATGATGGGCTCGGGGACGGTACAGTGGCACGATCTGCTCTGATACGAAATGCTAAAAAGGATGGTGTTGGGCACCCTTTCAGTGCGAGAGCCCCAGCCTTGGACCATGTCGTGAAAAGTGCCAGGTAATCAAGAACAGCAACATTCTGCAGTGTGCTCTGCTGTGTACGTTGGGTATGCGAGTGCGTATGGGGATCCGTGAGTGTATGTGCCTTATTTCGTCACGTAATAAAATACCTAATGAATCAAACTGTTGTCTGGATCCGGTGATTTATCAAACACAATAGTGAGTGAGAGGGGAGAAGGGGGTGGGAGCGAGGGACATATCAGGGGTTGTGACAAATGAAAGATTAATAAAATGTTTGAAGTCCGCTGCTAATTTATGGTATGTTTTGCAAATTATCACAGGTAATTCTGAGCAAAATGCTAATTTGCAACCTTAATATTTTAAGCCCCATGCAAATGTACTTTACCTGGTAGCTATTTGGTAGAAGATCTTTGCTAGCTGCTGGAAGAACAGCAAGTAACTGCTCAAATGGCATGAATGGTCTTCCCATATCTAATGTTATCTTCAACTTACTGATATTGCAGATGTCAGAGAGATAAGGTGCATAGTGGTAAGGGTAATACCTGAGCATTAAAACAGAACATTCCATTATTCATATTGCAGCAATTGTGCAGTGCAGACAATATTGGAGATATAAATAAAATAAACCCTTCTTATTCAGGGATCAGGAAACGAGAGATATAGACTTTAGATAAAATGCAAAAGTATCAGAAGGAGTTGTTGGATAAAGAAAGCAAAATGTCCCTAGCTTACAAGTTTAGAAAGTTCCTTATCTCAATTGACCAGTCTGAAGAAGAAACGTCGCCTATCTCCTTCGCTCCTTAGAGGACCAGCTTTTTGTGTAAACAAAGATAATTTGTCTGGTAGACAATCTTGAGATTTGTACTACCAAAAATCACATGTGGATAAAGTGCACATTGTCAGATTTTATTAAAGGCCATTTTTATACATTTTGGTTTCACCATGTAGAAATTACAGCTGTGTTTATACATAGCCCCCCCCCCCCCCCCCCCCCCCCCCATTTCAGGGCACCATAATGTTTGGGACACATGGTTTCACAGGTGTTTGTAATTGCTCATGTGCATTTATTTGTCTCCTTAATGCAGGGATAAGAGAGCTCTCAGCAGCTAGTCTTTCCTCCAGTCTTGCCATCACCTTTGGAAACTTTTATTGCTGTTTATCAACATGAGGACCAAACTTGTACCAATGAAAGTCAAATAAGCCCTTATGAGACTGAGAAACAAGAATTAAATTGTTAGAGACATCAGCCAAAATCAACAGTTTTGACATCGTTAAGAAGAAAGAGAGCACTGGTGAGCTTACTAATAATCGCAAAGGGACTGGCAGGCCAAGGAAGATCTCCACAGCTGATAACAGAAGAATTCTCTCTATAATAAAGAAAAATCCCCAAACACTTGTCCGACAGATCAGAAACACTCTTCGGGAGTCAGGTGTGGATTTGTCAATGACCACTGTCCGCAAAAGACTTCATGAACCGAAATACAGAGGATACACTGCAAGATGTAAACCACCGGTTAGCTGCAAAAATAGGATGGCCAGATTACAATTTGCCAAGAAGTACATAAAAGAACATCCACAGTTCTGGAAAAAGGTCTTGTGGACAGATGAGACGAAGATTAACATATCAGAGTGATGGCAAGAGCAAAGTATGGAGGAGAGAAGGAACTGCCCAAGATCCAAAGCATACCACCTCATCTGTGAAACATGATGGTGCGGGTGTTATGGCCTGGCCATGTATGACTGCTGAAGGCATTGGCCCACTTATCTTCATTGATGTTACAACTGCTGATGATAATAACATAATAAATTCTGAAGTGTATGGACACATCCTATCTGCTCAAGTTCAAACAAATGCCTCAAAACTCATTGGCCGGCGGTTCATTCTACAGCAAGACAATGAACCCAAACATACTGCTAAAGCAACAAAGGGGTTTTTCAAAGCTAAAAAATGGTAATTTCTTGAGTGGTCAAGTCAGATCTTAACCCATGTTATATGCTGAAGAGAAAAATGAAGGGGACTTTCATGCCAAAACAAGCATAAGCTAAAGATGGCTGCAATACAGGCCTGGCAGAGCATCACCAGAGAAGACACCCAGCAACTGGTGATGTCCATGAATCGCAGATTTCAAGGAGTCATTGCATGCAAAGGATATGGAACAAAATACTAAACATGAATACTTTCATTTACATGACATTGCTGTGTCCCAAACATTATGGTGCCCTAAATTGGGGGGGACTAAGTATAAACACTGCTGTAATTTCTACACGGTGAAACAAAAATGTATAAAAATGGCCTTTATTAAAACTCTGAGAATGTGCACTTTAATCACATGTGATTGTTTCTATTACAAATCTCAAATTGTGGAGTACAGAGGCAAATAAATAAATGATGGATCATTGCCTCAAACATTATGGATGGCATGGTAGGTTGATAAATTCCTCAATGTTGAATTCAAATCAAGTTACTTCTAGTATTTTGCGATCTGAGACAGCTGGCTGACCGAAATTTTCACTGAAATGCACTCAACCCCACCCCCATTCACCGCCAAACTACAGCAAACCTACACTAATTAACTGTTTCACAAAAATATATTGAAAATTTTCCATCCATATACTTACCAGCTCCAGGACTGGACACCATGGTAATAATAGTGCAAAATCCATTGTATTGCTTGAACATAACATTCTGCTTGTTGAGCAAGAAATTCACTGTTGGAAGAAGAAAAAATATTAAAAACTTCTAACTAATGCTATTATCCAAATAGTATAATGGTGGAAAAGGAGAATATTCATTTCCCCAAACTCCAAATCAGATTGTTCAACAGATGTTTTCTCCCCTCTATTTGGATACTTTCCCAAGTATCTTTGTCTACAGACATGAACTCAACTGTCTTTCAATAAGCCTGGTAAGAAGCCTGCTAGCTATTGAAGTGCACAGTGGATTTTCTCAGAGATCTTCGGTTTCCTCCCACACTCCAAAGATGTACAGGTTTGTAGGTAAATTGGCTTGGTATCAATGTAAATTGTCCCTAGTGTGTGTAGGATTGTGTTAATGTGCAGGGATCGCTGGTCGGTGCAGACTCGGTGGCCCGAGGACCTGTTTCCGCGCTGTATCCCTAAACTAAACTAATGCTTCACTGTGCACTGGATACTGTGTGGGTTAGGTCTCTGGACAAAGAAGAGTGTCCTATAAACTAACAGTACAGCATTCTTGGTACATAAAGGCAAATTTCATCGTTTTTAAACTGTGGAACCATCGACAAAGTTTAACATACAAACAGTTACATTTCTGGAGCCAGTGCAAGAAACTAGGTTGATAAATTCCTCAATGTTAAATTGAATAGAATAGAATGCCTTTTATTGTCATACAAACAGACAAGGTTTGAACGGAATTTCATTCCTAGTCTTTTACATTACAAAAAAACCCAAGACACACACTTAACACAATTTACACAAACATCCATCACAGTGAATCTCCAATACCTCCTCACTGTGATGGAAGGCAAAAGTCCGATCTCTTCCCCTTGTTCTTCGCCCTGTGAAGTTTTCAACATTATGGGAATATTTCAAATGAAACCCCAAACCATCTGTTTATAATTCTTCATAGAATATAATCATGTGATTGAATATTCATGCTAATGTGTAGTAATAATTTTCTGAACTGTATGTAAAAATTCTCTTACTCAGAAACAACTTCTATGCCCATTTTTGTCATGTAGTAAACTCTCTTGTACTGTCTGAATTCTGTTTCAAACAGATCATCCTCATTGTCCTCATCATTGTCATTGTTCAATGCATCTGAAACGGTATACAATTTATAGGTTATTTTTCTGCAAAAATAGAATGAAATGTGGTTATGTAAATCAGTACAAGTCCAAAATGTTAATGTTTCAATAACATATAGTTATCCTGTCTATACAGCAAACAGCCTGCTTAAAATTTAGTGTTGAACAATAATAGTTAACAATTTAAATCAGATTGTTCAACAGATGTTTTTGGCTGTGATTTAATTAATAAAAGAAAATTCTGAAGTGACACTGGCACCTAGTATTTTTATGAGATCCAAAGAATGAATGATAATAGAATTAAAGCCAAAAGGTTTCAACTTTACCTTTGTGATTGAATTCAGTACTGCAGTCTGAGAAGGATTCTGCATCATTCTGACCTTCATCAAGCACTGCGAGACACAAATCATCTCGAACCTACAGATAAATTGATAAACAATTTTGTCTCCCAATTAAACATTCTTAAATAAAAAGAGTTTGCTCGCAAACTTCTCCATGAATACAGGGAGATCACTTCAACAATTCGTCAATCTAGCAGAGGAGGTGGCAACACCAAAGCTTCAGCCAGGTAGATGGATGACAACCAGGAGAGGCAGGTTGTGTGGGAGTTTCCTGTAGATATCCCTCTCTCAAACATAAACTATTTTGGACACCACTGGGGGCGCTGGGGTAGAAATAGCATCTCATGGGCACAAAGCAGCAAGAACAGAACAATATGAACAATAGTGATACTGGACTCCATAGTTAGAGGTACAAACAAGCTTTTCTGTAGCCACAAGTGAGGCAGACTCCAGGATGGTATGTTGCCTCCCTGGTGCCATTATCAAAGATGTCTCTGAGCAAGCACAGAATATTCTGAGTGGGGAAGGTGAATAGGCAGAGGGCATGGTCCATATTGGTCTCAATGACATAGGTAGGAAGGGAAATGAGGCATTGTAAACAGAATTTATGGAGATGGATGGGAGGTTAAAAAACAGTATCTCCAATGTTGTAATCTCAGGATTGCCACATGTGACATGAGCTAGTGAGGCAATAATAGAAAGATAATGCAGTTCAATAGGTGACTGAAGAGCTGGTGCAAGAGAGTGTGCTTCAGATAATTTAGATCATTGGGCTCTCTTCCAAACCAGCTGAGACCTGCACAAGGGGGATGTTGCACCGGAACTGGAGGGGAAACAATATCCTTCCCAGGAGGCTCATTAATGCTATTTGCGAGTTTTAACACCAAAGTCTTAACAGTTGCAATGACTTCCCAACTTTTACACTCATTGCCCCAACTGATGAAGGCATGGCTGTTCTACGCCTACCCTATCTACTCGTGTTGCCACTTTCCGAAAGTAATCGACGTGCACCAAGATCCGACCGCCCATCAATGCTCCTAAGAGTCTTGCCATTTACTGCACATTCTCCTTGCATTTGATCTAAAAAAAAAATCACCTCCATACTTGTTCAGATTGAACCCCATCTGTCATTTTTCCAGACAAATTTCTAACTGATTTGGATGTATCCTTTGACAACCTTCCTTGCTATCCACAACTCCACCAATTTTCTTCTTGTTTGCAAAATTACTAATCAAATCAAATACATACCTTACTTTTCTTGTTACGCAGTTTTGCTTCCTCTGCTGCAATGCCTGCTGCCTCATTGAGGTATTTCTTACCCACTTTGCTTTCAAACCACTTCAGATCAACAAAAACTTCACTGAAATGTTCACGATCAAACTGTAATCAAATAATTATTATGTCAAATCGCACCAAATTTGATTGAAATTATTTTAAAAATCTCATCAGTCATCAAACTTAAAAGATATCTAGTTCAAACTTAAAAGATATCTAGTTCAATGCCATACTATAAATTGGCAAGCATTTCTTTGAAACAGTGCTGACTCCTGTAAAGGCAGAAATGATCTGTCCAATTTGCTCAATACCATAAAACCGTACAATAATTTAAATTTAATGGGTGCTAGTCTAATTTAGCAAGTAATTGCTTTAATTACATTTGAATGTTTTGGAAAGGAAAAATATGGGAGTTAAATTTTAATGCTCATTACAAATTTTGAATCATTGATTAATTCCAGTTAAAATACCTCAAGAAACTACTGAAAAACTAAGAAAAAAGCCACAAGAATGATTGAAAAAAGGCATCCATCCATCTAAAACTGACATCTCGTTTGTTTCTATGTCTGTCTGTGCGGGGTTCCAGAAATTACGCCAAAACGGTGCACAATAGTGCTACACTTTTTGGCCCACCTTGGTGTATCAAGTTTTTTTTTAAACCAGTTATTCACATTTTAAACTTTACAAAACCCCACTTTTACATTCCATCTGCACTGGCAGTTATCAGCGTATGATGTCACAATGGGAAGCCTGTTACAATGTTAACAAATGACTCCCAGTGCAATGAGATTTATTACATTGCTGCAAGGAGATGGAGGGAGTAGGGGAGGGGAAAAGAAGAGGGCGAGGATTGTTTTTTAATGTTATTTAAACATTGTGTTTATTGTGGGTAGGGAGGGGAGAGGGGTTATGGAGGGAGGGAGTGACTGAGCGTAGGGGAAAGGAGAGGAAGGGAGAGGTGAGGGAGGGAGTGGGGAGTTGGAGAAATGGGTGAGTGGTGGAATATTGCGTTGGGGGAATGGGAGCCAACGGGTCCCACTTGGTCGAGTAGAAATATTACGAAAACTCTCATCTTGTTTGTTTCTATGTCTGTCTGTGAGGGGTGAGGAATGTGATCCTGAAATTATGGCAAAATGTTATATGATAGCGCTACAATATTTAGCCCACCTTACTCACCAGTGTCATAGGGAGTGTCAATTCAAGTTTCGTTCAGATTGATGGTATATTTTACAAGTTATTCACATTTTAAACTTTACAAATACGACTCTACAAATAAAAATCTCTTCCATCTGCATTGGCAGTTATCAGCGTATGACATCATGATGGGATTTCATTTACACAAACTGCCCGTTAGCATTGTTCCACCCCACATTGACATCACAATGGGATCTCAGTTACATTTTAAAAACCTCCCTTTTAAAAAAAACACAGCAGCTTGCACCTCACAATGACGTCAAGGGGGGTAGGGAGGGGAGAGGGAGGGAGGGAGGGAATGGCTGAAGGTAGGGGAGGGAGGGAGAGGAATGGCTGAAGGTAGGGGAGCGGGAGGGAGAGGGAGGGAGAAGTGAGGGAGGGAGTGGGGGAGGGGAGGAGAGGGTGAAGAGATGGGGGAGGAAGTGCTGGGGATGAGGGGGTATGGAGGAAGATGGGGGTAAGAAGAGGGATGGCAAGGCGTACTTGGGGAGGGTTGCCGTGACTGGTGTCACAACGGGAACCCGCCAGCTGCGCCTGCGCCGTTGGGGGCTATGGGTGAGTGGTGGAATATTGCATTTGGGGACCAGTCATCCCGTGTGACAAGGACCCAACGGGTTCCACTTATCTAGTCTATATAACTAAAAGTCTCATCTTGACCACTTCCTATCTGTGCTGTATATTAATTTTAGAAAAAACGCTACCATATATCGCTATGATTTTTGGCCATCTTGCTCAGTCCTCCTCCGCTGAGGCAGCCTAGAGGATTTTTCCAATCGATGAAAAATAAAAAAGTTATGAGTTTTAAAAAAATCTTGAGATCAGCTGATTGGTCCGAGAAATCTTGAGATCAGCTGAAATGCTGTGAAATTGAGTTTGGCGGCCTGCACTCTGCTTGAAATAGAATAGCCCTGAGTGATCTGTCAGCCCACCAGCCCTGAGTGACTGATCTGTCAGCCCACCAGCCCCGAGTGACTGATCTGTTAGCCCACCAGCCCTGAGTGACTGAGCTATCAGCCCACCAGCCCCAAGTGACTGAGCCGTCAGCCCACCAGGCCTGAGTGACTGAGCTGCCAGCCCAAGAATCCATTCGGCCCACAATGTCCATATTAGTCCTCTGGAAACCAGTCCCTTCAGCACACAACACCCATACTAGTGCTCCAGAAACCCTCCCCACTGGCCACCAATATTGGGACTGGTGGAGAGGTGGAATATCGCGTTGTGGGACCAGCCCTCCCGTGTGAACATGGGACCCAACGGGTCCCCTTAGTCTAGCATTTAAATTAAAAAATAAGCTAAACAAGGGTAATGTGCAGTTAAAGCTGGGTGTTTAACTCAACCATCCAAACAGAGTTCCCACATCACAGAACGTGTCTGTCGTCCTGCAGCGGCCAGGAAATACATCCTGTTAGTCTTCTAAATGCTCAATCGCATGTATGAGCTGTACTTAAATCAGGTTTCGAACCTGGAGAAGACATGTACCATACTTTGAAACTTCTTATTTTATGCTGAAGCAGAAAGCACTGCAAAAGGATCAATCCATATGTTCATCAATTAGGATTCACAATTTCAGCCCTTAAACAAGATGATCCAATTATATTTGGACCATGACAACTACTATTTGTCTGGAATCTGCCTTCCAACTAGGAAGTAAATACCCGTAACCGTTCATGGTTCAGATTGATTACAATTCTAGGTGAAATTTCTGGAATCAAGAGAACGGTAAAGATTTTGGGGCGGCAGCAAGGCGCATTGATAGAGTTGCTGTCTTACAGCGCCATAGACCTGGGTTCAATCCTGACTACTGGTACTATCTGTTCTCCCTGTTACCACGTGGGTTTTCTCTGGGTGCTCTGGTTTCCTCCCACATTCCAAAGACGTGCGGGTTCGTAGGTTAATTGGCTTCTGTAAACTATCCCTAGTGTGTAGGATAGAACTCGTGTACGGGTGATTGTTGGTCGTAGTGGGCTCAGCAGGCTGAAGGGCCTGTTTCCTGGCTGTATCTCTAAAGCTAAAGCTAAAAAACTACCAAGTCAGAACCTTCCACACGCAGTTGTAAAAAGGGTCGGCAGAACTCTGTATTTTTTTTTTTAACCTAAAGAATTGGACTGGTCGGTCAATCTATTTCCATGCACAACCGTGATTGCACATTAAGGAAATCTCAAACCCAATGCAGGCAGATCCTCAGCCTTTTCCGCAAACAGGTTAATTTAGAAACATCCATTGAAACTAAAATTCAAATAAAGCATTCAAGCGGTGGAAACAATCTGAACTCACTTCTGACAGTTTTAGAAGATACTTCTCAAAGTGTTCCAAATTCAATGTTCCACCTTCATTAATGTACCCTGATAAAAAATAAAGTTTCAAATATAACTTTTTTAATTTATGAAACAATCTGTGACAACAAGATGGAACAAGAAAAATGTACGGATAAAGTGTTTTGTTTCAAACACTCACCTCCTAGAGTTGGCAGGACCTCAATATATGTCTTGTATAGCAAAGGTAGTGCATCATGATTGATATGTAAATGAGGTAGATGAGGAATAAAATCATTACCGACAAGGAACCCCATCAATATCCAGTCGTCTATTATCCGTTCAAGATCATACTCAAAGGAAATCTTTCCCTGGTGATTGAGAATAACAAAGAAACAAGCAAATAAATTGAGTTTGATCAAAGCTCCAAAATGATTGTGATAATACAGTTCTGTGTAGGGTTTTATGCATACTACTGCTAATCATATAGTTGCTATCATTTTAGGTCACAACTCTTTAAAGAAGGCATTTTGCCAAATTCAACAACAATCTATTTACCACTTAACGCTTCTAAAAAAGAACCCAGAACTTCAACTGTTCTCATCCATAAAGCATTATTCTGGTTTAGGTTTAATATGCTGATGCTGGTATCATAATCATTAATTCTTCAACATATTCAGAAAGTATAACGAAAGCTAAAGTAGCAAAGAACAGATGGAAACCATGTTTCCTTTGTGATTGTCGTGAAATGGGGTTAATGGGAGTGATCCCCACACTAGCCTTAAATCACCAATCATTTTGGTTCATCCATGTCAAGATGAGTTTGAAATATGTTTTCCTTACAACAGAATAGTGCATGAAGCAGACAGTGCTCTCGCAGAAAAAGGGCAATATATCGTGCAGTTTTTTACACAAATCAACAAAAGCAATTTTTACAGTGGAAAAACTCAGCGATCAATGATTAAGAAAGAACTGCAGATGCTGGAAAAATCGAAAGTAGAAGTAAATACTGGAGAAACTCAAAGGGTGAGGCAGCATCTATGGAGGGAAAGAAGAGGTGACGTTTTGGGTCGAGACCCTTCTTCAGACTGAAGAAGGGTCTCAACCCAAAACGTCACCTTTTCCTTCGCTCCATAGATGCTGCCTCACCCGCTGAATTTCTCCGGCATTTTTGTCTGCCAGCGATCAATGATATTCATTTGAAGGCGGCAAAATGATGGAAGTAATCCTGTCAAGTGCACTTACTTGTCTAAAACCTACCCGCCAATGATCAGCTTACATTTAGCATCGCTCACTCGGTTTCAGTCCTCACAGCCTTGGTCCAAACTTGAACCAATGAGCTGCATCTGGAGGTGAGGCCAGTGACTATCCTTGACATTTGGCATCATCTGACATAAATTGTGATCCAAAAATGAAACCAAATTTCATATGCAAGTTATTATGAATTCATTAATGGCCAATGAACATCACTCAAAACTAGATTTGTAGAGTTTGATTATCTATGCATGTTCTTGAATTCACCATCCCATTCATAGCTAGAATGGAGAAATTTGACTAGTCATTCTGCAGGTTCGAAGTCAATTTTATGTTTTATGTTCCCTGCAGTATACAATTGCAGAGGAGCTTTGGCCGAACCGTTGGTAGTTATAAGATGCTACAAAGATTCAATCTTTAAAACAATGATATATTCTCCGCATACTACAAGTTACAAATAATGGAATATAGATCACTACATTTACATCTCTCATTGTAAACAATTGCAATAGATGCACACTCACTAATTGTATTCCTCATTTCAGTTTTGTTCCTATACTTTCCTACTCAGAGTAAACTGTAAAAGCACAATAAAGATACTTGTCTCTGAAGGCATCATGCTACATGGGCAGCAGCTTGCAGCACAGCTGGCATTAGAAAATAAGCTCTTCACATACAGGATCTACTTCGATGACACCTGATCAACAGCCTGAGAATGCCAGAGTATTTAGTTCAGATATAATCAATAGAAACTAGTCCCAATCCAAATACTCACTCTCACAGATGAAAATTCATAGTCAACATACTCTCTCATTAAGGACAGATGCAACAAGTGAAACGTGGTTTCCTCAACTGCAGCAATCCTGCAATGAATATAACTGTCAGTAACAGATATCTGTGGATCAAAATCAACATTATAAATAATTATCTAGCTGTGAAATGGTTCGATTATAATAATGATAGTTTACCATTTTATTCCTGAGGTAGTGGGAAGATATTGGCAAATTCCAAAGATTTCCTTTACAGATACAAATTGCATACCGCTTTGGTTATTAAATATATCCTGTTCAAAAGTGTAAAGAACCTACCTTTTTTGAGATTTCCTGCCACCAAATCGAACTTCTTCCCTCAAAAGGGAAAAATTTGGTTCATGGCTTGTTAATCCAAGCATAATCTGCATTAAACACAAATGTCTGTAATTTACTTAATGTTTGGGTGAAATGCTTAGAAAAACATCTTGAAACTTGAACAAATGCACTTATCCTGGTTAGAATAAAATTATGCAAAAGCATTAAGATTTAATAAACATGTTTTCTGAGGTAGAACTGTACCAAGATAAATCAAGCAAAATATCTAATTATTTTTGTGAAGTAAAATCTATTCAATTCTATATAAATGCACCAGTAATAGTACTTCATTAAATTAGTAATCTGAGATAAAGTGATGGCGGGCATCAAATGTACTATCTTGTCAAGGGAGCACGAGGGAAAGGAGCATGTGGATGGGAGACAGACAAAAGAGAGTGGGAGAAAGGAGAAATAACTGTTTAAATTAAGAATGTGTTTTGTCTAAATGGATGATTGAATACATACTAAATCAGCATCCAGTCCATATAGACAATGTCTTGTATTGGAATCATGATCCGGTTTTCTTTTTTCAGCTCTAATAAATTCCATGATTTTATGTTCACCTTCCCCTGGGGTCTGAAACAAGATGTATATTTAGAAATGGATATTTAAACAGTGACATTTGATAATATCACTTACATTTCAAAATGCCATCCAATTTAAAATCCACCTGCTTCACTACCACGCTAAATATTCACTCTCGCCACCACCTGATGGTTGTAGTAAGCACTATCAAATTGGTTAGACAACAGATGCAAGGGACAACTACAAACTGATGAGATTTCTGAAAATGAATATAAACAGCAGCATGGCCCACTAATCTATGCAGTATAGACATTAACTGATTGGCAGCAAGAAATAAAATGCAAAGTCTTGCTCCATAAAGGCTTCAACAAAACAAAGTTAGAATAGTCTTAATTCAGTGTTTCTTATTGTTACTTTAAAAAAAAAACCCAATCTGATTAATCAAAACAAAATTTGCCCTGAACCAAAAGGCCACGATGAGTTTACATTTTTTTTCCAAAATCATTGTTAATGTTTCCTCGATTAGCTTAAAAAATGTCCACATCACTTAAGGTAAATTGACTCCGCTGAATTGTCTGATTAATCCTTCATTTACCAGGGGAAAAACATTCCAGGTTTACACATTTGGTGAAAAGGTCCTGTTAATCAATCTTACAACCTCCAAAGATTGATGTACAATAGATCATTCAGATGTTTCCCATCCTTTACAATTGCATATTTCATAAGATCCACAGCATCATTCCATTTCTATTTCAAGAAATACGGATACATTTTATGCGCACAAAATACTTCTCTACCAGGTGCCATTTAACCATATAACCATATAACAATTACAGCACGGAAACAGGCACTCTCGGCCCTTCCAGTCCGTGCCAACCATTTGTTTTCCCCTAGTCCCATCTACCTGCACTCAGACCATACCCCTCCATTCCCTTCACGTCCATATACCTATCCACTTTAGTCTTAAATGTTAAAATCAATCCTGCCTCCACCACTTCTGCTGGAAGCTCATTCCACACAGCCACCACCCTCTGAGTAAAGAAGTTCCCCCTCATGTTACCCCAAAACTTCTGTCCCTTAATTCTCATGTCATGCCCTCTTGTTTGAATCTTCCCTACCCTCAATGGGAAAAACGTATCCACATCAACTTTGTCTATCCCTTTCATCATTTTAAAGACCTCAATCAAGTCCCCCCTTAACCTTCTGCGCTCCAAAGAATAAAGACCTAACTTGTTCAACCTTTCTTTGTAACATAGTTGCTGGAACCCTGGCAACATTCTAGTAAATCTCCTCTGTACTCTCTCGATTTTGTTGACATCCTTCCTATAACTAGGCGACCAAAATTGTACACCATACTCCAGAATTGGTCTTACCAATGCCTTGTACAATTTTAACATTACTTCCCTACTCCTATATTCAATGCTCTGATTTATAAAGGCCAGCACACCAAAGGCTTTCTTTACCACCCTATCTACATGCGATTCCACCTTCAGGGAACTATGCACAGTTATTCCTAGATCCCTCTGTTCCACAGCATTCTTCAATTCCCTACCATTTACCATGTACTTCCTATTTTGATTTGTCCTGCCAAGATGTAGCACTTCACACTTAACAGCATTAAACTCCATCTGCCATCTTTCAGCCCACTTTTCCAAATGGCCCAAATCTCTCTGTAGACTTTGAAAATCTACTTCATTATCCACAACACCACCTATCTTAGTATCATCTGCATACTTACTTATCCAATTTTACACCCCATCATCCAGATCATTGATGTACATGACAAACAACAGTGGACCCAACACAGATCCCTGAGGCACCCCACTGGTCACCGGCTTCCAACCTGACAAACAGCCATCCACCATTACTCTCTGACATCTCCCATTCAGCCACTGTTGAATCCATCTTGCTACTCCGCCATTAACACCCAAAGATTGAACCTTCTTAACCAACCTTCCATGAGAAACCTTGTCAAAGGCCTTACTGAAATCCATATAGACAACATCCACTGCTTTACCCTCATCAATTTCCCTAGTTACCGCTTCAAAAAATTCAAGAAGGTTTGTCAAACATGACCTTCCAGGCACAAATCCATGTTGACTGTTCCTGATCAGACCCTGTTTATCCAGATGCTTATATATATATTATCTCTAAGTATCCTTTCCATTAATTTGCCCACCACTGATGTCAAACTAATAGGTCTATAATTGCTAGGTTTATTCTTTGAACCCTTTTTAAACAATGGAACAACATGCGCAGTACGCCAATCCTCCGGCACTATTCCCGTTTCTAATGACATTTGAAATATTTCTGTCATAGCTCCTGCTATTTCTACACTAACTTCCCTCAATGTCCTAGGGAATATCCTGTCAGGACCTGGAGACTTATCCACTTTTATATTTTTCAAAAGTGTCAGTACTTCCTCCTCTTTGAATCTCATAGTTTCCATAGCTACTCTACTTTTTTCTCTTACCTCACAGAATTCAATATCCTTCTCCTTGGTGAATACCGAAGAAAATAAATTGTTCAATACCTCCCCCATCTCTTTTGGCTCTGCAGATAGCTGTCCATTCTGGTTATCTAATGGTCCAATTTTATCCCTCGTTATCCTTTTGCTATTAATATAGCTGTAGAAACCCTTTGGGTTTACTTTCACCTTTCTTGCCAAAGCAACCTCATATCTTCTTTTAGCCTTCCTAATTTCTTTCTTAAGATTCTTTTTACATTCTTTATACTCCTCTAGCACCTCATTTACTCCATGCCTCCTATAGTGCTTCTCCTTTAACTATATTTCCGCCATCAGGCAGCAGTGTTATCGAGTCATTTTTCTTGATATGAACAATACCATACACTCATTTAGTACTTTAGCCATGTCTTCTACCTCTGTCAACAGATGTCCATTGTAATCTCCAAGCAACTCTCCTGCTTGTTTAAAAATTGTTAATGTGCCTGGTGAAGATCAACTTCTCTTTCATGTAGGCACTATTAAATGGTTGTACCTGCTTTAGTTGTCGTATGTATTTTCTGCATGTAGAGATGCTGTTTGACCCTCTGAGTTACTTCAGCTTTTGACGTCTATGTTATTAAAAATTACTTTTGTCATAGGTCCTGATTTTGCTTCTGTGGTCTCTCAGTAGCTGATTTAGATGCCCTCCATTTAACACATGTGGAATTATAATTCTGCATATCAACTTTCTGATACTCTTCATACAGGGAAAATTATTCTTCTAAGTTTTTTTTTGCTAGATTGCTGCTTGTCCTGCTCCATAACTAATCCAAGCCTTAGAATATAACACAGCATTCAATTCCTGGGGAACTTCATATTCCCATTGCATTCTCCAGGATTAGATACAGCAAAGCCCTTTATCTAGGCTGAAATGTGCTGATAATATTCTTAGCACAGAAATTCTTCTTTCCACCCCATAGTATAAGTACTGCGTCATTCAAAATGGCTTAAATGAAGTCTTTCATTATCAATGGTAAATTATTTGCAAATCTGTACCTCCAGTTAATTCCTATTATATGCTGATTTAGAAAACACACAAAGCAATTTAATAACTCCTTTATTATTTTTCAGAACCAATCATTCTGGGACTATCCACCCTTACTGGAACCCCCATCCAACAACTGACCCTTTCAAGAACATTCTCTTGCACATCAAAATTAATAATAATATTTCCTGATCCCACCCGTTTCGGAATATTTATATCATGCATTGAATCGTCCCTTTTTGAGCCTGATCTTACATTATACTTCCGCATAACTGCAGCTTCCACTGCTGACCATGCTTATTTGACATATTTATTAAAGTTACATTGAGATATATATACTGTAAACCCTCAATATAACATGGCCCCTGGGAGGCCGGAACGCAGGTAAGGTTCGGCGGAGATGGCGGCAGGCACTGTGTGGAAGCGGCTGTGGGCTGGCGGTGGTGGCAGAAGGTCTGGCCTGGAAGCGGTGCGAGCCAGGGGTGGCGTGGGCAGCCGGGGCTGTAAGCGACTGGGGAGGCAGCCGGTACTCCAAGTGGCCAGGGAGGTGGCGCAAGCTGCCGGAGAGGCATCGAGGACAGGGGGCAGCTTCGGCAGGTCCGTTCACGATACAAAAATTGGTTATAGAGGTCAGTTAAAACTAGGGTTTGCTGTACTATAAAACCCAATTTACCCCTTGGTATTTTCTATGATCCGAACTAACTTCCTAAAATTTAAAAAGTACTGTCCTCCCCCATCTATTTGGTTTTTCAGTTTGAGCAGAAAAACAAATTTGGGGCATTTAATTACCTCATGACCTGACAGGTATACAGTTACACCTTCCCAGGATTTGTCACTTGAAATCTTCATGTTTACAAAATATTTTAGCTGTTCATGTAACCTGGCCATAAAAGCAGTGCCTGAAACAAGACAAAAACATATAAAAAGTAAAAATTGTGTATTATCCAAAAAAAGCACAGACAAAAGAAAAATCACGCAATCTGCCATTGCTGTACAAGGGCGGAACTGTCAAAATCATTTTGGTTTAATCGAGCTCAATGACTATCATTAATTCAACTTATGGGAACAGCACTAAGCCCATCATCTCACCTTTACTTCAGTAATTAACTGTCTTGGTATCTGTAAAAATGTAAAATAAGCTGCTTACAAATGTAACCGGAACACTAGAGTGACTGTAGTGGGAATCCAGAATGAGAAAATAATCTTGCTCATCTCACGAGCTCACTATTAGTGTAATATGTGGTTACTGGAACACTTAATTGAATGCTAACACTCAGAAATCACAAAGTTGTATCAAATGATTGTAGGTTAACACTTAATGTAAATGGCACCCAACAGAGAACCTGACCAAAACTCTACTTTGATACTGCAGTGTAATAGAAACATGGAACATAGGTACAGGAGTAGGCCATTAGGCCCTTCGAGTCATTCCATATGATCATGGATGATCATCCAAAATCAGTATCCCGTTCCTGCTTTTTCCCCATATCCGTTGATTCCGTTAGCCCGAAGAGCTAAATCTAACTCTCTCTTGAAAACATCCAGTGAATTGGCCTCCACTGCCTTCTGTGTCAGAGAATTCCACAGATTAACAACTCTGGGTGAAAAAGTTTTCCTCATCTCAGTCTTAAATGACCTACCTCTTATTCTTAAAATGTGACCCCTGGTTTTGGACTCCCCCCAATATGGGTAACATATTTCCTGCATCTTGCCTGCCCAATCCCTTAAGAATGTTATATGTTTCTATAAGATCCTCTCTCATCCTTCTAAATTCCAGTGAATAAAAGTCCCATCAACCCATTCTTTCATTGTATGTCAGATCCGCCATCCCGGGAATTAACCTGGTGAGCCTATGCTGCACTTCCTCAATAGCACGAATGTCCTTCCTCAAATTAGGAGACCAAAACTGCACACAATACTCTAAGTGTCATCTCACCAGGGCCCTGTACAACTGCAATAGGACCTCCATGCTCCTAAACTCAAATCATCTCTCAATGAAAGCCAACATGACATTAACTTTCTTCACTGTCTGCTGTACCTGCATGTTTACTTTGTGACTGATGTACAAGGACACCCAGGTCTCGTTGCACCTCTCCTTTTCCTAATCTGACCCCCTTCAGATAATAACCTGCCTTCCTGTTCTTACCACCTTTTGGATAACCTCACATTTATCCACATTACACTGCATCTGCCATGCATCTGCCCGCTCACCCAACTTATCCATGTCATCCTACAGCCTCATAGCATCCTCCTCGCAGCTCACTCTGCCACCCAGCTTTGTGTCATCCGCAAACTTGGATATGTTACATTTAATTCCCTCCTCTAAATCGTTAATATATATTGTGGCATCCCACTAGTCACTGCCTGTGTAGAGAATTGTAAGGAATGGATATTTCACGCAACACACATTTCTTCAAATAACAGGAGCAGGCTGTTTTACCCATGGAGTCATAAATTCTTAGTGTGAAAATAGGCCCTTTGGCCCAACTTGCCCACACGAGCCATGTCCCATCTACATTTGTCCCACCTACCTGCGTTTAACCCACATCCCTGAACTATCCATGTACCTGTCTAAATGTTTTTAAAAAGTTGCGATAGTAACTACCTCAACTACCTCCTCCGGCTGCTTGTTCCATACATCCACCTCCCTTCGTGTGAAAAAGTTACCCCTCCGAGTCCTATTCCCCACTCACCTTAAACCTATGGCCCCTGGTTCTCGATTCCCCAGCTCTGGGCAAGAGATTCTGTGCATCCACCTGACCGATTCTCATAATTTTGTGCACCTCTATAAGATCACCCCTCATCCTCCTGTGCTCCAAGGAACAGATTCTTAGCCTGCTCAACCTCTCCCTAAATCTCCGTGCCTTGAGTTCTGGCAACATCCTTGTACAATTTCTCTGCACCCTTTCCAGCATGACATCATCTTTCCTATAGCATGGTGCCCAAAACTGAACAGAAACCCAGCTAAGCATTTTAGTTCAGTGAAGATATAAAATATATTCTATTAAATACTTAAAACAGCTTACTTTATAATGATTAAAATTATCTGCGGAATGGAGTGAATTTCATTACAAGAATATTTGTATGCTGTAAGCCCAAAAATCTGTTTATTTCAAATGGCTGTGAATAATTAGCACCGTCATTGAATTGCCACGGTAGTTTCTAGTCCCTTTTGGCGAGTGAATGATTTATTTCACAAAATTGCAACATTTGAAAAAAACGGCACGATTCAACAGATCAAGCAGCATTCATGGGGAATGAAACAAAGTTTATGATTCAGATCAAGGAATCTTCCATGGAACATGTAATGTGAGGAAAACAAACATGATTTAAAATGCAGAGAGATGTAAGAACGGTGAGAATAGAGAGAATGTTTCATGCCTTCCCACCATCCAGGAATCCAAACAATTCTTCCAGGTGATGCACCAATTCATTTTCACTTCTTCCAATTTGTGTATGTTATTCATTGAAGCCAGGGATATTGATATTACTCAAAAAATCAATAACTAAAATTCCATATCTTCAGGAATGTGTATATTCCTGGACACTCACAGTCCATTCATGACTTTTTGGTAAGGTTATTTATATACGAGCCATAACCTTCAATTGAAGAAGTAAACAAATAGGTTAATGGGGCAAAGGTGTAGACTTTGTCCACATGGACTTTAGCAAGGCATTTGATAAGGTAAGTTGCCCAGGAAAGTTAGATGGCATGGGATCCAGGGAGAGCAAGCTGAATACATAAGAGAATTGGTCTCACGTAAGAAAGGAGAGGATGATTGTGAAAGGTTGTTTTTCAGACTCTCCCCGTTGGATTGCAACCTTGTCGTGGTCGGGGAGCTTGTGTGTCTCAGTGACCCCTCGAGCTATACCTGCGGGAGATTCGTCTCCTGTTAGGGTCTCCCATGCTGAACAGGTCGAAGCGTAGAGGCGAGACGAAGAGCGATCCACTGGTCCTCCGGGTTGGAGGTTGAGCACAGGGCTAACAACCCTGCCTCGTAAAACAAATATGTTACGGAAACAGCAACTGAAGGAATCGACACTAAGTGGAGGACCTTCCTTACTGCCCTACATGCCAAGAGGCATAATAGGCAGTAAGTAAGTAAGTACGTTTTTCAGACTGGAAGCCTATGATTAGTGGTGTGGCTCAGGGGTTGGTGCTGTACCCATTGCTATTTGTGGTTTATATCAATGATTTGGATGATAATGTACAAGACATGATTAGTAAATTTAGAGATTACATAAAAGTGGACGGTATTCTAGATAGTGAAGTTGGTTCTTAAAAATTACAGCAGGATCTTGATCGGCTGGGCAAGTGGGCGGAGGAATGATCAATGGAGTTTAATGTAGATAAGTATAAGTGTTGCATTTTGGAAAGTCAAACCAAGGCAGGACCTTCATAGCAGGGCCCTGGATAGTGTTGTGGTGTACAGGGATTCAGAGATGCAAGTACATAGTTCCCTGAAAATGGTGTCACAGGTAGACAGGGTGCTGAAGAAGGCTTCTGGTACATTGGCCTTGATTTGTCAAGATATTGAGTATAGAAGTTAGGATGTTATGTTACAATTGAACAATACATCGGTGAGGCCGCAAGTAGAGTCTGGTTTTGGTTTTGGTCACCCTGCTGTGGGAAGGATGTTGTTAAATTGGTGCAGAAGGCCAAAGGTGATCTTATAGCTGTATAAGATCACAAGGGAAATAGATAGGGTTAATGCACAATCTTTTACCCAGAGTGGAACCAGTGGACATAGGTTTATAGTGAGAGAGGAAAGATTTAATAGGAACCCAAGGACAATATTTTTCACAAAGAGGATGGTAGAGGGTATGTAGAACAAGCTGCCAGAGGAGGTAGTTGAGGCAAGTACATGAACAACATTTAAAAGCCATTGGACAGATGCATGGATAGGAATGGTTGGGCGTGATATGGGCCAAACACAGACAGGTGGGACGAGGTGAGATAAACCGTGCTCTATGACTATGACCCGAATTAAAACCTCCAAAACTAATATTAGCATCAAGACAGAGAAAATCTTATTCCATCTTATGGCACTTGGAAATTCAAAAGTCAGTAGACTTGGCTGAGAATGGTGGAGCTTTGGATATTAAAAAAAAGAGGTATTCTTAGTGTTATATAAGGTAAACAAGGTCATCACATTTATAGAACATGGAAGGCAGATATTCAAAGCACCAAAAGTTTTTCCTTCGTACAGTGCATTCAGAAAGTATTCAGACCCCTTCATTTTTTCCACATTTTGTTACGTTACAGCCTTATTTCAAAATGGATTATATTAATTTTATTATCATCAATCTACCAGAATGAAGAAGCAAAAACAGGTGTTTAGAAATGTTTGCAAAGTACTTAAAAAGAAATATCTTAAATATCATATTTACTTAAGTATTCAGACCCTTTGCTATGACTGAAAATTGAGCTTAGTTTCATCCTGTTTCCATTGATTATCCTTGAGATGTTTCTACAACTTGATTGGAGTCCACCAGTGGTAAATTAAATTGATTGGACATGATTTGGAAATGCACATACTTGTCTATATAACAGTTGATGGTGCATGTCAGAGCAAAAAACAAGCTATGAAGACAAAGGAATTGTCCGTAGACCGAGACAGGATTGTGTCGAGAGACAGATCTGGGGAAGGGTATAAAGCAATTTCTGCAGCTTTGCAGGTCCCGAAGAGCACAGCAGCCTCCGTCATTCTTAAATGGAAGAACTTTGGAACCACCAGGACTCTTCATTAAGCTGGTCGCCTGGCCAAACTGAGCAATTGGAGAAGGGCCTTGGTCAGTGCGGTGACCAAGAACCCGATGGTCACTCTGACAGAGCTCCAGAGTTCCTCTGTGGAGATGGGATAACATTCCAGAAGGCAACTGTATCTGCGGCACTCCACCAATCAGGCCTTTATGGCCAGAAGGAAGCCACTCCTCAGTAAAAGGCACATGAGAGCCCGCTTGGAGTTTGCCAAAAGGGTTGCTTTCTCAGGTGCTCTGATCTGATGAAACCAAGATTGAACTCTTTGGTCTGAATGCCAAGCGTCACGTCTGGAGGAAACCAGGCACCGCTCATTACCTGGCCAATACCATACCTGCTGCCAGTGAGAAAAATAGGAGAGTTCTTTTTCAATAAAGTTATTTTTCGCACAGGACTTTAAAAAATAAAGCCATTTGTAATAGCTACAACTTTGTTTTTGTTACTGCAAGCTAAATATACTAAAAACTATGTTACATTGTTTAATAAAACCCGCTCCAGAGCGTTCTGGACCTCATACTTGGGCGGAGGTTCACCTTCCAACAGGACAATGACCCTAAGCACAGACAAGACAACGCAAAAGTGGCTTTGTGACAAGTCCGTGAATGTCCTTGAGTGGCCCAGCCAGAGCCCGGACTTGAACCTGATCGAACATCTCTGGAGGGACCTGAAAATAGCTGTGCATGGACACTCCCCATCCAACCTGACAGAACTTGAGAGGATCTGCAGAGAAGAATGGGAGAAATTACCCAAATACTGGTGTGCCAAGCTTGTAGTGTCATACCCAAGATGACTTGAGGCTGTAATCGCTGCCAAAGGTGCGTCAACAAAGAACTGAGTAAATGGTCTGAATACTTATGTAAATGTGATATTTCAATTATTTCTTTTTAAGTACTTTGCAAACATTTCTAAACTGTTTTCGCTATTTTGTTATGGGATATTGTGTGTAGATTGATGACAAAAAAAAGAATTTAATCCATTTTAGAGTAAGGCTGTAACGTAACAAAATGTGGAAAAAGTGAAGGGGTCTGAATACTTTCTGAATGCACTGTAGGTCCTGGAAATAAATCACCATGAACCACAAATGCAAGAACTTAACTTTTTATTAAGAATATATACCACCATCTTATTTTATTCAATTCCATGTAATCAACGTTTGTATTTAGTTTGCAGAAAACACAGCTGCTGCTGAGCCTGTTACCTGGGGTGATGCAGTTGGAGTCAAATCTGGCTTCTGTAGGAAGGCTTTCTCCTTTCTCCAAGGCTTTTTTAATTTTTTCTTCCGCTTCCTTTGCTGATCTATGATTTAAAACATTGTGCAATCACACCGAATCATATGGACAGGAAATAGACGACACATTTGCAAGAGAGAGAGAGAAAGAGCCTGTGATATGAAGGTAGACATCTGACAAGTTTTTGCTTGCACAGAAATAAAGGTGGAATTAGAAAGGAAACTAAAAAGTAAGACTGATGCATTTAGCATAGTTATCATATTTGAATATATCAAAGATAATTGCTGATTCCTCCATGACCTACTTTGTTCAGTCCTGCCAATTTCCACATCTACAATATATTTGGTTCGCCATACCAGCGACAGAGAGCTTATTCCAATAATGGGCAGCTAATGTAAGGTCGCTAACCCAAAGAATTCTACCAATAGTTCTTGACCATGAGTATTTTCAGCACTGTTTTCTTTCACAGTTAATTCATCTTTCAAAAGTTTCATATGATTTTCTTCCACTTAATCCATCTGTAGGATTACTCTTTTCTTCGGCTGAATTACAAGATTCTGCATTGTTTCAATATGTTGTTAGAGCAATTCAAAGCACCAAAGGAATACTTACATAAGATTTAAGGCTAATGACACAAACATCAAAACATGACATACATATACATATTCCGGTTAGCATGAAGGGCAAGGCAGTAGGAGCCCTGGATGACAAGAAACTGTGGCTCTGGTCAGATATGGGTAGCTGGGAACAAATTAATTCCCTGAGGAGTATAGAGATTTGAGGAGCGTATAGAAGGTGGGAAACAGGAGGGCAAAAAAGGGGACATGTGATACCTCCAACGTAAGATGAAGGAGAATCCAAAGAGATTTTCTCAGTATATTACGGGGAAAAAGTGTAATAAGGGAAAATAGAACCCCTCAGAAAATAAATGGCCATCTATGCATGGAGCTGCATGACATGGGCAAGGTCCTTAATGATTATTTCTCCTCTGCTTTTACTGCAAAGGCAGACTATGTCTTTTTCCCCCACAGTGGGGGAATCAAGAAGTGAGGGCATAGATGTAAAGGTTCTAATAGTCACAGGTTTTAACTCACATAATAAACCTTAAATTGTGCCCACACACACTTCATACCTACCAATCTGAGATGTGCAGCCACTCGACCCCTTCAGCTTGGTATATTCACTGATGGCATACCACCTCAGAGCCAGAAAAAAAATTGCTAAACAAGTCATTCAATCCAACCTGTCTGCCCCTGATACTTGCCAAGAGTAGGAGTACACGGGCCATTTTCAGAATGGCAGGCAGTGACTAGTGGGGTACCGCAAGGCTCAGTGCTGGGACCCCAGCTATTTACAATATATATTAATGATCTGGATGAGGGAATTGAATGCAACATCTCCAAGTTTGCGGATGACACTAAGCTGGGGGGCAGTGTTAGCTGTGAGGGGGATGCTAGGAGGCTGCAAGGTGACTTGGATAGGTTGGGTGAGTGGGCAAGTGCATGGCAGATGCAGTATAATTTGGATAAATGTGAGGTTATCCACTTTGGTAGCAAAAACAGGAAAGTAGACTATTATCTGAATGGTGGCCGTTTAGGAAAAGGGGAGATGCAACAAGACCTGGGTGTCATGGTACACCAGTCATTGAAAGTAAGCATGCAGGTGCAGCAGGCAGTGAAGAAAGCGAATGGTATGTTGGCATTTATAGCAAAAGGATTTGAGTACAAGAGCAGGGAGGTTCTACTGCGGTTGTACATGGTCTTGGTGAGGCCACACCTGGAGTATTGCGTACAGTTTTGGTCTCCTAATCTGAGGAAAGACATTCTTGCCATAGAGCAGTGGTTCTCAACCTTGTTTGCCTCATGCACCCCTTTCACCATATGTCAGAATGTCATTCTCCCCCCCTGCTTTCCAAGATTGTCTGCCTCAAAAAGTGCATTCCAAATAATATGCATATAATACTGAAAATCCTTTATTTCTAACAATTTGAGTTTGCTAATCTGTGGTCCCAATTTCCCCCCCCTGAAAACCTGAAATCTCCCCCTGGGGGGAATTCCCCCCTGGTTGAGAACCCCTGCCACAGAAGGTAGTTGAGGCCAGTTCATTGGCTATATTTAAGAGGGAGTTAGATGTGGCCCTTGTGGCTAAAGGGATCAGGGGGTATGGAGAGAAGGCAGGTACAGGATACTGAGTTGGATGATCAGCCATGATCATATTGAATGGCGGTGCAGGCTCGAAGGGCCTACTCCTGCTCCTATTTTCTATGTTTCTAAGAGCAATTTTGTTAGTCCCACTCTTCTCTTTTCTGCTTGCCCAGGCTGCAGGCAGTTTTGCAGTAATGCAATAGTTCCTTTACTAAGAAACCTCATGTTGTAGAAAAGAGTAAAAAAAAATAATGTGCCATTGAGAAAAATAGAAGAGTTCTTTTTCAACAAAGTTATTTTTCGCACAGGACTTTAAAAAATAAAGCCCTTTGTAATAGCTACAACTTTGTTTTTGTTACTGCAAGCTAAATATACCAAAGACCATGTTACATTGTTTAATAAAGCATCATTGCACAAGTATCAATAGAAACAGTTGCTTGCCAATTTTCAGAGTAACTGTCTTAAAATGTCTCGTGCGGTGAAACTGGTAGTCTGTGTTAAGAGACAATGGTATTTGATCACTGCATGGCTAGGTCCTGATCAAAAACGCATCATAACTAATAGACAGTGTTTCCTAATTATCAATTGTGTTGTATCCAATTTGCATTATGGTAACAAGTGTTTCAACAGAATTACCTGTACTTAATTACCAGTTTTCTATTCTCAACAATGCTGCAAAATGTTCATCATGGTAAAGTAAAAACATTATACAAAATAAGGTTGGAATGTAACTTGAAAATAGGTGACGTTGCACTTGAGAACTGGGACAAATTATCTTTTGACTGAATCTATCTATCTATGCATTATCAAAACTCTGATCTTGTTATCTTCCGGTTTGCGCGCTTTTTCTATCTGCGCAAAAACGTTACGCGATAATGCTACGATTTTTTCGCCAGTTCACTCGCCGTTCTCCTGTGCTGTGAGTGCACCAAGTTTCGTTCCAATCGGTGGTTTATTGTAAAAGTTAGCGAGGTTTAAAAATCTTAAAAACCGCACGTACGGTTCTCCTGCCTGTCAGGGCCTCGCGGATTAGTCTCTTCTCCTGTCACTCCCCGACATGGTTCGTCCCTTGCCTGCGTCATCGCGTCTTTACTGGAGCTGAGGGACGATGTGGGTGGCCGGCGGAAATCCCCAACCAGACACAATTTTCAGAGGGCCCGGAAGCGGCGTGGCCCGGCCCAGCGAAGGAGATGTCGCCAAACGGAAAGCGGAGAATCTGTTCCCAGCGGAGGAGAGCCTCCAGCCCCTACCCCTCTGGTCCCTCTCGCTGGCTCCTGCCCCCCTTCCCCGTGATACCCCCCTCTGCCCCATCGCTCTTCCCACGTCTATTCTCCGAGCTCTCCAACCCCCCCCCCCCCCCCACGCCGGTGCGGCCGTAGCTACTAGTGCTTCCGGGCCGAGCCGAGGATCCACGCCAACGGCTGATGCTCCTCCGGGGCACGCAAGAATGGAGAGGAACGGCAACCTGGCGATCCTGGGGAGGGAGAGTGGGGGAAGAGAGGGAATAGAGGGAGAGGAGGGAAGTAGGGAGAGGAGTTATGGAGGGAGGGAGTGACTGAGGGTAGGGGAAAGAAGAGGTAAGGGAGGGATGGGGGAGGGTAGGAGGAGAGGGAAAAGAAGAGGGAGTGGGGGAGGAGGCGGAATAGAGGTAGAGGAGGGGGTAGTGGGAGAGGTAGGGAGTGGGAAATAAAGGGAGAGAACAGCAGTGGGGGAGGTGAGGAGGGATAGTGGGGGGGATGGGGGAAGTGAGGCATGGGGAGGTGGGGGATAGGATGGGGTAGGGAGGGGAGAGGCGTTATGGAGGGAAAGAGGAAGTGACTGAGAGTAGGGAAAGGAGAGGGGGAGAGAGAGGTGAGGGAGGGATTGGGGAGGGGGAGATGGGAAGGAAGAGGGAGGGTGGAGGATGGGGAGAGAGTGCTTGGGAGGAGGGGATATGAGCTGCGCCTGTGCAGTTGGGGGCTGTGGGTGAGTGGTGAAATATTGTGTTGGGGGACCAAGCCTCCTGTGTGACAGGGACCCAACTGGTCCCACTTAGTGCAGTTGAGTGTAAAAGCTGGGACAGTATGTTATAGTTGTACAAGATGTTGGTGAGGCCTCACTTGCATTATTGTGATCAATGTTTATCACCCTGCAATACGAAAAGATGCAATTAAGTTTGAAAAAGAGCAGAGATTACGAGGATGTTACCAGGATCTGAGGGACTGAGCAATAGGGAGAGGTTGGGCAGGCCAGGACTTTATTCCTTGGAGTGAAGGATACAGTGGGGTGATCTTATTGGGCTGTATAAAATCATGAGGGGAATTGATCGGGACGATGCACAGATTTGTTTTCCCTGGTGTAGGGGAGTAAAGAACTAGAGGATTCAGGTTTCAGGTGAGAGGGGAAGGATTTAATTGGAACCTGAGGAACAACATTCTCCACATAAAAGGTAGTGGGTATATTGAATGAGCTGCCAGAGGAAGTAGTTGAAGAGGGTACAATAACTAACATTTAAAAGTCATTTGAACAGGTACAGAAAATTCCACTTTCCAAAAATAAATAGTGAATGATCTTCTTAAACCACTGCAGTGCAAGAATGCTTCAAGATATTAACTTGAAAATCTATAAGGAACCCATTCCTGGCTGAGAGAAACCTATGGCACGTATTAAAGCCTAAACAAATGAACGTTGCTAGGCAAGGTGATATTTACTGGATTATGGTCATAACGGAGTAGAATTAGGCCATTCGGCCTATCAAGTCAACTCCACCACTCAACATCAGGTGGCACCAGCAATGGCTGCCTCGCCAACAGTCTGTCTGTCCTTTCCTTCTTTGTGTTTAAATAGTATGTGTTAAATGTATGTTTTTAGTGTTCTTTAGCTTGTTTTATGTGGGGGGTGGGGGGAACTTTTTCTAATCCCTTATCTCAACAGAGATGCGATTTTTCCCCGTTTCATATCTCCCTCCGCACTGTGGCCTAACATTGAGGAGTTGGCGGCCTTTGCTGGAGACCGATTTTTGAGAGCTTTATTCCTGCAGGTCTTTAACATTGTGGAGCCTGTGGATGCTTGCGGAGCTCGCGGTCTCTAGTTAGAGACCGGCATCCACAAGGAGCCGCAGGAGCTTCGACCGCCCCGACGTGGGGGTTTCAATTGCCCCGACGCAGGAGCTTCGACTGCGCCGGCGTGGGAGCTTTGATCGCCCCGACGTGGGAGCTTCGACCACCCTGAAGCGAGGACTTCGACCACCGGCTGCGGGAACTTTGATCGCCCTGACGGATGGTTCGACTGCCCCCACCGTGGGAGAATAGAGGAAGAAGATTGGACTTTTTTACCTTCCATCACTGTGAGGAATGTGGGGAATCCGCTGTGGTGGATGTTTATGTTAACTTTTATGTAGTTGTGTGTCTTGGGTTTTTTTCGTATGGCTGTATGGTAATTTGTATATCAATGTACCTTAATTGGTACATGTGACAATAAAAGACCTTTAAAACCTTTGAATCATGGCTGATCTATCTCTCCCTCCTAACCCTATTTCTCCTGCCTTCTCCCCATAACCTCTGACATCTGTACTGATCACGATTCTTTTACCAAGCCAAAAATAATTGCTTTGACCAGATATCCATACAATGTTTGTACCTGAAACGCCTGCCACGTTGTTGATTCATTTTTGCTCTTGGAGCCACACCATCAACAGCCATGAAAAATATTTTTTTTGGCTTAATAATGCGAAAGAGAACTTCCACATAGTGGAAAATATCAGCAACTATCTTTTCTTCAGAGATCCGAAAGTGCACATCTTCATCATTTGGGTGAGAGCATTGGTGGATAATTCCATTCATATCCAAGTAGAGATTGTCAAATTCTGGAATCTGCAAAATTAAATAACAAAAGTTAGCATAAGAGAATGGTGAGCAATTTATAAATGTAATATGCAAAACTTTCTAATTTCAAACTGATGGCAAACTATTGAAGAAAAGGCCGACATAAACAAAAATATTAATGATATTTTATTTTAATATTAGTCGATATTTTATTTTAATATTTCATTCATTTCCACACCATTAGTTACATTCCATTCAAAGTTGTGCTTAGAACAATTTTTGGTGAAATCCTTACATATTCTCCTCTACTCCCTCTTCACCCATCCCTAAGTATGGCTCCAACGCCATCATAAAATTTGCCGACGACACCACGGTGGTAGGTCTGATCAGCGACAACGACGAGTCAGCCTACAGGGAGGAGGTCCAGCACCTGACAACCTGGTGTGCCAATAATAACCTCGTCCTCAACTCCCAGAAGAAGAAGGAAATCATTGTTGACTTCAGAAAGATCAGAGGGGGCAGACACACCCCCATCCATATAAACTGGACTGAGGTGGAGCGGGTCTCCAACTACAAATTCCTCGGGGTACACATCTCGGAGGATCTGTCCTGGTCCCTCAACACCTCCAAGCTGATCAAAAAGGCGCAGCAGCGCCTTTACTTCCTGAGGGGGCTCAAAAAAGCCCACCTGTCCCCCCAGATCCTGACCAACTTTTACCGCTGTACCATCGAAAGCATCCTGACCACCTGCTTTACGGTCTGGTGCAGCAGTTGCACCGTAGCAGACAGGAAGGCACTACAACGGGTGGTGAAAACCGGCCAGTACATCAGCGGTGCCCCGCTCCCTGCCTTGGATGCCCTCCACCGAAAACGGTGTCTGAGACGGGCTGGGAAGATCATCAAGGACCCCTCCCACCCTAACCATGGACTGTTTGCCATCCTACCATCGGGGAGGCGGTACAGGAGCCTCAGGTCCCGCACCAGTAGGATGAGGAGTAGCTTCTATAATAACACCATCACACTGCTGAACTCGGAGTCCCGCCGATAGATTTCCACATCTGTATTTATTTATCTGTATTTATCTATATATTGCTATCACTACGTACTGACACTAAACTGCATTTCGTTGTACCCATACTTGTATCTGTGCAATGACATTAAAGTTGAATTGAATTGAATATTCAGCTTAAAATGTTTAATAAACTGGTCACAAAACAACAGCTTTACAAGCGTCACCCATAGCACAAACAAATTTCATGACAATTAAGCATGAGCATGCATTAAAATAATGCTTTCCCTGTACAATATTCTTATTCGAATACCGTCTGCAATTAAGCGAAATAACAGAGCCAGCTTTCTATTGGCTCAGCATATAAGGGCAACACACAACTATCTCAACAAAGCATTTTGAAAGGCGTAGGTTAAAAGTTACTCTGATTAATCAGCTGATCAGATAGAATGGCATTAAATGAGTTACAATATACCCCAGAATGTCAATATCACAGAGAGATATGAGAGGTGGAATAAAATGCAGAACTATCAATTTCGCAATGAATAGACTTCATAAACTAGCAAGAATAGAGGTCAATGACCAAGCCTAGTAAAATAAATATTTATGAGCCTGTTTAAACAACATTATTTTGGAAATTGGCCAATTATGTAACCGTCTCAAATTTAATCCTGGCAATTCACCATAATATTACACTATCGCATCTACTTATATTTACCCCTTTATCAACACCTCCAAACAAGGTTATCAAGTTAATATTCTCTGCAAACTGACTTCTTAAGCACTGGCTACATAATAAAATGACTGCACTTTAAATTAAGTATTTCATGTACATAGGACCATGACCCTAAAATATCTCCCCACAATGCAGCTTTAATGCTTTAAATCAATTAGGGTGTCCTTTAATCAATTTCTTTTCATTTTTCAAATTTGTTATGTTATCAGTATTTTGTTTCTTTTGGATGATGAGGGAAAAAAATCTATTTCTGTTGCAAGCTAAAACCTAATCCAGTCTAGGCTGAAGAAGGGTCTCGACCCGAAACGTCGCCTATTTCCTTCGCTCTTTAGATGCTGCTGCACCCGCTGAGTTTCTCCAGCCTTTTGTGTAGCCCAGTCTAGGCTTCAACGTTTTTTAAATGTTATCAGTATTTTGTTTCTTTTGGATGATGAGGGAAAAAAATCGATTATATCGCAAACTATAACCTATTTTCAGTCTAGGCTTGAACGTTCAATGGTTTTCCAAGTTTGACTCACCATTCTCAATCTCAAATATATAATTTATCTGTTGAGGATGAAACACCAAAGAAATCAAGGACATGTCATATGAGGTTATAGTAAATTAATAAACTAGATCACCACCAGTAAATATGGGCAACATAACATCCTCCACATACTCGTGCTCCACAAGGCTAGGTCCTCAGCCCATTACAATATTACTTATACACTGACGACTGTGGCGCCAAATACTGCTCTAACTCCATTTACACGTTTGCAGATGACACCATTGTAGTGGGCTAGATCGCAAACAATAATGAAAATGCCTCAATGTCAGAATAAACAAAGGAGCGAGTCATCGACTTCAGAAAGTGGGGTGGAGTAAATGCTCAGTCTGCATCAATGGTGCTGAATGTGAGTAGACTACTC
Organism: Okamejei kenojei; assembly: GCA_035221665.1. Lineage (NCBI taxonomy): Eukaryota > Metazoa > Chordata > Chondrichthyes > Rajiformes > Rajidae > Okamejei > Okamejei kenojei. Next base: position 51,690,179 of record CM069144.1, on the reverse strand, counting down.
ATCTACTGGTCATTCTCTTGTCCCTCCTGTCATGGAGAAGATACAAACCTTGAAACCAAGTACGGCCAGACTCAGGATGTATTCCCAACCTTCCAACCTACCACACTGTGACCCATGCACTTTTTTTCCATCTGTACTTTCTCTGTAAAGTATAACTGGATCCTCGACATTGCAACTGGAACCTCGATTTCCTGACCAACAATCAGTGAGGATAGGGGACAAATCATCCTCTATGAAAATCCTCATCACTGGTGCTCTACAAGGATGCGTTGGGCCAGATATCAAATAATGATGAGATGGAGTACAGGAATGAGATTGAGAACCTCTTGTCCTAGTGTCAAGACAACAACCTCTCTCTCAATGTCAGCAAGACAAAGGAGACAGTGATCGACAATGGCGGTGCCGAAGTAGAGATGGTTGAAAACTTCAAATTCCTAGGAGTAAATATCACTAACAACATGTCCTGAACCACCCATATTGAAGGGCCAAACATGCACACCAACTCTTCTACTTCTTTATAAGACTTAGGAAGTTCTGCATGTCCCCAACCCTCACCAACTTCTACAGATGTGCAATAGAAAGCATTTTATCGGGATTTCTCACAGCATGGTTTGGGAACTGCTCCATCCAAAACCACAAGAAATTGCAGAAAATTGTGGATGCAGCCCAGAACATCATACAAACCAACCTCCATCCCATTGACTCCATTATACTTCGCGCTGCCTCAGCAAGGCCAGCAGCATAATCAAGGACGAGTCACATCCTGGCTCCCTCTTTTCCCCTCTCCCATCGGGCAAAAGGTGTAGAAGTGTGAAAACGCACACCTCCAGATTCAGGGGTAGTTTCTTTCCAGCTACAACAACTAGAGAGCAGTCGTGACCACTATCTACCTCATTGGAGACCCTCGGATTATCTTTGATAGGACTTTACTAGCTTTATCTTACACTAAACCTTATTCACGTTATTTACTTTATCATGTACTGTGAATGACTTGATTGTAATCATATATTGTCTTTCCGCTGATTGGTTAGCACACAAAAGCGTTTGACTGTACCTCGGTACATGTGACAATAAAGTAAACTGAACTATACCTGTAACAGCATATTCTGCACTGTTATTATTTCCTTTTGCATTTCTTGATGCATACCAATACCAGGATCTGGTTGGAATATTTAATGAGGCCATAGTCCGAATGCAAACGGTTCCATTACAGAATGTTACATAAAATAGGAAAACAACAAACATAGCTCATTTATCCATAAAGAGAGTGAGACAGAAAGCAGGAATACAGGCCAGTGAACTTAATATTTGTCATAGGAAAAACATTGGAAAATATTATTTAATGTGTAATAGCAGGGCATGTTGAAATATCCCAGGCAAAACCAATACAGTTCCGTATAGGTTTGCCCCATTTATTGATTTCTTTGAAGTAACATCTGCTGTTGACAAAATAAAAGCTGGTGGATATGCTATACTTAGATTTCTAAAATGCATTGGATAAGGTGCAGGGCCAGGGGCTATTGTGAAAAATGAAAGTTCATGGTGTTGGAGGAAATGCTGGTGAGGAGAGAAAACTGGCTGGCTAATTGGAAATAGATTAAGCATAATTATTTTTTTCTGTCTGCAGAAGTGGTTGGCAGTAACGAGTGATGTTCCACGAGGATCAGTGCGCCAGAACCTCAATGTTTTATAATTTATAAGTAACTTGGATAAAGAGATTCAAGGAAAGGTTCCCAAAGTTGCTGTTCACATAAAGATAAGTCAAAAGTAAATTGCAAAGAGGGCACTTGGAGGCTACAAGGTGGCATGGGTAGTGGAGTGAGTGAGAAAAAATGAGCAAATGGAATGGAATGTATGATTCTTTTTAAATCTTGATTGTCAAAATCAAAAAGATTATCTAAATGGCTAGAGACCCGGTTCGATCCCGACTATGGCCGCTGTCTGTATGATTTGTACGTTCTACCCGTGACCTGCGTGGGTTTTTTCCGAGATCTTCGGTTTCGTCCCACACTCCAAAGACGTACAGGTTTGTTGGTTAATTGGCCTGGTAAATGTAAAAATTATCCCTAATGGGACATTGTTAATGTGTGGGGATTGCTGGTCGGCGCGGACCTGGTGTGCTGAAGGTCCTGTTTCCACGCTGTATCTCTAAACTAGAGGATATGGGGAAATGAGTCGTGCTGCGCAGTTGGGATCTATGTGTGAGTGGTACAATATTGCATTGAGGGGGACAGGTTGCATTGGGGGAACGGGTGAGAGGTGGAATATTGTATTGGGGAACGGTTTGCGTGGCGGACCAGGCCTCCCTGGCCCAACGGGTCCCACTTAGTCTAGTAATCATTTATTTTCCCAATCTTTTGGTTTAGATCTCATAGGTGGGTATGTCATGAATGGCTAGTTTACAAAATGAAACATTGTATTTTTGTTTATATCAGTACACGTGATTTACAAAAACACTGCAATCTCACAATAATAATCATGTCTTGCACCGGCCTCCTTTTGGAGAACATTGTTACTTTAGTACAGTTGGGTATTACTCAAAGTTGAACTCTTTCAAATGTATACATGCAGTAATCTGCAGTTCACTCTCTTGCAAAAACAAGATGACAATTGCTGAAAGTTCAAAAAAATCATCTATCATATTGTCATGGTTTATTATGGTGTACAATAATCATGTGAGACATGAGGTCATTTGTATTATTGTTTTGACAGTTAAAACCTCTTGCATTAACCTTCCTCGGAAACTCCCGTCACCATGATCCCAGCGTTTTTTCCATATTTTTAAAATATGTGCAGGTTTTTTTCTTGACGGGTTTCAGATACGATTTCTATAATATTTTTACACAATATGTTATAAATACAGGTAGATATGGGATGCGGGTCACGAAATGAAACGAAAAAGCACCTCAGCCCACGGTCTAAAGGGAATAACATTTAGTGCAAGGGAAAGCCAGTAATGTCCTATAAAAGATAGTCCGAGTGTCACCAATGGGGCAGATATTAGTTCTGGACTGTTCTCTAGTTGTGGTAGGATGGTTCAGTTCCCTCATAACAGCTGGGAAGAAACTGTCCCTGAATCTGGAGGTGTGCGTTTTCACACTTCTATACCTCTTGCCCAATAGGAGATGGGAGAAGAGGGAGTGGCCAGGGTGCAACTCATCCTTGATTATGCTGCTGGCCTTGCCAAGGCAGCGTGAGGCATAAATGTAGTCGATGGAAAGGAGGTTGGTTTGTGTGCTCTCGGCTGCATCCACAATTCACTGCAATTTCTTGTGGTCTTGGATGGAGCTGTTCCCAAATCAAGCTGTGATGCATTCCGATAAAATTATTTCTACGGTGCATCTGTAGAAGTTGGTGAGGGTTGTTGGGGACATGACAAGCTTCTTTTGTCTTCCAAGGAAGTAGAGGCATTGGTGTACTTTCTTGGTCATTTCTTCATTATTGGAGGTCCAGAAGAAGTCGCTGGTGATATTTACTCCTTGGAATTTGATGTTTTCAGCCATCTCTACTTCGGCACTCTCAATACAGACTGGAGTATGTGTACGCGCTTCGCTTCCTGAAGTCGATCACTATCTCCTTTGTCTTGCTGACATTGAGAAAACTTGTTGTCTCGACACGAGGTTTTCAATCTCCTTCCTGTACTCTGATTTATCATTATTTGATATTCGACCCACAATGGTGGTGTCATTTGTGAATTTGTAAATTGAATTAGATTTGCACATGCTGCATAGTTGTGGGTATACAAGAAGTAAAGAAGGGGGCTGAGAACGCATCCTTACAGAGCACCAGTGTTGAGGATTATCGTAGAGGATGATTTATCCCTATCCTCACCGATTGGGGTCTATTGGTCAGGAAGTCAAGGATCCAGTTGCAGAGATGAGTGCTGATTCCAAGTATCTTGAGTTTGGTGATCAGCTTGGATGATATAATGGTGCTCAAGGCAGAGCTGTTGTTTATGAATAGGAGTCTAAAGTAAGTGTCTGTCTTAAGTATGAGTGGAGGGCCAGGACGATTGCATTGTCCATAGACCTGTTGTGGCAGTAGGTGAACTGCAGTGGGTCAAGGCCGCTTGGTGGACTGGATTTAATGCATTCCATAACTAGCCTCTCAAAACAAAACATTGTTGGAGAAACTTTGAAGAATGCTTACTAGATCAATACCTGGAATGCACAAATTCCCTCGAGGCATGCTAAGTTTTAGCATGCTGGGTTTTTGCAAAGTTTGATTGAAATGTATAGATCCTGAGGATATTTCTACTGATGCAATGATCTTGTACCAGGGATGACTGCTTAAAAATAAGGGGCTACCCATTTAAGACAAATGAGAGAATGTTATTTTTATCGTGGACGATTGCAAGACTTTGAAACTCTGCTCCTTTAATGGTGCTTGAAATAAAAAATTTCATTTTTTATGGCAAAATATACATTCATAAGTGTAGTGTATTTGGGTGCTTGGAACTGACGTAAAAGGACACTCAGATACAGGATTAAACTAACAAGCTTCTTTATTCTAGGACGCCTCCTTGAATCTCCCCCAGCGCATGCGTCCCTCACACGCGACTTAACATATGCTAATTATATCACATACATCACTGCTCCCCTTTAACTTGGAGGCAGGTAACACCATTTATATAATATATACCACAATAAGGAATAGGTTGAAAGATCAACATTGGTAAACCAGAATATAGAGTTCAAGTTTCAAATAGTTTAGCCATGACCTTACTAAATGGCAGAACAGGATTGAGAGGCTAAGTCATCCATTCCTGCTCCTGATATGTTTTATCAAGATACACCCAACACACCACATAGAATTAGGCACACTGAGCTCAGGTCAATGAGCAAGGTTCTTCATAGAAAAAACTTTTAAGCAGCAACAGAACTAAGAGATCATAAAAAAATTAAAATTGAAAAATAGTTTTCCTCCCTTAGGTACATGAACGTGGCCGACATGTTGAAATCTGTATAATGACAGGTGTGGCTGTGCCACTTGATGTCCAGACTCATAACTGCATCACAACCAACATTAAACCTCTAATTAAATCAACGTCACAATCAGCAAGAAAAATTACATTATATTTATGAATTGAATACAGCCATATTTTATTGAATGAAATATGAAACCTTCCCACAGTAAAAAACTAACTTGGAGAGGAATTCAGCTGGTCAGGCAGCATCTGTGGAGGGAAATGCACATACGGCGTTTCGGGTCAGAAACCTTCTAAAGACATTCTTTCACATTTCAAACATTCCACATTCTCCAAAGCATTCAAATCTAGATTCTGAATTGCACCTGGGCAAAATATCAGCCATTGTATATCTTAAGCGAAGCGCTATTCTGTTTCTTTTTATTTAATGGAGCTTTGAATCACTATTGTTTAATGAGTCAGACCAGAGTATCGGAACGCCCATGTATAATATAATTTACAGTGATATAAATTTAATTATTTGCACCCCCACATAGGTCCCACAGGTTACACCGATGTAGATTTAAAATAAATAGCTTAAACATGCTTGGTGTATGCAATAAACACTAATTCTCCAATGCCCTAATTTGTCAGACTGCATTTTCAAAATCCAGTGCTGAAGTTGCAGCAATTTGTTTGAATTGAACATCAGAAAGAACGATGCCGATGTATTCACCCTATATTTCTTAGTTCCCTCTCAATCATCTATCTTGATAATGCACCAAACATTTTGGAACCTCAACATTCTATTCAAGTTGACCTGCCAATCCTCAGACATCTCTCATCCTTATGTCCTCTTATACCACTGTAGTGCCCATCTCTCCTCCCATCTGAAGCCAAATAAATCTATATTTCTGTTACCAGGTTGTCGGTTTTGCCCAATCAATAGTTTCAATAGACAATAGATGCAGGAGTAGGCCATTCGGCCCAGCACCGCCATTCAATGTGATCATGGCTGATCATCCCCAATCAGTACCCCGTTTCTGCCTTCTCTCCATATCCCCTGACTCCGCTATCTTTAAGAGCCCTATCTAGCTCTCTCTTGAAAGTATCCAGAGAACCAGCCTCCACTGCCCTCTGAGACAGAGAATTCCACAGATTCACAACTCTCTGTGAGAAAAAGTGTTTCCTCGTCATTGTTCTAAATGGCTTACCCCTTATCCTTAAACTATGGCCCCTGGTTCTGGATTCCCAAACATCGGCAACATGTTTCCAGCCTCTAGCGTATCCAAACCCTTAATAATCTTATATGTTTCAATAAGATCCCCTCTCATCCTTCTAAACTCCAGAGTATACAAGCCCAGCCGCTCCATTCTCTCAGCATATGACAGTCCCCCCATCCCGGGAATAAACCTTGTAAACCTACGCTGCATTCGCTCAATAGCAATAATGTCCTTCCTCACATTAGAGGACCAAAACTGCACACAATACTCCAGGTGTGGTCTCACTCAGGCCCTGTGCAACGGCAGGAGGACTCTTTGCTCCTATACTCAACTCCACTTCTTATGAAGACCAACATGCCATTCGCTTTCTTCACTGCCTGCTGTACCTGCATGCTTACTTTCATTGACTAATGAACAAGGACCCCCAGATCCCGTTGTACTTCCTGTTTTCCCAACTTGACAGCATTTAGATAATCTGCATTCCTGTTTTTGCTATCAAAGTGGACACCTCACATTTATCCACATTAAACTGCATCCACCATGCATCTGCCCACTCACCCAACCTGTCCAAGTCACCCTGCATTCTCGTAGCATCCTCTTCACAGTTCACACTGCCACCCAGCTTTGTGTCATCTGCAAATTTGCTAATGTTACTTTGACTCCCTTCATCTAAATCATTGATGTATATTGTAAATAGCTGCCGTCCCAGCACCGAGCCTTGCGGTACCCCACTAGTCACTGCCTGCCATTCTGAAATGTACCCGTTAATCCCTACTATTTGTTTCCTGTCTGACAACCAATTTTCTATCCATGTCAGCACTCTACCCCCAATACCATGTGCCCTAATTTTGCTCACTAATCTCCTATGTGGGACCTTATCAAATGCTTTCTGAACGTCCGGGTACATTGCATCCACTGACTCTCCCATGTCCATTTTCCTAGTTACATCCTCAAAAAAATTCCATAAGATTAGTCAAGCATGATTTCCCCTTCGTAAATCCATGCCGGCTCGGACTGATCCTGTTACTGCAATCCAAATGTGCCGCTATTTCATCTTTTATAATGGACTCCAGCATCTTCCCCGCCACCGATGTCAGGCTAACTGGTCTATAATTCCGTTTTCTCTCTCCCACCTTTCTTAAAAAGTGGGATAACATTAGCTACCTTCCAATCCACTGGAACTGATCCTGAATCAGAAGAAAATTATCACCAATGCGTTCACGATTTCTAGAACCACTTCCTTAAGTACCAGCAGGCCCTGGGGATTTATCAGCCTTTAGACCCATCATTCTACCTAACACCATTTCCTGCCTAATGTGGATTTCCTTCAGTTCCTCCGTCACCCCAGATCCTCTGGCCACTAGTACATCAGGAAGATTGCTTGTGTCCTCCTTAGTGAAAACGGATCCAATGTACCTGTTCAACTCATCTGCCATTTCCTTGTTCCCCATAATAAATTCACCTTTTCCTGGGTAGAGTCCAAAATAACTTGAATAAAACTCGACTGTTTGACTCCTAACGATTATCAAGTATCATCAAGAAAGTTTCCATTTATATAGTGCTATAAATGTCATTGCATTCAAATTTCCCATAGCTTCTTTTAACCAATCTCTCCTCAGACTCAACAAACCTCTGAATTCCAATTTCCCTCAGCTGTGGTCATTCAGCCGTCCATAACTCTATTATTGGCAGCAGTATCTTCAGGTGTTTTGGACCAAAGAATTGATATTATTTCAGTTTCTCTGCTTTACACCCCCCACCATCTATTTAAAGAATACCATAAATCAACAGGGAACCGTCCAATTCAAAGATATTCTTCCTTGGTTTAATGCCTAATATTTTCAAATTATATTTCCATGAAGTTCCATGAAATGTATCAGACATGAGGAGCAACAAAAGTAGATAGAGTGGTAAGGACGTATAGATGTGTGCTTGCCTTCATTGGTCGGGACATGGAAAGCAAGAGTCAGGACGTCTTGAGACAGACTTTGGTTAGGCCGCATTTGGAGCTCTGTGTGCAATTCTGGTCACCCCGTTACAGAAAGATGTGGAGGCTTTGGAGAGGGTGCAGAAGAGGTTTACCAGAATGTTGCCTGGGTTAGAGTTTATTAGCTACAGAGAGAGAAGTTGGACAGACTTGGATTGTTTTCTCTAGAGCATCAGAGATTGTGGGGAGACCAAGATGGTCAGAATGTTTTTCCCAGGGTGAAATTGTCAAAGACTAGAGGGCATAGCTTTAAGGTGAGAGGATAAGTTTTTATTTTTGCACAGAGGGTGCTGGATCCCTGGTACACCCTGCTAGGGGAGATGGTGGAGGCAGATATGATTCGAGTGGCAATTAAGAGACTTTTAGATAGGCACATGGATATGTAAAGAAAGGAGGGATATGGATCATGTGCGGGCAGATGAGATTAGTTCATCTTGGCATCATGTTCAACACAGAGACTGTTATATGTTTTATGAGAAGTGGAAATTGGAAATTTAAGATCCTGTGAATTGGAAGATGATGATCCTGTGAATGTATGCTTATCATAACGGGTCAGAAAAACCAACCCATTGACCCTGAGTTTTGGAAGGTCAACAGTAGTCCTTCTCCATGAGTCCCTCCGTTCTTAGAGTGGTGAATCTGTGGAATTCACAGAGTGGTGAATCTGTGGAATTCTCTGCCACAGAAGGTAGTTGAGGCCAGTTCGTTGGCCATATTTAAGAGGGAGTTGGATGTGGCCCTTGTGGCTGAAGGGATCAGGGGGTATGGAGAGAAGGCAGGTACGGGATACTGAGTTGGATGATCAGCCATGATCATATTGAATGGCGGTGCAGGCTCGAAGGGCCGAATGGCCTGCTCCTGCACCTAATTTCTATGTTTCTATGTTTCTTAGCCACTCCAGGGATTTAAGCACTGCCAAGACAATTGCAGACCTAGCCTATTCCTGCAGCAGGCATTTGTAATTATCACAGATGATATTAAAAAAGTTACTTTTTGTGTAATTTTGTCTGCCCTGTGCACAACTCAGCTACGGTTTTTAAAGGTCAACCTAGGTTGGTTCTTTTTCATGTAATATAGGTCCCCCTGTGTAAATATGTTTGTAACCCTTCCTCCAAAATGAAACAAGGTATTTTAATTCTATCCTTAATCTGACACCTGAAATTTGAGTGTCTTCCATAAGATATACATTGTCAGTCTCGGATCAAATTTGTTATGAATTAATTAAATGCACTCAATTTAGAAATAAACATCATTAATTAAATGTATAAAGACAACCATTTTAAAAGGTTCTCTTGCTTCAAAGTGTACAGTAAACAGAAAATAAATTATGCTGTGTGTACTAAAACAGTCTTGACAAATGAGTACAAGCAACCCCCGCGTTTGATGTGCACATGTGTATTGTATTCCAGGAAAATGGTCCGTAAGATGATTTTTCATAATTCATGCATTAACAAACAAATTTGAAAAAGTTGCTTTTAGTTTTTTTTAAATCAAATTTCATTAGAAGTAATTTTTATTTCACATCTCAAGATGCAAATTCCATACGGGCGGATTCCATAAGGGTGAATTTCTGTTACCCAAACTGTAACGAAAAGACCATCTGCACTTCATTTGGGAAGTACTCTCTCAAATTTGGGAACATGATAGGAAGCAATTACAATCCATAGGAAAATAAAATTCACACTCAAGTTACAAACAAACTGCTGGAGGAATTCAGAGTTGAGCTGCATTTGATGGCCTCTTTGATGTTTTGGGACGAAACCCTGCATCAGGACTGAGAGCAGAAAGGGGAGGTAGCTAGTATAAAGAGAGGGGGATTGGTGAGATAAGAGCTAGATATCATTGGTAGAATCAGAGGTGAGGATCCAGAGTGTTTAATTGTCATCTGTACCAAATACAGAACAATGAAATTCTTGTAGCAACCTGCAGGCTTGTAAACACAATATTCATAGATAGTATAAATTAAAAAATATATATTATTGCGAATAGTCCTTTGTGCAACCAAGAGAGTTTAAAGTTCATAGCTTATTTAGTTTTTGTGGTGTTCAAGAACCCGATGGTTGTTGGGAATAAACTATTCTTGAATCTGGGGCTCACAGTTTAGAGAATCGTATATGTCCTTTCCGAGGGGAGGAGTGCAATGAGAGTGTGCAAGGGTGATGTGGGTCCTTGATGATGTTGGCTACCTTTTGTAGTTCGTGCCTCCGATTGATTACTTCGTTGGTGGGGAGGTAGGTACCTGTGATGGATCAAGCAACGGTATCCATCAGCTTTTGTAGTCTCCTTCATTTCTCAAAGTATTCGTCAACTTCTAAGGAAGTACAGATGTTGATGGACTTTATATATGATTGCACTGATGTATTGTGCCCAGGACAAATCTCCAGAGATATAAATGCCCACAAACTTGAAGATAGATACAAAAAGCTGGAGTAACTCAGCTGGACAGGTGACCCATGAACTTGAACTCGATTCCCTTCACTGCCAACCCTTTGATGATGACTGGTTCATGGATACTCTTCTAAAGTCAACAACCAGCTCCTTGGTCTTGCTGACATTGAAAGCAAGGTTGTTGTTCTGGCACCATTCAATCAGACAATCGACCTCCCTCTTATACACTCATCATTGTCTGTAATTCATGCAACTTAAAGTCTGTAACTTAAAGATGGTGTTCAAACTGCGTATGGTTGCACAATCCTGAGATGCCCCTGTGTTGATGGTTAGTGAGGAGAAAGCATTGTTGCTAATTTGTACCAATTGTGGTCTGTTGATGAGGAAGATGCACAGAGACACAGTTCCCTGAACTTGATAAGTTGGTGTTGAATGCTGAACTGCAGCTTAAAGATTTAGATTTCGCCTGTGATGAAGAATCCTTCTATCCTTTTTGTACTGGCTATTTCTCCTCTCTTGGTCCTGATTCAGGGTTTCAACCCAAAATGTCAATAACCCCCCCCCCCCCCCCCCAGCGATGCCGTTCAAAGTACTATGTTCCACTAACAGGTGGTTTGTTACTCCAGATTCCAGCATGTTCAGTCTCATGTGCCTCCATTGCGTACAAGTTAATTCATTTCTAGACAAATAATTCAGTGACTCTTCCATAACAATTTCACTTATTCAGCAGCCACTTTTTGTTGCAGAAAGGAATAGCATGCATTTATTCTGCCAGCTTGCCATAAAGGTTTAGTTTATTGTCACATGTACCGAGGTACAATGAAATGCTCTTTTGTTTAATTGTTTTTGTTCAGTTTTGGAAGACTTGGCATTTGATAAGAGATCAATAAATCATAACTTTTCAATGGTAACACCTGACAGATAAAATGAGGCCCAACTTGTACACAAATTATGTTTTGTTGCATTTTTTATTCTGTAATTCCAATTGCAAACCCTCATCAGTTAGGAAATTGATTTGCTATTGTCTTTATGAGTAAGTAAATCCGTTTCCATTGGACTCAAGAAAGAGTTCATTTGCTGAGGTATTAATGTTTATAGGAAAAGTGGGCAATGCCCCAGCAAGATTAATTAGCGTGTTACATGCAGGATATCACAGATACATTCCCCTACAAAATACTAGAATGTCTTCAGTAAAGCCTGTGTCACTGATTTCAGTCTTGCATCAGACTGAACACGATGAAAAATAAATCTACGATTTCACATCAAGTTTACAAGAAGAGTAGTGAGTGGCAATATCAGATGTATTTTTCTTCTGTGTCAATTCTAACTTGAAGATAAAACATTGAACACTGCCTAAGCTATATTTAGTATAGAGAAAAAATGAATGTCTGAAATGTGAAGACGGTATCATCCGTCCTGCTCTCCTCTCACCACCACCACCATGACAAAATTGTTTCTTGCCGACAATAAATGGGGGCGTGGTGGGGAGGGAGGGGGTTTGTACACTTGCACTGCCTCATCAATGACCGTTTCCAATAAAATATAACCGATAGATCTGACCATAAAATACAATCACAAATTGATTTAACAGTAGAAATGAAATCAAAAATATGAAATCACAATGACGTTACATCACAAAGCATCAATTCATTTTCTAGCTTCACAATTTAAAAATAAATAAAAACAAGTCCAAGTCATCTGCTATGTTGTCAGTAAGTAAATGCATCTAATCGTGGCATTTTGATAGTTTTGAATAAAATTACAAGCGTTAGTAAACAGAAATAAGAAAACTTTGGGTTACGTTATCAAAGCGGGAGAAAATCAATAAACATACAGAAGTTGCAGTAAAGAATTAAAATAACATAAATATTTACAACGCTGTATTAGAATTCTTAAAACCCAGTGTTGTCACAACCAGCAAGGATAAAATACAACATGAAACATTCAGTTACGAATGCAAATTCAAAATGTTAGTGGTTATGAACAGTGTCGCTAATTTAACACTGATGGTTGCTTTGCATCGCTCTAAATATTTGAGCGGAAATAATGCAGTTTCGTTTTATCTGATTCTATTTACTTTTGAGAAAAGTATTCGAAGCGCGATTGTGAACGGGCTCTTTTCAATACACGCCGTCAAGTGCTCTAATGTGTTAAACAGTGTGTGGCGAGGAAATTAACTGGAGCCGAAGGCCGGGTGGAAAGCGAGGGCCTGGCACTTTGTCCGGGTAGCGGCCTAACGAAAGCACGGGAAAGGCGCCCGCCCGGGCCTCTCGTCGCTCGCTCGCTCGCTGCTCCCTCCCTCTCGCTTACCTGATGCTCCTTCACCACTTGGCTCAGACACGGGTAACGCTCGCTGATCCAGCGGTAGAATTTGGGGACACCCATGGTGGCGGCTCAGAGAGGGGGTGGAAGCGGCGGCGGCGGGGCGGCGGAGGACGAGGTTGCGGAGCGGGCCGCGGGCCGGTACTGGGCAAGCGCCGCCTCCCGGGTCCTGGCTCGAGCTCGGCCGCCCGGCCCGGCCCGGCCCCGTGACGTAACCCGCAGCAACAAACCGCCATCGCTAGGCCGCAGCCCGAGCCGGGCAGCCGCGGCTACAACCCGTTTATCGCTTTATTTTTGGTTTTATTCCACCTCGAAGGGTAAAGTGGGGACTCGGAGAACAATATTCTCAACTCTGGCCAGAAGGTTTCCATTTGTCTAGCGTCTCGCGCTTTCACTTTCAAAGATCCCAGAGCATTTTGTGGGACTTTTGAAAGGTCGAGACAGGGGATGGGGGCTGTTCGGCCCATTGTGTCCGTGCTGGTCTATTCGAGGCAAGAAAACTGTAGGTGCTGGTTTACACTTTGGTTTGTGAAAAGCCATCCATTCTAACCTAGCCCTTAACCTTAACCTAACTCTATCTGCATCCCCCTGAATCTTAGCTCTTCATGTACTCATCCAAGCACTGCTAGTAATGTACTGATAGTTTCTGTTTCTCCCATCCTCTCACGCAATTGTTAAATACACCTTAAATTCCCTCGGGGGGCGAAGGCCATTCGGCCCATCCTGTCCGTGCTAATTAATCTAGGATGATCCATCCAACCCAGCCTCATTAACATTTTCTGCATCCCTCTGGATCATAGCTCTTCTTGTATATATCGCAGCACTGCACTGAAAATTTCTGCTTTACCATTATCTCACTCAATTGTTAAAAGACCCCAAAACCCCTCTTCCTGAATAAAGTATTTCCACATTTCTCCTCTAATCCTACTACCAACTACTTTGAACCACTGCCAACTACTCTTGGAGCCCTCTGTAATGAGAAATGGGTCTTTATATTTGCTTAGATGGGCATCTTGATCAGCATGGACGAATTCAGTGTTTATGGAGTGTGACTGTTCTATAATTCGACTGCCATTTGTATACCTAAATTGTAAACATTTGGGAAGTAGAAACCGGAACAAGTCATTTAACCCTTCCATGTTTTCTTTGGTTCCTTTTCAGCACAAGAATAAAATCCCCAAAACTCAATTTTTCTGTCATTAATAAAGTTTTCCATTCCTGCCACCACCTACATGAATCTGAAATAAAAATAGAAGTAGTGGAAGAGAATGTTGAGGGAATGTTGTCTCTTGAAATGAAAGTGGAATAATTCAGCAAGTCAAGCAATAGAAGGAGTAAGTCAGCAGACAGGAGCTTGCTAAGCTTGATTGAGGATTTTTGCAGTAAAAGGGACATCTGGCTAGCAGAATTTAGAAAATTGTGCTTGCCCAGCAATCGGAAGGATGTTGTTATGCAGGAATAGGTGCAGAAAAGATTCACAAGGACATTAATGGGACTGGAAGGCGAACATTATAAGAGGATTAACTTATTTTCCTGCAGCATAGCTGAGGGATAACTGTATCCAATTCCTCATTCCTGAGGAATGACTGTATCTAAATGTGGGAGGAAAGCAAAGTTCTGAAGGAAAGCTCAGTCACAGTAAGAACATGCAAACTCTGTACAGACCGTACCAGAGATCAGCATTCAACGTGGTTCACTGGAACTGTGAGGCAGCAGCTCTTCCAGCTAAATTACTGTGCCACTATGATACATCATATGTTTGAAAATTAAATACCCAATGCACTCTCCCAAAAGACAAAGGCATAATTAAAGCAAATTAAAGCCTATTGTAATTAACTGAGAGAACAAAACAAATTAATAATTTGATCAGAATCCTTGGTACTTACTGTTAAAACATTCCTTTTAAGTCGGAAGCTTTAGTGAACTTTCTCCTTCTGGAAGATCAGAGGTTTGTTTAGGATATGCAATGTTTGTTTAGGAAATTAATTAACATTAGTCATTAAGTTTATCTTCCCCCTTGTCCCCAATTTGAAAAAAACACCATAAAAAAAGAGTATACAATACAAAAACGGACCCTTCAGCCCTACTCATCAATGCTGACCAAATGCCTATCTATGCTAATCCCACCTGCATGTATTTGGCCCACATCCCGATGAACCTTCCCTATCCAACTGTCCAAATGTCTTTTAAACGCTGTCATTGGACTTGGCGCTACCACCTTCTCTGGAGGCCATTCTATATATCTATCATCCTTTGGACTTCAGGTCCCCTTTAAATCTTTCACCTCTCACTTTGAAACCATGCCCTCCAGTTTCAAACTCTTCTATCCTTGGGAAAATATTGAATATCGACCCTATTTATGCCTCTCAAATTTTACATACAAGTCATTCCATCTTCTTCTTGCGTATGGCGTGCACAGCCTAAAGTTGTTTGATCTTCTGTTTGTGCACGCCAGGTTGATTGCATTTGTCGAAACAGGGTGGACCACGTGAAGGTTGCAATCTCCCACCCCAGTGGTTCCGTTATAATGTGATAGTTGCGTTCCCAAGAAAGCTCATTATAGAAAACTGCAAGTGGAGTTTCAGGCTGACAGTAGCAATGTTTTATGTCCCTGGCAGCATTATCAAAAGTAAAAGGTCTTTTTAGTCGTTTAATGTTTATTTTTATGCAAACTACGTGTATTAAAGTTTGTATATTACATTGTTTATTGGTGTAGGAAAGAACTGCAGATGCTGGTTTACACAAAAGATAGATGCAAAATGCTGGAGAAACTCAGCGGGTCTGGCAGCATCTCTGGAGAAGGGTCTCAACCCAAAATGTCACGTATTCTTTTTCCCCAGAGATGCTGCCTGACCCACTGAGTTACATCAGCATTTTGTGTCTGTCTTATTGTTTATTAGTGTATCATTGCATAAAAGGTCAATAGAAGCTATTGCTTATCAATCTTAATGGCCAGCTGCTGTGAAATTGGCAGACTGTGTTCCTTAGAAACTATTATTGTAGGGAGGTTACTTGTAATGAAGATTTTTTACCAACACACTTTTTTCCCCAGGACAACACCTTTTCTGCTCGTCAATTTCCAAAGTTAGTTTTAAGTGGATCACCAGTTTCCAATTAAAATCGCATTGTAACCAATTCCCTGTGTTACATATAGTATGCCATAATTCATCAATTGCATTGTATCTAATTCACGGCATGGAAACAACCGTTATAGTAGAACTATGTGTAACTCTCCAGAATATCACCCTACAGCCTCTTAACCTGTGGAAAGACAGTCCCAGCTTATTCACTCTTCTTATTACTCAAGTTCTTTAGTCCAGGCAATATTCCCGTGAATCTTTGCTGCACCCTCTCCAGTTTCATCAAATCTTTCCTATAGCACAGTGAGCAGAACTGCACGACACTCCAAATGTAACCCACAGGACATTTGTAGAACAGTAACATGACATACAAATTCCGATAATGCGTAAGAAGGAACTGCAGATGCTGGTTTAAACTGAAGAGACACAAAAAGCTGGAGTAACTTAGCGAGACAGGCAGCATCTCAAAACATCATCCATTCCTTCTCTCCAGAGATGCTGCCTGTACCGACCGCTAACTTACTCCAACTTTTTGTGTCCATCTTCCTATACATAATGCCTTGGCCAATAAAGAAAGACATACCATATGCCTCCTTCCTCAGTGGGTCTGCCTATTTTGCCATTTCAAATAACTATATACTTGTAACCAAAATCTTTCTGCTCAATAATACTCGTCAGAATTCTAAATGAACTATTGAACTAGGCAGCTGCATATGTGGTTTGTCCCCCAAAAAATTGCTACAAAAGGTTTCTGAACAGTTTTTTTGTAGTATCAGGTGTGCTTAATAACATACCCAAAGTCTACCGCAGTCAGACCACTGGAAAGGTCTAATTGTTCAAGGTGGTAATTTTGGTGTCAAACCTCATGTTTTGGGGACCTAGGAATCCAATTAGCAGATTTAAAATATAGTGAAGTGATTACATTACAAAGTGATTACAAATCCCATACTTATTTCTGAAAAATAACTTTGATCCGGACCAGATTTACAAATAGTCATTGTCACACTCTTCCTCCTGTAAAGGCTGATTATGTGGATTCTTACAATTCTCATCTTGACATGGTCCGCAAGCGGGCGTGCATGGTAGTACGTATCTTCTGCAACTACACCGTCTTGTTTGGCAGGCAGTTGTGCAATTACAGTGGACCATCTGCAGGAGGCTTTCTGGGGCAGCATTTTTGTTGGTCATAACTGGCACAAACTGATTGTCCTCCAGTTTCCATCTCCAATCCACCGCATTCATGTCACTCTTGTTGCCAATCCACACCATGATCTGGTAATACACTCTAAGGCAATGATATTTAGTCGAGTACTCGGTAGGAGGGAGACGTTCTGGGGTAACAAATTACTTGGCGCAAACTATTTGTTTGCTAAGAAGGTTGAAGTGCAAAGAAGTGAGTGAATTGGTACTCTTTCCACCAAACATAACTGCCATCGCCTTGCTCCCAAGGTCCTCTATGACATAGTTTGTTTGATTTGGAAGCAGAAACACATTGGCACAGGTCTGGCTGGTCGATTCACCATTTGCAAGTTTCCGAAACACTGACGTTTTGCCAACACTAAAAATGCGCAAAGTAGTATCATATCCTGTGAAAGCGTGAATAAACAGCAACTGAGAACACAAATCACTGCCCAGGACTTGTTTCATCTCGATGATGTCGTACACCTTAGGAATTGTGGACTTGTCAGAACGAAAAAAGAGGCCCTTATTGTTTGGCGTCTCAGCATATGGAGAAGAAGAATGAGTAAGTCTGTATCCTCCCCTTTCAAGGTCGTGCGCTGATCTTGTGAGGCCGTAATTGCAGCCTTGACAATGTCCACATCTGCATCCCCTGATGCATTGATAACAGTGCAGCCCTGCTTCTGCAGTTTCTCAGTTACAAGATCAATAAGTCCTTGTTTTTTACAAGGTCCTGAAAGGAAATCATCCTTTCTTCCCACAAACTCAGTTTTTGAATTGAAGTTGACGATCGGGTGGGTGTTTTCCCCACGTCGCTGAGGCGTATTGTCTTTGATGGAAGGACCTTCGGTATAACCATCAAAAACTATAGTTGCTTTACCAAAATGGCGTTTGGTAAAGTCGGCGTACGAGTTTGCAATGTCACCATAACGGTCACCCCTTTTCCATGGCAAGCGATGATGCAGGGAGCCACTGTCAAGGACATGTTCAGTTGGTGGGATAGAATCAATGACAGTTTTGTTTGATTCCTTGCTTGAAAACTCAGCAACTGCATATGCGAGTTAGGGCTTGACGGCTTTACGAAAGATTTCTTTGGCTTCAAATAGGGATGTAGGGAATGGGCTTAGCTCATTACATCTTCCAGTGAAAGATCGCCGGATTTGGACACAAATAAAAATCGTTGGAACGGCAGAGCAGGATCAATGGTTCGGCCTTAGGCAACTTTGACGCCTGCAAGAGTTTTTGCGCGGTCTTTCCATTTGAACGAGATCCCAAAAACTGGTTTTCCAACCATTTTTCAACAATCTCGTGCCGAACATTCTCGAACCCATGCACATTCACATCCTCTTTGGCGACTACACCAGTAACAATGTTTCTCAGAGATGGGTCTGAAGAGAACGGCGTGCAAGTGGAAAGTTTTCCCTTAATCTTTTCCAAGTCAGAGTGATCTCGTTTCATCCTTGCTTCTGTTGATTCTCGGTGTTGCTCGCTGGCCGTGTAGGTGAGATCACTCTGCATGGAAAAGTTGTTGTTGTACTCAGATGTGATGGCTGTGGACATGGTCCACACTGCGCGCATTTCTTCATTCATTCCACTTCCATGAGTCAATCCTGTACTACTCTTCAAAGGCCGCATCAACGTCTGCTCGATGACAAGGTCAGAGCTGAAGCCTGCCCAGAACTGGTTGCTCCGGTGGATCACATGGAAACCCTTGGAATATTTGACATGTACATCAGGATGTCTGGTCTCGAGTTGGCACATTTCTTGGATATAGAAATATGCAGACTTCAGATAGTTGTTGTGCCCAGCGGCGGCAAATATTGGGAGGCAGTCTGACACTGCACGCAAGTGCAGCATCCAAGATCCTGTGTGATCCGCTTTGATCAAATCTCGGGCAGTCTGCAGCATTCTCTGATAGTTTATCCGCAACTGGTTTTTGACTTTGACACAAAGGCAGCAAAACTTAGCACAATCTTTTCTTTGATTTGGATTAACATGTCCGATGCTACAGCACTCTCCAAAGTCGTTTCTTTCTCCACAAAGGATGAGTGCGTTTCTCCCGCCTGGTCGACCAATGACTGGAACTGTGGGCCATCCTCCAGCAGATCCGACACAACCAAGTGATTGAGACATCTGTCCACCAACAGATGTCCACAGAAAGCTCCATGCACTGATTTTCCAGTCATCATATGCTGGACTGCATTTTCACCATATTCAAGAGCATATTTCAAATTCACAACATGGGCATAGTTATACTGTAGTACCTATTACTTGATTTTCATGTGTCATGTTTGTTTTTATAGGGCAGACCTATACTTGGACTGGAAAATATTCCTTTATATGCTAAGATTAAACATAAAATGGATCTTCGAAGCCATCTTGAAAATTAGACCTTTCCAGTGGTCTGACTGTGGTAGACTTTTGGTATGTTAATAAGCACATCTGATACTACAAAAAGCCGTTGAGAAACCTTTTGTAGCAATTTCTTTAGGGCAAGGTGGATTTTTGTCATATACGCAGCCGCCTAAACTCCAATGAACTACTTATCATAGCCAGAGACTAATTGCATGTTTTGGTATCCATGTAAAAGGAATACATTTCCAATTTTAAAACATAGACACACTCTAAATGATGAGAAGGGATTGGCATCCTTCAGATCAGTATTCATCTTTATCAAAATCAGTTGTAAGCTTTCACCATGTTAGCAAATGTTTCGGCATACAAAAGGCAAAATAGCATAGCTGCTGGTAAAGTAAAAACTAAACATGAAATTATTAGAGTATTTAGTTCAAACATCTTTGGTGCGAACTTAAATCATTCTGAAACTCTGAAATATTTCAATCAAATTTATCCAAAATAAAACTAAGGATACTTGTAATGAAGATTTTTTTTACCAAAATCTCTTTTTCCAGGACAACATCTTTTTCTGCTTGTCAATTTCCAAAGTTCAGGGCCTGTCCCACTTAGGCCGTCATTTACGCGACAGGCCGGTAGTGACTGATGCGCGAGTCATCATGCGTCTGCACAGCCGTCTGGAGCGCGTGACGTCATTTGAAGATAGACACAAAATGCAGGAGTAACTCAGCGGGACCGGCAGCATCTCCGGATAGAAGGAATGGGTGATGCTTCGGGTCGAGACGTCACCCATTGCTTCTCTCCAGAGATGCTGCCGGTCCCGCTGAGTTACTCCTGCATTTTGTGTCTATCTCCAATCGTCTTGGCCCCACTCTGGGAGTAGGAGTGGGGCCGGGTCCGGATCCGCAACGGCCGTGAGCCCCAGGCCGAGCTCGACGATCGTTTGCCTGCTTCTGCTGCTGTTGGAGGTGAGACGTTGCGCCACGTCGCGCCAAGGTCTTGGGCCTGTCCTACTTTGGCCGTCAGTTACGCGAGAGGCCGGTGGCGTGCAAAGATTTTGTTCAGGACAAAGTGCACACACCTCCACGCCATTCCACACTCCTCCACACCACTCCATGCGTCCATCCCGCGCTACCCACACGCTAGCAGGTCGCGTAAATGGCGCGCAAATGACAGCCAAGTGGGACAGGCCCTTTAGTTTTATGTGGTTCTCTAGTCTAATTTAATCCAATCTAAATCACATTGTAACCAATTTTGTCCGTGTATTACAAAATAGTGTGCATCAATTGCATTGTATCTAATTCACGGTTTGGAGAGACACGTTTCTCTGTTCAGAGATTAATGGTCTCAGGTTTACGAAGTTATCAATGTGAAAAACATTTACAGAGATTGAATAACAGAAAAATTATGTTGATTAGTTAGATGATGAAAATAGCCATTGTAATGTTAAAGCTCGAGAAGATCTAACTGTTCTTAAACAAAAGTCTGACAGGGCTTAGAAGGCAATGGGAATCAAATTAACAGAATTATCAAAATTTTCCAAACTTTATTCATGAATTTGATTAATCATCCTCAACCTATTAAATCCACGGAATGGATTTTCATAAATCCATTTGAAGGTTGGATTTTACTGTGCACACAAATGCAGGATCAGAGGTTGTACCCACTCCTCAGAATCCTACAGAGCTTTAGAGAGTTACAAATATGGGTTCTGTTCAATTTTAAACAAGCAGTTAATGTTAGCTTCGTAGGCTAAAATATATTGGTCCCGAAAAAACCCAGCTACCAACCTAACAGTTTTTTTCAAAATGAAGATAATTCAATGTCTAATACAATTCACCAATATAGTACCAGTTGATGATGAACAAGAAACCATAGCATCCAAGACAAGGAGAGTTATTTGGTCTTCTCCAGATTATAAAATAAATTTATTTCCATTTGGCTGCGCTGCTTCTTAGATTGGCTACTTTTTCAACTTTATGTTTTATCCCAAAGCCTCTCGTCAGGTTTTGTATATGTTTTCAATTTCATGCTTTTGTGTCTGATTTCTGTAAAAATCTACCTCTTCAACTGACATCTTTAAAGGCTTTATAAAATTATTTATTCGCAACATTTGCTTTTTCATGTTCTTCACTGCACTCGATCTGAAATAATGTTCCATGTATACCCTTTATCTTGCTTTTTTGTAAAATTACAAATAATTTTCACATTTGTGATGGAGTCTGATTGGAATATGTTTTTCTTCTATGAAATGTTTTCAAAAACAAATTACTATAAAGATGTAAAGCAGTAATATAAACCTCGTTTCTTGAAACTTTTTTTGGTGATTTAGATTTGACACTAAAAAGAGGTCACAAATCATAGAGCAACATCACACTTCATTCTTGCTTTGTCATTTATGCCAAAGTCAATCGATGTTTTCATATGTATGGAGCCCAACCTAGGTACATCTGGCACAGAAGTTTTTCATTTGTTGCTTCTTGAATAAGGTAGTGGACGTGTCCTTCAATGGATAAAGGCAAGCCCTTCACTTTATTTCTTGTTTTAATCACACCATGTAGCCGTTTTTCTATGTCTTGCACATGGGTCTTGGCCTGAAAGAGAATGTCATCAGTTTAATTAAAGAATCATGAAATGGTTACAGCAACCATTCAGCCCACCAAATATGTAAGAGAAATTCCACTATTCCCAAACTCCACATCTTCCTTTTTGGTCTGCAAAATATTGTTTTCAGGTACCTATCCAACATTTGAATGTTACAATTGAATCTACCTCCATAATTACCCCCTAACAATCCATTCCAGCCCCTAACCATTCACCAAATCAACATATTATTCCTCATGACCATTTTTTTTGTTATGCTCCCTAGTTCTTGCCCCTCTTCAAGCCAGTATTCAGACCCTTTACTCAGTACTATGTTGGCACCTTTGGCAGCGATTACAGCCTCAAGTATTTTTGGGTATGACGCTACAAGTTGGGCACACCTGTATTTGGGTAATTTCTCCCATTCTTCTCTACAAATCATCTCAAGCTCTGTCAGGTTGGATAGGGAGTGTCGATGCACAGCTATTGTCAGGTCCCTCTAGAGATATTCGATCAGGTTCAAGTCTGGGCTCTGGCTGGGCCACTCAAGGACATTCACAGACTAGTCATGAAGCCACTCTGCGTTGTCTTGGCTGTATGCTTAGGGTCGTTGTCCTGTTGGAAGGTGAACCCAGTCTGAGGTCCAGAATGCTCTGGAGCAGGTTTTCATCAAGGATCTCTCTGTACGTTGCCCGTTCATTTTCCCCTCAGTCCTGACTAGTCTCCCAGTTCCTGCCGCTGAAAAACATCCCCACAGCATGATGCTGTCAACTGTGGGGCTTTATATAAACAGGTGTGTGCCTTTCCAAAACATGTCCAATCAACTTAATTTACCACTGGTGGACTCCAATCAAGTTGTGGAAACATCTCAACGATAATCAATGGAAACAGGATGAACCTCAGCTCAATTTTGAGTCTCATAGCAAAGGGTCTGGATACTTACATAAATGTGATATTTCAGTTATTTCTTTTTAAGTACTTTGCAAATTTTTTTCTAAACCTGTTTTTTGCTTTTTTTATTATGGGGTATAGTGTGTTGATTGAAGATAAAAAATGAATTTAAATAATTTTAGAATAAAGCTGTAATGTAACAAAATGTGGACAAACTGAAGGGGTTTGAATACTTTCTGAATGCACTATATTTTACTGTCCAATGTAATTATTCAAAGTATTAACTGCTTGTATCTGAGTTGATCCATAAAAATACTACACAATACTTGAAAACTGAAAGCTCAAGCAATGCTTTTTCTTTCTGAACAGCACTCTACTTTCAATTGAAGAAAGAAATTCATTCCCGAAATAAAAATAATGCTTGGGATTCTCTGCAGTTGAGGCAGTATCCGTAGCAAAGTACACAAAGTGAACATTTTAGTTAAATTGTTTTTCATCATTTTTGTTTGTTTTTTAAATTTTATTTTCTGTTTCCTGGAGAAATGGATTTTAGGAGCTTTTTAAATAAAAATACCTAGCTAATGATAAACCAGCATCTGCAGTTCCTTCCAACAATAATAAGAACCTGATACTTTTTTAAGACAACTAAAGAAAAACTAAAGGAAAAAGAATATGTTTAAACACTCAGGAGAAAGAATGTGTGGGAAGGAACTGCAGGTGCTGGTTTAAACCAAAGATAGACACGAAAGGTTGGAGTAACACAGCAGGCCAGGCAGCATCTCTGGAGAGAAGGAATGGGTGATGTTTCGGTTCTTCAGGCAGGTTAGCCAGCATCCAAGGAAAGCGAAACAGAGTTAATGATTCATCATACCTAGCCTGCTGAGCAATTCCTGCATATGCTATTATTAAAAAAGTATAGATTTCCATCAAGAACCGTTTTTAATTTTCACAAGAAAAATCTATTTTTTCCACTGACCTTTTCATTGATTACTTCCCCAGTTTCATTGGGTTGTACCTTTGTATTTCCTTTCACTGGTTTGCTCCACTCCACTAATGGATCATGCAGAAATGTTTTCAACACACTAAAATAATTAGTGGACCAACAAAACAGAAATTAAAAATGATATTTAACATGCAAAATGATTTGAATAGTTAAAAAAGTCAAGTCATGATATATCTTAAAATCTGACACGTCACCTCATTAATGGTTCTCGTTGATCACGCATTAATCTCAATGTTACTTCACAGGCTCGTCGGAACAAACCTTCTGTTCCCATTGGGCCCATGGCGTGGACCATATTGTGGGTAAGGCGGAAAGGGACAACTTCTGGAACATCAAAAGTTTCTCCCTAAGAAAATACAATATTTTTTCATCAAAATATGCAAGGTTTCGAGATTAAGACATAAAATAGGATTAAATGCTAAGATATATCTTTCCTTGAAATTTAGCAGTTACATGAAAAGTATTTTAAGAAGTGATTGAATAAGCAGAGTGCTGTGTTTCAGAAAGAATGATCATATAAACTGTTTCCTCTATTGAAAAGGTGATGGTGAATCACATTAGATCGGCTAAATATTAGGCAACTAAGGCACACACCAAGAGCCCACTGTGTGCATTTTAACCATTTATAAGGAAAAACAGTTTATATTCATAGGGAACCTTAGATCACAGTAGATCATCCCAAAATGTATCAAAGGAGTGTATTAAAACAAAATTGATTAAAAGGTCGCATGCAAAGACATTTGCGGAGAACACAGAGAACCATGGTGAATTCCCAACTTTTTCTTCCTTTCTACATGCGTTGCACAACATAAATTCTGGTGAGGGGAAACTTAATTCAGGTTTATAAAATTACGACCGTCCAAGGTCGAGTAAATCTGAGAAACAAGGAACTACAGATACTGCTTTACAAAAGACATAGTGCTGGACTAACTCCAAGGCTCAGTGTATTTTTTTTAAAGAGTAAATAGGAAATACCTAATTCACTTAGCAGAGGGCGAGAAAAACAAGGAGGCATACATTTAAAGAAACCAGTAAAATTAAATCGCTGGAGGAATATTTTTTCCACCCAGTGTGAGGGAAGGGTCTGGAATTCAGTGCCATAAGAACAGTTATTTAATGTGTACATGAAGAGTTGTGACCTACAGGGCGACATACCTGGAGGATTGGGTAGCTCTCCTTTGATCGGAATAGACGCAATGGGCTGACTGTCCTCTCCTGTCTTAAATTTTATATGACTGCCTCTTAATAAGGAGTGATTTTCAAAAATGCAAGCCATTCAAGGACACTAACTGAAGGAGAAAGAAAACCTATACTGCTGCCCTTTTAACTTGACCACATTATATAATAAAAACACTGCAAACAGACGGATCAAATATACAGAGAGAGGTGCTTGACGACTGACACCTGAACAAAAAAAATTGCAATAAAATCAACAGATCAACAATTTAGCTCCTTATTTATATAAAACATTATTAATTATTACTGTTACTTAAAAAAATTAAATAGAATACACGCTGGAAATTAATTATTTACCTTATTGAAAAGACAGTTAAAGTCTACATGAACACATTCGCCTGTTAAAGAATCAAATAAAATATTTTCTCCATGGCGATCACCAAGACCCAGAATGTAGCCAACCATTGACATCACTGCAACAGACCGACAATAGGCTGATCTACTACTGTACCTTATGGGAAAGAAATAGAAGATTTAAATTTCGAAATAACACAACAGAAAGCTGAGCGTAATTGTAGATTAGTTGTGCACCACAAATCATCACATAAATCATCACTTTATATTACAAATTCCTTCATTTTATATTTGGAAAAGTAGATCACCATGACCAATTGAATCACTAAACTTAAAATTAATTTAATGAATAATTTATGAAATTATCTAGTGGGCAATTCATCCTCAAAATTTACAGCAACTGATAAGGACATAAAATAGAGGGACATGAATAAGCTGTTCAGTCCATTGAGCCTGCTCCACCATTCAATAAGATCACAACTGATCTTCTATTTCAACACCACATTCCGGCCCTACTCAATGACTCCCTCAACAGACCTCTAGGGGAGATAAATCTTAAGATTCAACAGCCTCAGAAAAAATATTTCTTCCAATTTCCATTCTAAATTGTCGATCCTTCTGTTCTGCACTTCTCCTGCTGAAAAAACCCCAACCTTCCTTGATCTATTTTGTCAAACCCTTAATAAATTTAAGACATTAAGACATAAGAAATTTGGACATTCAATGAGGTTACCTCATTCTTCTAAACTCTAAATAATAGAGGCCTGGTCTACTCACTCTCTCCTCACCTGAAAGACCTGCCATTTCAGGAACTCATTTAATGAAACTTGATTGCACTTGATAAATCCTTTCAAGGTAAAGAGCCCAACATTATATACAATACTCCACGTGCAATCTCAACAAGGCCACACATAATTGTAGCAACATATCTTTATGCTTGTGTCAAATTCTCTAACAATAGAAAAATAGAACATAGAAACTTAGAAAATAGGAGCAGCAGTAGGCCATTCGGCCCTTCGAGCCATTCAATATGATCATGGTTGATCATCCAGAATCAGTACTCTGTTCCTGCTTTCTCCCCATATCCCTTGATTCTGTTTGCCCCAGGAGCTATAATCTAACTCTCTCTTGAATACATCCAGTGCATTGGCCTCCGCTGCCTTCGGTGGCAGAGAATTCCACAGATTCACACACTCTGGCTGAAAAAGTTTTTCCTCATCTCAGTCCTAAATGGCCTACCCCTTATTCTTAAACTATGACCCCTGGTTCTGGACTCCCTCAACATCGGGGACATTTTTCCTGCATCTTGCCTGTCCAATCCCTTAAGAATTTTATATGTCTCTATAAGATCCCCTCTCACCCTTCTAAATTCCAATGAATACAAGCCCAGTCGATCCATTCTTTCAACATATGTCAGTCCTGCCATCCCAGGAATTAACCTGGTGAATCTACACTCCTTCCTCAAATTAGGAGATCAAAACTGCACACAATACTCCAGGTGTGGTCTCACCATGGCCCTGTACAACTGCAGTAGGACCTCCTTGTTCCTATACTCAAATCCTCTCACTATGAAGGCCAACATGCCATTTGCTTTCTTCACTGCCTGCTGTACCTGCATGCTTACTTTTAGTGACTGGTGTACAAGGACACCTAGGACACGTTGCACCTCCCCTTTTCCTAATCTGACACCATTCAGACAATAATCTGCCTTCTTGTTCTTGCCACCAAAGTGGATAACCTCACATTTATCCACTTTATACTGCATCTGCCATGCGTCTGCCCACCTACCCAACCTATCCAAGTCACCCTGCAGCCTCATAGCATCCTCCTCGCAGCTCACCCTGCCACCCAGCTTTGTGTAATTTGCAAACTTGGAGATGTTACATTTAATTCCTTTGTCTAATAAAGGGCAACATACCGTCTGTCTTCCCAATTGCTTATTGCTCCTGTGTTTGTATTTAACCGGTGTAGACACACGTCACTTTGAACATCAATATTGATTCATCTATCTCCATTTAAAAAATGCTTATTTTTTCTACTACCCCATATTGTACCCCATCTGCCATATAATTGGTCACTCACTCAGTTTGCCTTTGCCCTGTTGAAGACCCTTGCATCCTCCTCACTATTCACATTCCCACTTAGTTTAATGTCTTCAGCAAACTTGAAAATTGTGCATTTGTTCCCCTCAACCATGCCATTAATATAGATTGTGGATAGTTGACTTCAAGCACTTATCCCTGTGTTAGCCACTGCCCTAAACACATCTTGCCAATCTGAGAGGCATCCAATTATTTTTATCTCTTCATTTCTTACATTTCCCTTTTGCAATCAACCATTTCAATATAACTAAAGAAAGGTCGAGACAAAATGCTGGAGTAACTCAGCGGGACAGGCAGCATCTCTGGAGAGAAGAAATGGGTGACATTTCGGGTCTAGACCCTTCTTCAGATTAACTAAAGAAAGGGTTCCTCTAAACATGGGTACGGATCAAGGAGAAAACATTACCCCACAGATTTTATAAATCCCTTGGTTTATATATTTAGGAAAGTAGATCCCCATGACAAATTGTATCACTAAACTTAAAAATACTGACCAGGAAGTTGGGTCAGGGAAAGTTCCAAGGAACCATTCATGAAAAACAGCAGGGTGACGTGGCAAAAGCTGCTGTTTAAATACTGATAATTTCTCCTCTAAAGGTGCTTGTTTTGGCAGCATGCATTGACGTAGCTCTTTTCCAAGCATGTAAACACCTGTTTACAAAAAAACATGCACAAATTCAAAAGCAAGCAGTAAGAAATCCAATATTTAATTTATTGTAAGCTAGCTCAAAAATGTTAGACCCGTTCTTGTTACAAGCTGGAAGTTCAATGAAATTACAATCACTAAAAAAGATTGTAAATCATTGTGTTTACATGTAAACATTGTCAGTAAACATTGCTGTCAACTCAACAAGAACAGAAAAAATGTTCTCAAGTCAGAGAGGTTACAATACGAATAACTGCATGTGATTATATTTACTATGCCTACAAAGCACAAATGTATACTGAGTTAAGGTCGTTTTCTATCAATGTAGGAGTTTTGGGTGAACTAATGAAAGTGTAAGGAATCTAAAAGTATAAGCGCTTTACTTTAAATTGGATATATCATTCTGCAATTAAAGCAGACTAATAATAGCCTTCAGATCATCAAGATTGGAAACCTTGTTTCAGATGGATTTTGTGTGTTCATATTTTGGAGACATTGACATCAGGAGTAACGTACCAGAATGAATGCAAATTCCACCATAATATGTGGTAACTTATTTTGCATAGGTGGTAAAATAATCAGAAAATAATGCAAGACTGAATTAGAATGAAAATTGCCCAAATCCATCAACACTACCTAATTTTAATGATACGTGTGAACAGATTCTGGCATTGTATTTTCAGTACCTCAGAGCACATTGTAATCAATTACAGATCATCAAAGACAGTGATATATGTATAGCTTCGCAGGATAGGATTATGTTAAATTCTTACCTTTTTCTTTATATATCTTATTCAGAATGGGTCTTAAGCCAGCAGTGTTATTGACCCATTCAACCAGACCGCACTCCTCATTCAGGGGAATGACTGCATAAGTTCTGATATGAAGTTCCCGTCTGCGAGACTCGGCATCTTTTCGTAAGCACTGTCAATTGTGAGATGATCTAAATTTATTACCTTTCTCTTTTAAAAATATTAATTCATCAATGCAATTATTGTTCAGTAATTACCATTCAAATAATATCACAGTCTAATGAGTGATTTAAGAAGAAAAAGCACTGATTTTCAAACATGCATTAGCAACTCCAAAATGCTCCTTTCCTATTAAGCTTCTATCTTGCTTCTGGGGGACCCAATCCGAATAGTTCAACCATGTTGAACTGAAGGTTAACCGTGCCAACAGTTCAGAAAGCTTACTTAATATTTGTTGGATATTGAATCAGAAATAATACACCTAGGAAGCCGATAAATAAGTCTGATATTCTTCATTGCACCACATGAAAGCCAATGAAAACATATATAAAAAGTGAGTTTTGCACAAGTTTCTAGTCCACATAATTTACACGACCAAATTTCCAGAAGTTACCCAAAAATTATTTAAAATATCCAAGGTAATAAATCTCCCAAGTCTCTCCAATTCGAACCATCACCCTCCGCAACCAAAACTTTGATCAAGATATGATTACAAACCCTAACATATCAACCTGCATGGCAACCTGCACTGTTCCGCCCTGGCCAGCTATCAGCTAATTTTCTGAAGCAACAGCAAACTACATGTGGAATAGCACTTTGGTTTGATTAAATACAAATATTTTACTTTACTGCAGTTAAAACTGCAGATACATAATCTATTTTACTTCGGAGTCACGTGAGTGACTACGTGAAGAGCCCGCCTGGTGCTGGCAAACGGCATTACGTCGACGCTGACGGCGGAGGGAGGAGCTGCAGTAAGGAGCAGCTCCTCGCAGCGGTCGGAACGGACCCGCAGGTAAGTGAGGCAAAGTCGGGACGTTCGTTAGAGTACGCTGGGTGGGTCCAGCAGTAAAAGTAAAAGTAAAATAAAAGTCAGAGTCACGTTAAAGTGCTGTTTAGCACAGATTAAATGAAAGAAATGGAGAAATCGGCAAAGAACATTCGCGGGTAAAAAGAGCTTCCCGGGGTGAAAATAAAAATACGGGACAAAAAGCTAGTGCGGATCCGGTTCCGATACCGGTGGCCGCTGATATACCCGTTAGCGAGTTCTAGATTCTCCAGAGGTTATAACCACGGAGAGAAATGCTCCTAAAAATGTAAAAGAAATCTGAGAGGCCCGTGGTTCTGATGACTCTGATACTGAAAGTCCTCCAGATAATTAAACTATGTGGCTAATAATGGAGCATATGGAGAAAGTTCTCCAAAAAAATTATGAGACTAGGGTCACAGTACCCAGAAGGTTCCCAAAAAAGACTTGAGGGGTTTAATTATTTTGAATATGGCTGTGGGCCTAATTGGGAGTTGGAACTCCGGACCCAGGATTTGGGCCGGAGGAAGTCTCATGGGATAAAATCCCAATTGATTTAGGGCTGCAGAAGGCAGACCCTGCTGGTGGTGATTTGCATTTGAAAGCACACCACAAAATAAAAGAAAGGCCAAATGTGCCTGGGATAGCAAAATAATTTGCTATATATGAAGGAGTGGTGAGGCTATGGAAGAAAACCTAGCTGCCAACATTAATATATGGTATCTCACCAACTTCATGATTCTGTGATGATTGAAGCATCAGAATTATATAAACGCACAGGAAATTGTGCCTCATTGGAAGTGCCTACGGTTTATCCGTTGATATGGGCATCCATGACCCCAAATATGAGAGCTCAAGAAGTGAGGTTCAAAAAATCCTCAAAAATTTTTCTGCTGCCATTACGGCTTTTGGGGAGATGGATAAGATTCAAAAAGAGGGCCTATTGTGCAAATCTTTCTATGAAATTAATTGTATGAGGAAAATGGCTATTCGGCCCATATTTCACCCAAGGTTTGCAAGCCTGTGTCGAGCAAGTGGTGTTCAAGCTCCTGGTTATCTGTTTGGAGAAAATCTGCCTAAATAATTAAAAATTGGATGAAGAAGCTAAAAATTTTAGCTGCATGAAACCTTTCGTCTTTGGACAAAAAAGGTATTTTTCGCCCAGAAGGGGATTTGATTTTGGAAATAGAGGCAGAAATATGTCAAGGAAATATTTATCGTCCTGCACAGCCCAATACTTACCCGTATTCGGGGAGAAGGAGACCACCACGCTCATATGGAGAGGTATTAAAGACTTGTTCTATCCTTAAAGAAACTGCGGATAAATCTCCAGTTGGAGGGAGATTACAAAAGTTTTATAAAGACTGGCTTACTATTACTTCTGATCGGTTTGTTTTACAAGCAGTTTCAGGAGCCACTATTACATTTAAAGAAGGGGTTAATCCTCCAGTACAGATAAACCTGCCTATGCTTTCGTGTTTACTGCAATTGGAAAAGCAGAGATTAATGTGGAAATTGACAAATTATCTGAAAAGGGGTTATTGAAAAACATATGAACACGAGCATCAATTGTGTCTAATATTTTTCAAAAGACATAAAAAGATGGTGGTTGCAGAATTATTCTGGACCTTACAGATCTAAATAAGTGGTAGATTACAAACATTTTTAAATGGAAAACATTTAATACTGCAAGATATTTAATATCAGCAGGTTGTTATATGGCTACGATTGATTTGAAAAACGCCTATTATTCTGTACCAATACATCAGTTTCTGGAGGTACTTAAAAATTTAATTGGCTGGGACAATTATGGCAGTTTAAAGCTTTGCCAAATGGATTGAGTTCAGCTCCCAGGCTCTTTACTAAACTGTTGAAACCAGTTTTAGCCCAATTAAGAGTAACAAAAACACATCGTTATGGCTTATCTCGATGACATTCTAATCATTAATGGCAATCAAGAGTCAGCTGAGAATTTAGTTTCAGTGCAAAAGCTTTGTTAAAAGCTAGGGTTCTTGATTCATCCAATTAAAATCCCAGCTGCAACCAGCACAATCAATTAACTATTTGGGGTTTGTAATTAACTCAGAGACTATGTTAATAACTTTACCAACAAAGATAAAGTTGATGATTTTTTGGTGACTTGTAATAATCTCATTCACAAACTTATCCTTCCATCCGAGAAGTAGCGAAAACTATTGGTAAACTAGTAGCAGCATTTCCTGCAGTAGAATTTGGTCCATTACATTATCAAAGTCTTCAAAGGGACAAAATATGAGCTCTCAAAGAGAGGGCAGGCCACTTTGATAGGCCTATGCAATTAACAAAAGAAGCTTTGTTGGAATTACAATGGTGGGTTAAAAATGTCCCACAAGCTGCTAAAAACATTCTGATTAAACAGCCTGAAATGGTTTTACAAACAGATGCTAGTGCTCTTGGATGGGGGGTAACAGATTCATCCTCCAGTTGTGGAGGTAGATGGAAAGTCCAAGAAGAAACGTTTCTTCAAACTCATGGTATTAACTATTTAGAGTTATTGGGTGCTTTCTATGGTCTAAAAGCATATTGTTGTTCAAAAAAGGGTCTACATGTATTAATACAGTTAGACAATAAAACGGCTGTTGCATATATTAATCACATGGGGGGAGTCAGATCGGTATCATGTGATTGTCTGGTCAATGAATGTGAATGAATGTGGTCAATATGGCAATGGTGTATTGATCGCCAAATTTGGATTTCAGTAAACTACATTCCAGGTAAAGACAATGTGGTGGCAGATAAAAGATCAAGGATATTTAAAGATAACACAGAATGGATGCTTAATCCAGCAATATTTAAGAATATTGTAACTCAATTTGGTTTACCAGAAATTGATCTGTTTGCATCAAGGCTTAATCATCAATTGCCTAAATATGTGTCTTGGGAACACGATCCAGATGCAGTAGCAGTAGATGCTTTTTCATTGAACTGGGGGAATATGTTCTTTTATGCTTTTCCACCATTTGCTTTGATTCAGAAATGTCTGAAGAAAATAGAACAAGATTCTGCTACTGGATTGTTGGTAGTTCCAAATTGGCCAACACAACCTTGGTTCCCATTAATGCTGAATATGATTAAAGAACCATATATGTCAATTCCTAACTGTAGTGATATTTTGATTAATCCAGTAACTAAAGAAATTTATCCATTATATGCATATATGAATTTATTAATCTGCAGGTTTTGACCAGACCACTACAGGAGCTGGGATTATCGGACAAAACTATGGAAGTTATAGTCGCATCATGGCGAGATAGCACACAAAAACAATATATGACACATATAAAGAAATGGGAAGAATTTTGCATACAGTCAAATATTTCTTATGATACTGTGAATATTGCAAATGTTTTGGAGTTCCTTGCCAAATTGCATTTTGAGCAACATTTAAGTTACAGTGCCATTAATACTGCACGCAGTGCCTTATCATCTTATTTAGGACTAATGTCTGACCAGAAATCAATTGGATCACATCCATTAATATCTAGATTCACGAAAGGAATCTTTAACATCAATCCACCCAAACCAAGGTACACAGAGATTTGGGATGTGAGCATTGTACTTACCTTATTTAGGCAATGGACTCCAATTGAAGGATTGTCATTGGAAAGATTAACATTGAAATTGATAATGTTAATGTCATTGGTCTCAGCTCAAAGAGTGCAAACTTTACAAATGTTGCGTTTAGACTGTATGCATGTGACTACAGATAACATTGTGTTCTATGTTTACGATCTGATCAAACAAAGCAGACCAGGGAGATCTGGAACTAAGGTAACCTTTCAAGCTTATCCTATTGATCCTACTTTGTGTGTGGTTAAACATTTGAATCAATATGTTAAAGTTACTGAAACTCTTCGAGGAAATGAAAAAACGTTAATGATTACGCATAAAAAGCCACACACAAAAGCTTCAGTTCAAACTATCTCAAAATGGTTGAAACAGGTGTTGCTTTTAGCAGGAGTAGACACTGATGTGTTCAAATCTCACTCCACCAGGGCTGCAGCTACGTCCGCGGCGAAGGGGCGGGACGTACCACTCGAGCATATTTTAAAAATCGCAGGGTGGAGTAAAGGAGAAACTTTTTCAAAGTTCTACAATAAACCTGTTCACACTATGACAAGCTTTGGCCACGCGGTGTTGGGATCAATATAGTCACCTGCTTTGTTTACTATTGATTACTATAACCAGTTATGTAGTCACTTATATCTTTTATCACTTGTAATCATTCCCTCGGATATAAGGAGGGTTATTATATGTTCTTTAAAACCATTAAAAAGTTAATTATGGAAAGAACTAATATTAGTCTGGTTTCTCATGTATGTATTTACTTAGCCGGACTGTCGTATTGATTAATTCTACGACATAAAAAACACAGAAAGCTTTAAAATCTTCACGTAGTCACTCACGTGACTCCGAAGTAAAATAGTAAGATTAAACGAGAACTTACCAGTTCGAAGTTTGATCGTTATTTTATGAGGAGTTACGATGAGGGATTACGTGCCCTCCACTCCCACCCTCATAAAATAAATGATCATCTGGTAGTTCTAAGTCTATTATGAGCCTTACTATGTTACTTCGGCTATTTGGTGTTCTGTGTTTTTCATGCCGCTGCTTTGAAGTATGCCGTTTGCCAGCGCCAGGCGGGCTCTTCACGTAATCCCTCATCGTAACTCCTCATAAAATAACGATCAAACTTCGAACTGGTAAGTTCTCGTTTAATCTTACTATTTTACACAGAATAAGTATTAGAGAATGCATAACATTCAATCCCTTATATTTTCTACCACAGACTAGATTCCACTTCACCAACTTGAAATAATCCATAATAGAACATTATCAAACTTCTGACATTCACAACATGGATTACTTGATAAACACGATAAAACTGAATAATCTAACTTCTTAACACTCAATGTTTCCTGAATGTGCATTGAGTGCCCTTTTCCAATTATCATATTAAATATTTCAAATACTATACCTTATTAATCAGAGAGTTAAATTCCATGAGACGACAATCTTTCCTGAGGTCATCTTTGGGTTTACACATCATAATGTAGGACTTCCCATCAGAACCCTTTAGAGTAATTTTCTTTGGCTTTTGAAGAGAAGCTAATATTTCCACCTAAAATGAGAAGATATATACAACTGATTGCAGGATTCAGGACTGCTAGATAAAAAATGTGCATAGCTTATGTACCATATCAAGCTATAAGAAGTTCATATTTATCAAACACTGGTATATCAAAAAATTTGGTCCAAAGTGTTGGCATGATCGAGCTTTTGATCACCTATCCTAATATTATCACAACTCTTGTAGCACAGAAATAGGCCATTTATCCAAAATACTGCTGCCAATGTTAGCATAAAATGGCCTCTTCTCAATCAATTCCATTCCAAGCTGCTTCAGGAAGGCCCGACCAGTTAAAAATGGACAGAAACCCTTTAAAAAAGATGCACATTTAACAAAAAGAATATGGAGGCACTCAAAAGAATCATCCAGAATTTTTTTTTCCCCCCGGTAACAGAGAAAGGCTCTTTTCTCTAGAAAAGAGGACCATGGGATGCAATGACTGAAGTTTTACAAAAAAATACTATGTGGCGATTTCATTTGCTAGATATTGTGAAAATGCTATGATTTTTAAGTGACCAAATTAGGGGTCATAAATACAACATAATCATCCATAAGTCTTCATGGCTTTTACTATTTTAGCCCATCAACATCCGCTTCCATGACTTTCTTCTTCATGTGTTAACGTAGTCTCCCCTTAAAAACAGTCGTTATTCAGTTCAATGTTCCTTACTGTAACAAGTTGCATATTCTTACAGTGCTCTCTGTGTCTCTTTTGAATCCTCTATTATTAGATTAATTCGTGTTTCTGCATGTTTTATTTAATATGGATTCTTTGTAGGCCTAGTGTCCACTTTCATGAGGTCAAACCTTCTGAATCATCTTAGAATTTTTCTCCATCTCAGACACAAAATAATTACAAGTTGTTGCTGCATTATATATAATGCTACTAATTTATGCACAAACATTAACCAAATTACAAATTATTCTAGATCCCATTGCAAACTGGTTGGTACAGGGAGATAAAATTAGGATGGGGAAACTGATCAGAAGCTGGAATAATCAGAAGAGATAACAGATCAGGAATGAAAACTGTCAAACCTTTTCAAATGCAAGAGACGTAGAAGACACTTTGAAAGAAAATCCCAAAGCATAGAAGTGGTAGCTAGAGTCTCTTTATATGTTTACAATAAAATGTCTTGCTATGTCAGTAATTTTGTTTTGAACAGTTGCACTTTTGCCATGCAATTTTGCTCAGCAAACGACTGTTCACACCAAAAAACGATTCCTTGTACCATGCATGTGACAGGTCAAGCCCAAACCTAGTTGAGGTTTGCATCAACATTAGTGAAATTACAAGTACAAGAGTGTGACAACTGCAATCAAGTTTCCAAAAAGGAAACCATTGAGGTGGGCACAGGAATAAAATTAATATTAGAAGCCAACAGAGTAAAATATTGCAAAATATATCAGAGAACTGGAAACTAAGTCACAATGCAAGATGAATAGCAAGCTTAAAAATCAAATATAGAAGCCAGTTAGCAAAGGTTTACTTAAGAAAAAAAAAATTGCACATGAAAGACAATCAAAGCTTGCATTTACCCAAATCGCAGTTTGAGTCACAAGTGTCAGACTTCATAATTTCAATACCATGGTCTGGTGTATTGAAAAAAAAAATCAATAAGTTGAATGCAGTCAGCTTACAGACTGGCATCATACCCAGTTCAGCTATATCATTAAAAGCTTATAACACAAAGGTTGTTTTTTTTATTGTAGATGGATAAAACCTATTTTAAATATTGTTCCCAAACAAAATACCAATGGAGAAATGTTCAGGAGTGCAAAACTTGTTTTTAAACTATTGTTTCAATAATACACAAGCTACCAATAACAGCAACATAAAGCTTAGATAAATATGCTGGAGAAACTCAGCGGGTGAGGCAGCATCTACAGAGCGAAGGAATAGGTGACGTTTTGGGTCGAGACCCTTCTTCAGAAGAAGAAAGGAAGAGGCGGAGACATTGGGCTGTGGGAGAGCTGGGAAGGGGAGGGGAAAGATGGAAAACAGAAGGACTACCTGAAATTGGAGGTCAATGTTCATACCGCTGGGGTGTAAACTACCAAAGCGAAATATGAGGTGCTGCTCCTCCAATTTACGGTGGGACTCACTCTGGCCATGGAGGAGGCCCAGGACAGAAAGGTCAGATTCGGAATGGGAGGGGGGAGTTGAAGTGCTAGGCCACTGGGAGATCAGGTTGGTTAGTGCGAACCGAGCGGAGGCTTCCGCTGATCTCACCGATGTAGAGCAGCTGACATCTAGAGCAGCGGATGCAATAGATGAGGCTGGAGGAGGTGCGGGTGAACCTCTGCCGCACCTGCAAAGACTGCTTAGGTCCTTGGATGGAGTCATGGGGGGAGGTAAAGCGACAAGTGTAGCATTTCCTGCAGTTGCAAGGGAAAGTACCAGGGGAGTGGGTTGTTTGGGTGGGAAGGGACGAATTGACCAGGAAGTTACGGAGGGAGCAGTCTTTGCGGAAAGCCGAACGGGGAGGCGATGGGAAGATGTGGCCAGTGTTGGGATCCCGTTGGAGGTGGAAAAAATGTCGGAAGATTATCTGTTGTATGTGCTGGCTGGTAGGGTGGAAGGTGAGGACAAGGGGGACTCTGCACTTTTTACGAGTTGGGGGGGGGGGGGGGGGGGGGGGGGGGGGGGGGGGGAGATGGGGAGTGAGAGCAGAGTTACGGGGTATAGAAGGGACCCTGGTGAGAGCCTCGCTAATAGTCAAAGAGGGGAAACCCCATTCCCTAAAGAATGAGGACATCTCCGATGTCTGCATTTGGAACACCTCATACAGGTTGCAGATACGGCGTAGACGAAGGAATTGGGAGCAGGGGATAGAGTCCTTACAGGAAGCAGGGTGGGAAGAAGTGTAGTCCAGATAGCCATGAGAGTCAGTGGGTTTATAATTGATGTCGGTCAGTAGTCCAGCATTAGTTTTTCCAGCATCTGCAGTTCCTTCTTAAACATAAAGGCTTAGATGACTTATGTTTGCCAGTGTTTGAGGATGGATTGTTTAGAACAGTCCCACTCATGCAGAAGGTACACACCATCCTAAACCAACAAGGGCACATAAAAAGCAGAATTGACAATTTACCATGTCATCAAAACCAGCAATGTAGGCCCAGTGACCAGGGAAAGGGTCATGAGTTGCATGGGTGCCTGGAGTTGATGGTAGAGTCGGAGTCATCACAGATTGCACAGGAATGAGGATTTCACTAAAGACTGGTTCTTCTACCAGTCTCTTCAGCGATTTGAAATGAACACACATACTTAATGTTGTGTTGTTCCCATCCACCTACAAAGAGAAATGTTGAAATATCAAACAAAATGCTAATATAAACTTGAGTTTCCAGTGTGCAATATATATTTAAATCCTGAACTTTAAAATATCAAATCCTCATAATTAGTTTGCAGCTAAATATTAATTGCTCCAATTTGGAATGTCTGAACCAAAATAATCCAGCGAAGAATATAGAGTACAATCCTGAGTTTGCCACAGGACTGATATTAAAAAAAAGTATTTCACCAGGTACTACAAATTGTGATAAGGAGTCATCAAACTAATTTCACAGGTCAGTTTATTCCCTCCAGTGGCAATAATTTGGGGAAATTGAAACCTCAGTTAGAAACTTGCAAAACCCTTAAAGAATGCCTTCAAACAAATGTCATACTAACTTGGATTGTTATCTCTGGAACGCCAGAGGTTGAGGGGAGACCTGATAGAAGTATATAAAATGATGAGAGGCATAGATAAGGTTTACAGTCAGCACCTTTATCCCACAGAGTGGAAATATCAAAGGGTAATGGGCATAGCTTTTAAGGAGAAAATGGCAAAGTCTGACACAGATTTACAGGGCAATTTTTTTTCTTCCCCTAACAGAGGATGGTGGATACCTGGAATGCATTGCTAGAGGTTGTGGCGGAGGCAGATGCAATAGTGATTTTTAAGAAATGTTTAGATAGGCACATGGATATGCAGGAATGGAGGGATGTGGATCATACGCTGACAGATGAGATTAGTTTGTCAGCATCATGTTCGGCTCAGACATTATGGGTCAAAGGGCCTAATCCTGTACTGTATTGTTCCATGTTATAACTTAGAATCATAGTCATACGGTGTAAAAACAGCCTATTTGGCCCAACCAGCCCACGCTGACCAATATTACACACGTCCCACCTGTCTGCATTTGGCCCATATCCATCTCAACCTATCCTACCATATATCTGTCTAAATAAGCATTGTGATAGTAATTGTGGTAAGTAATTGTGGTGGAATCAAGGGATATGGGGATTAAGCAGGAACAGGGCAGTGACTCTGGATGATCAGCCATAATCATATTGAATGGCGGTTCTGGCTCGAAGGGCCGAATGTTTCTATGTACTATCGAACGTTTAAGAAACATTTAGACAGGTACATGGATCAGACTGGTTTAGAGAGATGTGGGCTAAATGCAGGTAGGTGGGACGTGTAGATGGGACATGTGGGCAAGTTGGGCTGAAGGGCCCGATTCCATGCTGTATGACTCCATCTGCCTTAACTACCTCTTCTGGCAGCTTGTTCCATACACCTACCACCTTGTGTGTAAAAACATTGCCCCTCAGGTTCCCATTGAATCCTTCCCCCCTTACCTTAAACATATGTCCTCAATTCCTCAACTCTGGGTAAAAGACACTGTGTATTTACACTATCTATTCCTCTCATGATTTTCTACAGCACTATAAAGATCACCTCTCACCCTACCATGCTCCAAGGAATAAAGTCTGAGCCTGTTCAACCTCTCCCGACAGCTCATGCCCACGAGTCCTGGCAACATCCTCGCAAATTTGTTCTGCACCTTTTCTAGCTTAATGTCAACTTTCCTATAACAGGGCGACCAAAATTGAACACAATACTCTAAATGTGGCCTCACCAATGTCTTGTGCAACTGTAACATGACTTCCCAACTTCCATGCTCAATACTCTGTCTGATGAAGGTCAATATGCCAAAAGCCTTCTTGACCACTTGACTACCTCCGACACCACTGTCAAGGACTATGTACCTGCACTCCTAGATCCCTCAACTTAAAAAGTATAATAACAGCAAGTTCAAAATAAAGTTTTCGTCTCTGCTCGAACATCAAACATAATTATCAAAAACATAGAACAGATCCAAATCAAGGTCACACACAGAATGGAGCGAGCGACAGCGTGCATAATCCAGAATAGTTATAGTGTCCATTCTCATTTATCTACATTCTCCCGGCTGATTAAAACAATATTTGATCATCCTTGGATGTAGGATACTTTTGATGAAAATATTGTTCCCCAAGCAAGACAACACTGGAAATAAAATACCTTCCTCAAGGAAATGTGCACCCAAGATTCACTGCAGATATCAAGAAAAAACAAGTCGAAATATGGTTACATGATTCAAGTTCCTTTCCATCCTTCATATACTCACTGAAGTATCTCCCAGAAATACAAGGCAGCCAAATGATCTAATGAAATGGAAGAATTAAAAGGAAACTAATGTTTGTTGAAAGTTTAAAAAAAAATGAATGGCACTGAAAACCAATAAATCCCTTGGGCTTTGTCAGCATCCCAGAACACTAAAAGAGATATCATTAGAAATAGTGGATGCTTTGATTGCTATCATCCAGAATTCTACAGACTATGGAACAGATCCTGCAGTTTAGACAGCAAAGGTAACCCCATTAGTTAAAAGAGTGAGAATGACACTAGGAAACCATAGATCAAATGAGCCTTACATCAGGGGATGGAGAAATAATAGTCCATTTTAAAGAATGTGATAACAAGGAACGAGAAATATGGATAGAAATGTTGTCCTATTTACACTTTAATTTAATAAACACTGATCAAGGGCATTTTCACTCAATTTTAGGATTGTGAATCTTTACTTAAGATCATTGGACAATCTTAACAAACAGATAGGGAAATATACACATGAATTATACTAAAATAAAAGGCATGTACCGTTTTGTTACAAAGTTCCAGCAACTTTTCAGTGAGACGAGTGGCATCTCCTACAAACTTGCCTAAACGGCTCTCATCATTAATGGCCTTCTGAAGGATTTCCTTGCACCTATTCACTCGCGTCACGTAAGATGACTGCAAAAGAAAACAAATCTTTTACTTGTTGTACACCATTCCTACTTCATGGAAACAAAACAAACCAACAAATCATTTTGCTTTTTTTTTATGCAAAGGCTAATTTGTTAGCTCAATGGATTAGAAACACAACAATCAACCCTAAATCACCCACAATAAAAGCCCTAATTTTTTAGCAACACACCCAATAAAATTTAGCTCGAACATGAAAATGATTTATAGCCTGGGCAACATTTTTTTGGAAAGGCAAGAAGTTAAAAGTTTAATAAGGACTATACAATGGTATTTTATCACATTGCATTCAGTAGTAAGATTGTTAGACAGAAAAACTTGATTTTCATTAAACCATTATTTAGAATTTGAGTCCAGATGAACAAACC
This sequence comes from Okamejei kenojei, assembly GCA_035221665.1. Taxonomy (NCBI): domain Eukaryota; kingdom Metazoa; phylum Chordata; class Chondrichthyes; order Rajiformes; family Rajidae; genus Okamejei; species Okamejei kenojei. The sequence goes on along the minus strand of CM069144.1, from coordinate 51,648,548 downwards.
TGTCAACCTAATGAAAGCCCCACATAAGCATCCCCCATATTCACAGTACTCAGTCAATAAATGCTTTTTATCCCTCCATCCCACATTTTTTGTCAGAATTTGTGGTATCTTGGCTAGGTCAGTAAATTAATTGAATGTCGTTCTCAACCTTTGAAGCAGCAGCATAGATGCAACCACATTGCCATGAATCTTGTGTGGCATACATGCCAGTTTGGACAAGACCAGAATGTACATTTCCTTCCTTTATCATAAATTAAATAGAAAGGATTTTATGCCAATCCTACACCTGTGCAGCATCCTTTACGATATTATCCATTTATTTAATAACATGAATTTCACATTCCCAATTGTGATGGAATTTCAATACAACTCGTGATAGCCGATAATATAGTCTCAATAGTACCATCCTCTGATATGCATGAATCTCGCTTCCCTTTAAATGACATATGCAGAGATGCCAACCCTAAATTTAGTTCGCAGTAACATTCAACCCATTTGTCCGTAACAAATGGGTTAAATGCATTTCTCTCCGTACTTACTTGGGGTTGTTGCCGGCGGGTCTGCGCCTGCGCACTGGTGCAGATCAGCGGGCTGCCGGCGGGCGGGTGCGGCACATGCGCACTTGGCAAGGTTGCCGGCGGGTCTGCGCATGCGCACTGGGTGGGGGGGGGGGAGGCCCGGTGACGGGGCTGCCGCGAGCGGCCGGCTGGCGGCAAGAAAGTGCCGCTGATCGCGCGGGCCGGCACCGCCCGGGCTCTGGGCCGGGCGTGGCGTGGCTCGAAATGGCGCCAGGCCCGGCAACCCTCCCCCACTGCGCACGCGCGGCCACTGGGGCCCGGCAACCCTCCCCCACTGCGCACGCGCGGCCACTGGGGCCCGGCAACCCTCCCCCACTGCGCACGCGCGGCCACTGGGGCCCGGCAACCCTCCCCCACTGCGCACGCGCGGCCACTGGGGCCCGGCAAAGTGCCGCTGATCGCGCGGGCCGGCAAACCAGGGGCACATGGCGCCGGCGTTCACCACGGGAGGAACACCGGAGCGGCGGTGTTCCGTAACAGCATGTTTGGCTGCCGGAACACCGTAAAAAGGTTATTTCGCCGGGATAAAATACGGCGAATCCGGGACACTTGGCATCTCTGACATATGTAATGCAATAAAACTTCTGGCATCCCCAGGGCTTTAGCTGTGCCGGAATGGCAGATTATCTGGAGTATTCAATCTTACTCGTAATAAAGGGCCTGTCGAGTCTGGCGAGTTTGCCCTCAACTCATACTCGCAGCATGGTCGACATGAGGTCGTAGGAGGTCTTTGTAACTCTCCTTCATGCTCGAGAGTGGTCTCCACACACTAGAGGCCTCAGCTAGGTCACGGCGTTTTTTCAATATGTTAAAAAATGCCCACAAGTAAAAAAAGATTGCCATGGAAAAAAATCTATACTTTTTTTACTCGTAGGTTTAGTCGTAGTAGGTCGGCATGTTAGTCGTAGGAAATCGAGGGTAGACGAAGGTAGTCGTAGATAGTCTTCATCATAGTCGAAGGGAGGTCGACGGGGGTCGTCTTCACTCTTCACTATTCGGTGTCCAATTTTCCCGAAGTTAGTCGTAGCTGGTCTTCTACATAGTCGAAGGAGGTCTTCTACATAGTCGTAGCTGGTCTTCTACATAGTCGAAGGAGGTCTTCTACATGTCATTTTTTCAAACTCTTCTAAACTCGCCAATTAGGTCACCCAAGTGCGACGGCCCCTTAACACGTCAACACACTTTCAATTCACTTTTTTTTTTTTAATCGATGTTACAAAGCAGTACAATACACTTCCAGTGAACTCAGTAAGTTTTAAAAATGCTTGGGAAACAGGGACCCACTGTATTTAAAAGGAGTGCAGGAAACAGGATGCAAAACGCTGGTATTTCTCAAGAATGGGATGGCAGATTAAGGGAGTTTAACTGTACTTCAAATCACACCACTCCCTGATAACGAACAGAGAAAATTATTTTCAATGTTATCACTGAAGTTATTACTACATCACTTAATTACCTTGCACACAGCTGTCATCATCCACATAGCCTGCTGGGGATAGGCCAAAAAAACCTTCACAATAATACCTTTCAGTCGAGCAAACACATCATCATGGAAATGGCATATTCGTGAAATCAGCTGTGAGAATGCAGTTAGGAATTGGTAAGGAGCCAAGTAGTTTGTGTGATCCTCAATCACTTTATTAATTTTTTCAAGGTCTGTTCTCATGGCAATGCGATCAGCAGTGCGTCCCGATGCTGTGAAGGGAAGAATTGATATTTGTTGAAATTGTTTAAAATTTTATGTCAACACTTAGTTTGCTTCCCACATAAAGCAGACTTAAAAACAATTGGATTTATCTGGCGTTGGATGACCTCAGGACATCTCATTACGCATTATAGCCAATGATGCACTTTTAAAATGTATTCACTATGGTTATATAAAACAAACTGTTTAATCAGTGTCCATAAAAAACACAAAATATGACAAAGACTGTACAATCTGGTTTGTAATGTTGATTGTGTATTAATTATTGTCCAAGTACCATTGGGTCACTCTTCCTTCCAAAATAGTGTCAATTGTGGAGGTGATGGGGCAAAAGGGAGGGGTGGAATTTTCTGTGAGCAGGTGGGATTTTGGACTCCCAGAAGATAACACATCCAAATTCAGTACTTCTCTAGAAAGGCCCTGACCCGAAACTTTGTCTGCCCATTCTCTCCACAGATGCTGCCTGGCCTGCAAGGTTCCTTGAGCACTTTGTGTTTTACTCAAAATTCCAGCAGCTGCAGTACCTTGAGTCTCCTCAATACTTCACTCGAGGGTGAATCTGGATTTTACCTTTTGAATTCCTGGATCGGGAGTGAACTTGCAAATTTTTTGACCCAGGTACAAAATGAACCACAACCGAAGTAAAAATAAATGTTCCTACCCTTTTCCAATTCGTAGGCTTTTGCTCCATAATCAAGCCATAATGATAACATTCTAGGCATAGATTGGTAGATGAATTGATTTCCAAACCGCAGAGACCTGTCATTTAATATATGGAAATATACTTTGCATTATTCATATGCAGTAATATAGCCTGAACAATTTCTTGTGACCGTAAAATACTTTCACCTCCAACTCGATTTTTTGACGATTACAGATCTATGTACTAGCGGTCTGATAACATGCAGCATTGAGGAAAGTAAAAAAAACAAAGATACTTGATGATCCAGACAATCATTTTGCTGAATGTATGAAATTAAGTTGAGAATTACCTGGCTTTGTGATCTGGGATCAAGAACCATTTTAAATTCTTGGCTTGCTCAATTGTTCTTACCATCATTTTCAAGCAAGTTTATAAATCCAACTTCCCTACAGCGTAAACGTACATGTGTTAAATTGATGTGGCAGTTTTTTTTTTCAAAAAGAATTGACACTCAACTCACCAAATGCCCTCATTGACATATGACTCACAACACTTGCTCTCATGTATCCAATGGCAGTTTTTTTTTGCAAAGAAGATCAAGGGTATATGGAACAAACTGCCAGAGGAGATAATTGAGGCAGGTAATACAACAATAATTAAAAAACATTTGGACAGCTACATGGATAGGACAGGTTTAAAGTGATATATATACTATACTGCTATAAAATACTATACTGATACAATACATTGCTGGAAAACTAATGAGCTGGTGTCATCAGCATCAATGGCATTGTAGAAGAAATAGTCAAGACCTTCAAGTTCCTAGGCATGAATATGACCAAAAATTTGCCCTGGTCCAGCTATATTGAAACTACAGCCAAAAATAGCACACAAACGCCTCTATTTCCTCAGGAGACTAAGGAAGGTCGGCATGTCTCCAATGATTCTTAACAACTTCCACAGGTGCACTGTAGAAAGCATATTATTGGGTCGCATCACAGCTTGGTCGTGGAACATCTTTCCCCAAGACCATAAGAAATTGCAGAGTTGTGGATGTCGCCCAATCCATGATGCAGATCAGATTCCTCATGGTCGACACCTCACTCTATCTGAGAAAAACAGCCAACATAATCACGGACCTTTTTTCACGCCAGTCAATTCAATATTCTACCATCAGGCAGAAAATACAAAAGCTTGAAAGCACGCATCACCAGATTTGGCAACAGCTTTTTCTCATGAGCTAGGATGTAGGCTATATATTCTGCATGTGAGTTGGATGTGGCCCTTGTGGCTAAGGGGATCGGTATGGAGAGAAGGCAGGTACGGGATACTGAGTTGGATGATCAGCCATGATCATGCAGGCTCGAAGGGCTGAATGGCCTACTCCTGCTATTTTCTATGTTTTCTATATCTTCTAACCTAACTCCTCACAGAAGCTGGACTTCTCTGTAACTGCATTGCTTTCTGCAGAAAAACACTATATTCTGCATTCAGATTTTTTCTCCACAAACTATCCGTTGTGTATGGCTTGAATGTACTCGTGTATAAAATGTTTGATTGGCTAGCATGCAAACAAAAGCTTCTCACTGTACCCCAGTACATGTGACAATATTAGACCAATACCTGCTAGGGAGTATCTTTCCACAACAATGTACAGTCAAGGTCTTGCTTTTAGAGTGCATTTAGAAAAAAAATGTTTAGATTCAAACAGACCTCACACTCTTTTATCAGCAAATAAAAGCTAAACTCATGTAAACCATATTCACAACTTGCTTTTAAAGAACACATGGTTCACTTGAACCAGCGACTTACGTGCCAAAATGAAGGACGATATAGCGAATTAAATCTCCTTGCTTTTCTATCTTGTTATCTGTTACCATTGGCATTAGTTTGTCATAGTATTTTGCCAAGTAAAAATGTCCATCTTCCCAGTCTGATAATAAACTGGTCACTTCCTGTAAAGATTAGATTGGAGATTTTTGGAATTGAAGGAAATAGCAGCAAACAAATTAATTAAAAAGCAACAACTGCACCCAGTTTCCGAGTCAATTAAATAATCTAGATGAAGTCTTTGCAGCATATTGGTCTAGTTATATCAAAATGTTCCTGCATTATTTATTTTAGTTGTATTCCACAAAACTACTTTCAAATCAGTCAACAAATAAAAATAAACTTATTTGTTATCAGACCATGAAATATAAAATGTTAATCTTGGTAGTTTGTGTGTTTAAAAACCCATTTAAAATTCCATACTCTGTCTTGCATTCTGTTCCATTCCCTGGGCGAGGTTGAAGCTTATCTATTTCTTGCAGTGCAAGAGTGCCTCTGGGTTTCTCATTTAGTTTTGAATCTCTCTTACGAGCAAACCATCTACCCGAATAGTTGAGAAAAGATTAGAAGCATGCTATGTGCAGAACAATAAGTAATAAAGTTAGTAATGTAGATATCATGGTTCTCCCCATCAGCTTATAGAAATGGTATGTACTTAAATTGCACTCAGTCTACAATTTTAAAGAACTATAATGCAGGGTTAGAGTAATTGAACCCAAATTAAAGTGGAGTGCCTTTTCTTCCTTTATTTATTTTTATTCCAGGGTCAGGCGAGAACTTGTTGCCAAATTTACTTTACAAACTAAGTAGTGGCTGCATAATATAAATATAACCACAGATGCATTTCAGATTACCTTATATTTTTTCATAACAGCATTGCTTTCAAAATTAGCTGTCTCTTCCATGAAACGTCCAACCAACAACGTAGCTTGTCCCTTTATCAAACAGCTTTTGTCATTGCTTAATTCAGTTTCTGTTTCTCCAAAACACAACTCAACACCTTTCTGAAGGACTATCAAGGCTTTGTGGACATCCCCCTGGAAGCAAACATAAAACAACTTAGTTTCCAAGGATTAAATTATGATATCAGTGAATCAATGTGATGAACATTGATTTGAAAAGCTTTACTAAACATTTTATATAAACATACTGCATTCCTAGCCTGACCTTTAATATTAAAACTCTCTTTCCAAGCTGTTATATAAAACAAGTACATATGAAGTGAAACGGTAATGATTAGTACCAGCGACCAACAATACCAGTCAAAGGTGCCACAAGAAAACAGGTATAGAAAAGTCATATTGGCATATTTTGAAGTAGGGTTTTCATTAATAACTGTGGAACTCAGTGGGAAAATGAAGACTAAATTAATCATTGCCAATAAAAAGAATAGCAAATAAACTACTATCAGGCATAACAGCAGTGATTCTGGTTTTTGAATTTTACTGTAGTTGTCACGTCTTTAATATATGATTGTTATATATGAAGAAAGCAGCTTTAAACAACACTATTTGGAAGGTGGATGGCAGCACAGTTCAATGCTGACTTCCCGTGTGATCTTTGGAATTGGCGCATTCCCTGACCATGTGGGTTTCTTCTGGCTTCCTCCCACCCATAAAATAGGTGGCTTGGTAGAATAATTGGTGACTGTTAATCATCCCTGGTGAAAGAGTTAATTAGAATGTGGAGAGAACAAAATAAGATTAGTCACAAAAAGCTTGAGTAACCCAGTGGGACAAACAGCAACTCTGGAGAGAAGGAATGGGTGACGTTTTGGGTTGTGACTGTTCTTTAGAAGGGTTCTTCTCTCCAGAGGTGCTGCCTGAATGGCTAAGTTACTCCAGTTTTTCGTGTCTATCTTCAGTTTAAACCAGCATCTGCAGTTTCTTCCTATACAAAATAATAGTGTAGGATTAGGACAGGATTAGTGTAGGATATGTAAATAAATGGCTGCTTGATCATAGGAGCAGAATTGTTTTTTTGCACTGTATGACACTGTGATGGCCAAATATAAATACAGATTAATGAATCTGCAAACAAAATCAAATGCCAACTATAGGTAATGTTTCCAGAGGAAACTACATCAATTATTCAATATAGCAGTCGTTAGATATAACTGCTTCGCCAATTAACAGTCGAAGCGAGTGTGAAATTGAATTATTCTAGAGATAAAATTACATTTATTTGTCTTAGTGTAAATACAATGGGGTTGATTTTGAGTTTATTTAATGTGTACAAGCGGGTTTTTACATATTAATAGCTAAATTTTTATTCTGAAATATCCTGAAGCCAATAATAGTTGCCAATATACAAAAAAAATCATTAAGCTTCCAATTTACATTAGACATATCTCCTATTCTTTCCCTGTTCACAAAAATCTGCAAACGATAGCTCGTCAACTTTGAACATACCTTGGACCAAAGCCACTTGGCTCTTTCAACATAAAGCTCAGGTAATCTGGATTCTCCAGCATTAAGCAGGGCATTATATGCAGTTTGATGATGTCCTGCTTTTCTGGCAACTCTGGCACTCTGTAGCCAACATTCTCCAACCAACTTGCTGTAGTCAGCCCTAATAAAATTCACATATTAAAATGTAAATACACAAGAGAAGTATTCGTAGGCCATGCTGGTCCATCATTCAATAAGATCACAGTCAATCTTCTACCTCAGCTCCACCTTCCTACTATCCTTATATTAGAAATATTTAACAATTCAAAGACATAATTTAGTTCCTTTTCAAAACCACATTATATTATTTTCCTTTGGTCCCATACCAAAGCAAGATAGTTACCTTCCCTATTAACTATTCCCATGCTTCTGTCATTCACTTCGTGGAGATGCTCCAACATAGTGTCTCCTTACGACTGTGAGAGACCTGGGGCTTCGGTGCTGCTGTCCAGAGACAGTACAGCTGAAACCCGAGATCAAGCATAGACCGTGTATATAAGTTACAACATCCAGCATTTTAACCTTTCTGCGCCACAATGTATTATGTAGATAAAATTTCTTTTGAAATGATGCACAAATGCTTTTATCATAAATGACTCAAAAATAATGACTTTAGTAAACTTCTAAATGCCTTCACCATTGGTTTCCATTTTTGCAGTGTCCAAATGGGGAGTAATTCAAGTTTAATAATTCATGTTTGGCCTCATCAATTCTTTCCGATGGTTTTTATGCCATTTCACGGAATTAATTTCATACTTTTTTTTTAACAAACTAGTATGGTCTGAAGCATTATTTAAAAGTAACCTAAATAAGATATTATAAGCATATTTTCAATTATTATACAATGAATTGATCCAGACCGCAGGCCTCATTATCCTGGGAAATTCTTTGTAATATTTTTACCACTCCACTAATGGAGCAATGTATCATTTCAGAAAAATGTAAACAAAATATATCAACATACGTTTTATTAACACTGAGCAATGCTCTGCGCAATGCCAAGAGTGGCTCCTTTGCACGAAAGGAATTCTGAGTCATTTCTAGACGAGCCTGCCAATTAAGAGGATGCGTGTGGTATTCCCTCTGGTTCAAGGGCTGCTGGTGAAACAGTTCTTTGACACTGTGTTCCAGCTCACATAACATATGCAACCTGAACAAACAAAATATATCCTAAATTAATAAGGCAGCAATATGTCTGGAAAATAAATATCTGAAGTGATCTCATTCCCAATGATACCTGACAATGTACTCATAACCACGCTGATACGACCCTCGTTCAAAACTTGCTGCAGAGAGTGGCACAATCTGTTCTGCTCGTGTAACCTGCAGTTGTTCATAGAAGCCCTCCACATTGCTCTGCTTAGCAAGTAGTAAAAGCTGGCCAAGTCTCACACTCCAAGTGCAGGATTTCTGCTCTGAAAGAAAGTTTGTTATGAAAGGTCAGAGGAAATATTATTTAACATAAAGCAACAACTATGACATTTGCGGCATGACCATTAGAGTTCGATTGCTATGCTTTTTGTGGTTTATGAACATTTCACAGGAAATATCTACCACATACGAGCAAAAAAATAAATCTTAAATTAGAGATCACTCAAACAATGGTCTAAAATACATTCTGGTTTCCATAGTCAATTATTTTTATGATGCAGAACTTATCAGTTATGGCCCAGGATGACTTGCTTCCATTGCATTTCTGTGTATTCCAAGGAAGCTGATGAGGTGAATATGACGAACAATGTCAAACTGACTCTGCAAAGTGAGGCAGTAGCTACTTGTCAACATGGATGGAAGGTAATTTGGGGATGATTAACTTTTTGCGCCATTTATGCTGCAATTCGGTCTGTTACTGACTAATATTCTCAGTTTTAATCATATCCCAAACCCTTACTTCTTGAAATAAAATTTGATTTATTCCTTAAATTACTGCATTGAATCATAGAAAACAGGTGGATGGAATTTGATCCATTAAGTCTGTTCCATTTCAATAAACAATTCAGTTGTCTACCCATTATATAATTCATATTTTCACAAATTTTGTCCTTGACTTTTTCATCCAATTATCTAATTATTTTTCAAAGACTAATTCTAAATTTGCTTCAACCACAATTTGCTAGTGCAATTCAAATCCCAGTCACTTATTGCATAAAAGGAGCAAGAGAAAGTGACTGAATCAAGCCCTGAGTAAACGTGTATGTAAAATATTTCCTCCAAATGCTATTTGCAAACACAAGAATTATTTACCTCAGCAAAGCACTGGTATTTTAGTCACTCACTGTATGTTTAATTCTAACCTTTATTTTACCCTCTTTATTACCTGTAGTTACATAATTCTGTAGCAACTCCCACTGGGTCAGTTTCCAAGCTGCCTCCACTCTGTAAGTGTTCAGTTCATTGGTCCACTCAGCCCTGACAGCAACAACCAAAGGTAATAATTTCATCTTATCAAGAAACAAATAGTTCTGTTGTTCATTGTACTGACTTTAATAAATGAATGCGAGGTTAAATTTTTACAAAGGTTTGTGGAAATGTTAAAAAAATTCTTACTTTCCACCCAGCTAAGAATTCAATTCCCCCATTTTATTTCAACAGAAAAATCTTAAATATTAAACAGTTTAAGGACACAAATCCTATATATCTAATGTTTTATGTGAACAGATTATGATTCTTCCTAAAAAATACATGTTTGCATAAGACAACAATTCCAGGTTAAATAATTATCCATTCTTCATTAACCACATAATCTGCACTTATTTACATTATTTTATCATTTTAGCTTGAGAAGTAAAAATAAAATAAGTTGCTTCTTTTTTTACCTCGCGATTGATTTTAAGAGGAAAGTTAGATAATTTCATTATAAAGTTTAAAAAAAAAAAGTTAACTGTACACATTCAATTATACACATTGGTGATAATTTTCCGAATGTTCTATTTGAATTCATTCAGGATCAGTTCCTGTGGATTGGAGGGTAGCTAATGTTATCCCACTTTTTAAGAAAGGTAAGAGAGAGAAAACAGGGAATTATAGACCAGTTAGCCTGACATTGGTGGTGGGAAAGATGCTGGAGTCAATTATAAAAGATGAAATAGTGGCACATTTGGATAGTAGTAACAGGATCGGTAATTTACGAAGGAGAAATCATGCTCGACTAATCTTCTGGAATTTTTGGAGGATGTAACTAGGAAAATGGACAAGGGAGAGCCAGTGGATGTAGTGTACCTAGACTTTCAGAAAGCATTTGATAAGGTCCCACATAGGAGATCAGTGGGCACAATCAGGGCACATGGTATTGGCGGTAGGGTGCTGACGTGGATAGAAAATTGGTTGTCAGACAGGAAACAAAGAGTAGGAATTAACGGGTCCCTTTCGGAATGGCAGGCAGTGACTAGTGGGGTACCGCAAGGCTCCATGCTGGGACCGCAGCTATTTACAATATACATCAATGATTTAGATGAAGCAATTCAAAGTAACATTAGCAAATTTGCAGATGACACAAAGCTGGGTGGCTGTGTGAACTGTGAGGAGGATGCTATGAGAATGCAGGGTGACTTGGACAGGTTGGGTGAGTATGCAGATGCAGTTTAATGTGGATAAATGTGAGGTTATCCATTTTGGTGGCAAAAACAGGAAGGCAGATTATGATCTAAATGGTGTCAAGTTGGGAAAAGGGGAAGTACAACAGGATCTGGGGGTCCTTGTTCATCAGTCAATGGAAGTAAGCATGCAGGTACAGCAGGCAGTGAGCAAAGCAAATGGCATGTTGGCCTTTATAACAAGAGGAGTTGAGTAAAGGAGCAAAGAGGTCCTTCTGCAGTTGCATAGCGCCCTAGTGAGACCACACCTGGAGTATTGTGTGCAGTTTTGGTCCCCTAATTTGAGTAAGGACATTCTTGCTATTAAGGGAGTGCAGCGTAGGTTTACAAGGTTAATTCCCCGGATAGCAGGACTGTCATATGCTGAGAGAATGGAGCAGCAGGGCATTGTATACTCTGGAGTTTAGAAGGATGAGAGGGGATCTTATTGAAACACATAAGATTATTAAGGGTTTGGACACGCCAGAAACATGTTCCCGATGTTGGGAAGCCAGAACCAGGGCCACAGTTTAAGAATAAGGGGTAAGCCATTTTGAATAGAGATGAGGAAACACTTTTTCTCACAGAGAGTTGTGAGTCTATGGAATTCTCTGCCTCAGAGGGCGGTGGAGGCCGGTTCTCTGGATACTTTCAAGAGAGAGCTAGATAGGGCTTTTAAAGATAGTGGAGTCAGGGGATATGGGGAGAGGACAGGAACGGGTTACTGATTGGGGATGATCAGCCATGATCACATTGAATGGTGGTGCTGGCTCGAAGGGCCAAATGGCCTGCACCTATTGTCTATAAAGTTATTTTCAAGGGGCCCCAAGGTTAATTAATATTGTGATTTATTTCACATTTGTCTTAGTTACACCATAGCATATCTTTTAAAAAATGATTCTTATTGCTAGTTACACGATTGTGAAAGCCAAGGATGCCCCAGAGACCACATTTATTTGATCAATGCCAGCCATACCCTTCACAGTAATTATTAAACAACTGGATTTAACAGCAACCAGGTGCTTTATTAAAAATATAGAACTCACTAATATGAAGCGATTTCAGGATTTTTTTACTTTCCATGAGTAATATATTTAAAAAGTTGAGTAAACTAAGGCTGTACCTGCTTGCAAGCACTCCATTAACCTGAGTGAGGACGGTGGATAACTGACCAAGCCCAAGCATAGATTTCATCAATCCATGATAATGAATAATCTGATTTAAGAGAAAAAGGAAGTCACTTTCAACCCAGTCCTTCCAAGAACCATATATAGTGCTCATAACCATTACTTGGATTACACTGATCACATATACATACATAACCTCAATAATTACATGGATTGAGATCACATAACATGGCATTTAATCACATAATCAATGTGGGTACTTTCTGGAAAAGTATACTAAAGACGTGGAAAGCAAAGTGACCTGAAGAATTACAGCTTGTGGGAATGGCTGGACATGAAATACACATGGGAATAGATGTGAACAGACCACACGTATTATTATGAGCAGTTTTGGGCCTCATATCTGAGGAAGGATGTGGTGGCATTGGAAAGGGTCCAAAGTAGGTTTACGAGAATATTCCCACCAGGACGGCTCTTAGTCTGTACTAGCTGGAGTTTGGAAGGATGAGGGGGTATCTCATTGAGACATATTGAATAATGAAAGACCGAAATAGAGTGGATGTTTCCAAGAGTACGACCAGAGAGCACAGCCTCAGAATAAAAAGACGTACCTTTGGAATGGAGATGAGCAGGAATTTCTTTAGCCAGAGGATGGTGAACTTGTGGAATACATTGCCACATACAGCTGTGGAGGCAAAGTCATTGGGAATTTTTAAAGTGGAGATTGGTTGGTTCTTGATTAGTAAGGGCATCAAAGGTGACACGGGGAAGGCAGGAGAATTCGGAGGGAAAAATAGATCACCCATGACTGAATGGTAGAGCAGATCCAATGGGCTAAATAGCCTAATTTTGTTCCTATCTCAGGAAGTTATTATTCAATCACAAGAAAAGAAAGATCATTGCTGAGCCAAACCCAATATTTTATCCTGCCTATCCAGCTGATCAATGTCCATCCTCTGACATTTCCTGGCTTTAAAGCAATGTAAGCCAATTGCAATACAAGTGCTCCAGTTGTTTATAGCATATTTAGAATGGATGAGGGATCAAATCTAGGGCAGCCAAGCCTGTGCAGCTCAGTTGCACATGAATGCATTTAACTGCCAAGCTACAGAAAAGATCAATTTGTAATAAAGAATCTCTAAAATTATACTGACCCTCATGAATCGGTTCCATTGAAAATTAGAGCTTCAGTGTCATACAATTGTAGATTACATCCAATTATTTTCAATTGCAAAAAAATTGACAGTTACCTCTTCAGGTTCCAACTGAATAGCTCGATCATAGCATGCAGTGGCATCTCTCAACAGTCCGCTGCTTTCATGTTCTAATATTTGTTCCCTGAGAGATGGTTCCCCTTTATGAATCGCAGAAACCCCAGCCACTCCATCTGGTTCATGCATTGCAGCATATAGCTTCTGTACTTGGAACAAAAACTTTGCTGTAATGTCTACTTACAACTTGAACAAGTAATATGCACAACTATTTAATGGGCTTGATCTCTAAGGTCTTTTAAGACAATATTGTGGACATTTCACATTTACCAAACATGTGATTAATCTTCCATTGAGAATAACACAGCAAAATGTAGATTATAGACAAAAAAATGCTGGAGTAACACAGCAGGTGAGGCAGCATCTATGGTGAGATGAATAGGCGACGTTTCGGGTCGGGACCCTTTTTCAGACCTGAAACGTCGCCTATTCCTTCTCTCCACCCGCTGAGTTTCTCCTGCATTTTTTGTCTACCTTCAATTGTTCCAGCATCTGCAGTTCTTTCTTAAACAAAATGGCGATTTTAGTTTGTATTCAACAGAAACCAGGAAAATATTAATAAAGCACAATGCTCTATAGTGAGGGGTGAAGAGAACTAGTTTTTTTCAATACAATAAATAATAAATTCCTTTTGAGATAGTACGACCCAATTCCAGAGAGTAGTAGAATGTAAATTCTTTGTGGATTATGAGGAGATATTTTTTTAATGCTGAAACATAACAGATTTATTTCTAGATTTACAATCGCTGACCATCTGGCAAGTTTCTAGTACTTATCTACTCCATTGACCTGCAAAAATCCAAGGTGCTGCTGAATGTTCTCTTTCTTTTCTGTAATGAAAGACTCAAAGTGCATCACTGCACGGGTGTAAGCTTTGGATCGAAAAGAAGCTATAGCAAGCAGATCCTGGGGTATGAGCTCCAGAAAGGCAGTGACGTTTTTATATTCTTCATATTGAGAGCTTGAAACTGCAAATAAAAAAGTAACACTTCATACAGGCAATCATATTTTGTCCAATATACAGCTTATCTCCAGAGGCACAGCCACATGTATTGCTTAAAAAAAGTGTATTTTATTCATAAGCATACAAGAATTTAAAATGAAATCAAAATAAATATTGCATACATCACTTGTATCTACAAAATTAAGCAATAGCTGTTCTGATGCTACACAAACGTTTATATGACGTGAATCTCCCATCACCAATGCAAGATATATTTATTTAAAACCTCACTCCTGCCCATTCCTGTCTTTACTAAGGCAAGAATATAACAACACATTTACACACATTGGTCGATTAGTTCATATTTGAAACTTTTGGGCGGCGCATCTGGTACATCTGCCTCCCAACGCCGGAGACTCAGATTTGATCCAGACCTTGGTTGCCGTCTGTGTAAAGTTTGCAAGTTCTCCCTGTGACTGTGCAAGTTTCTTCCCATATCCCAAAGATGTACAGGTTTGTAGGTTAATTGGACTCTGCAAAATTGCCCCCAAGTCTGTAGGGAGTGAATGAGAAAGTTCTATGTTGATCTATGTTGCAAGAGTCTAGCAGAGTGGCCTGGACAGCAACTGGGCTTTAGGAAGAGCAACGGGGAAGGTCTGCCTGTCTGGCCTGATGCAGGATTCAAGAGGCGATCCCCCAGTGCAACAGGTGGGAAACCACAACAGGATTGATCTTCGCCACAAAATTACATGTGGGTGTCCAGCAGCAGAACAAACCAACATTAAGTTCAGGACTTTGTATTTCACAGCATGGGGATGGAATCCTAGAACTGCAGTTCCAATTGGAACCATGAGCAAAAGTCAACAAAATTTAACTATCAATTTCTAAAAAGTACAATGTGGCAATTTACAAGTCAAGTCAAGAAACAACATGTGTGGTAGTATGTACACAGTACAAATAAAATGTACATTTAATAGACACCACGTCCCACTAAACATTATTTCTCTGCATGTATTTCAAGGAAGAACCAAACACACCAGTAAGAACACTAAGTACTGGAGTAACTCAGCAGGTCAGGCAGCATCTCCGGAGACCATTTCGAGTTGGGACTCTTCTCAGGCTGCAGGTGAAGAGAAAGAAAGCTGGAAAAGTAGCGGGAATCACAGGTATGGCAAGTGTACTCAGTTTATTTGTACTGTGTACATCATACCACACATGTTCTTTCTTGACTTGCCTCTTAAATTGCAACGTTGTACTATATGGAAAGCGACTGTTGTATTGTGTTGACCTTTGCTAGTGGTTCCAATAAGGATACAAAGGACACTTATTATCACATACACCAATGGTGTAGTGAAATTTGACTTGCCATTGCAGCACACAAATAAAGATAAGACACAACATTAAAGAATTTAACAATAAACATAAAAACATCCCCCCACAATGGTTTCCACTGTGGGGGAAGGCAGCAAAGTCCAGTCCCGTCCCCTGTTCACCCATAGTTGGGCCCATTGTGGCCTCCGCAGTCGCCAGTCGCATTCGGGGGGAGGGGGGGAGAGAGGGGGAGGAAGTTAATTAAATTAGGGACACAGCATGGAAACAGGCCCTTCGGCCCACCAAGTCCATGCCGATCACCCGTTTGCACCCGCACATCTTTGGAATGTGGAGGAGACCAACGTTATATTGTACAGAGAGAACGTGCAAACTTCACACAGACAGTGACCCAGGTCAGGGTCGAACCCAGGGCTTGGAATTGGCCAGATTTTCCCCACTACGTCCACATAAGCTCACAAAATAAACCACCACCAATTGGCGCATTTCACAGTAACATCATCAACATCTGCACTCCGGGGCGTTTGATGCTTTGTAGTATCTTGGTTCTGGTTTGTACCCCAAGGCCGTTCTCTTCCTGCGAGTAGTCCCCACCATCTGGCATGTCATCACTTCCGCCCAAACGCCGATATTAATGCTGACAAATTGGCCCTCTCACGCACGTTTTTGTCACATGCCGTTTGTGCACATTGGATTGTAACTGCTGAGATATCTGCGTGGACCAATGGAGAAGGGAGAAATGGTGTCGCTAACTCCAGTAACTCCAGCAGCGCCGGAGACCTGGGTTCGATCCTGACTACGGATGAAGCGCCCGTCTTTATACCCGCAGCAGCTCAGCTGGCGAGAATGTTCATCGCCAATGACCTATGACCTGGGCACGCGCAGTCGGAATATCGAACTCGCTTATGGGAATTGTAGTTCTGCAGTGAGAGAGGATCTCACAGAACTCCCGTCAGAGAAAGGAGAACTTCTTCAATGTAGACATGCCTCGAGATTTTGCTGTGGAGCAGTCAAAAGGTAAAAAAGGAATTGCAGATACTGATTCACAAAAAAAGACAGTGTTGGAATAACTCAGTGGGTCAGGCAGCATCTCTGGAGAACAAGGACAGGTGACATTTCAGTTCCCGACCCCAAATGTCACCTATCCACGTTCTCCAGAGATGCTGCCTGACCCGCTGAGTTACACCAGCACTTTGTGCCTATTTGTATAAACCCTCTTGTTTCTCCAAGAGACTAGATGTTCAGAAAAGTAATCTGGATTCTAAAGTAAGCTTCTTCCTTTAAAAGCATTAGCTTGTAACTTTTTTTTTTTTAATTTCATTTTTCAGATTTTGTTGAAGCAGTTTGACTTTCTCACTGCTGTTTTCATGTCACATCAGCAGCCAGAAATTTCCCAAAGACTAAATCTCTCAGAGAAGGTGGTTATTGCTTGAGAAACCATCAGAAGTGCATTGTTTTAAAAACTCACCATTAGGGCCCCCTCTGTCCCTGCTGGACCTGCCTCCACTTTTATCAGAGCTGAGAGCTTGAAGTGTGTGCCTGGACCACTGTGCAAGATGATCTAACATGGAGAAAACAGTCTGTGTGCTCAATTGGCTCAGGTCTGAAGCACTGTCCTGCAACCTTCTATCCCAGGACTCATCATGTTTTAGAACGGCCATCATCTCACAGTAGACCTGAAGAAAAAATAAAATCCACAAGATATTGACTTATAAACTTCTCAACTAAATCAACTTGGGTATAGAAGTTGGGAGGTCACATTGTTATAAGACATTGGTGGGGCCACATTTAAAGTATCGTGCTCAGTTCTGGGCACCATGTTGTTGGGAATATCATCATACTAAAAAAGGTGCAGAGAAGATTTGCGAGGATATTGCCAGGACTCGCGAGCCTGAGCTATGGAGAGAGATTGGGCAGGGTATTCCTTGGAGCACAGGGGGATGAGGGGTGATCTAATACAGGTGCACTAAATCATGAGGAACAGATCAGGTAGCAGAGTCTCTTACCCCAAGTTGGGGAATTGAGAACCAGAGGCCATAGATTTAAGATGAGGGGGGGGGGGAAAGATTTAACAGGAATCTGAAGGGTAACTTTTCACACAAAGGATGGTGTGTGGAACGAGGTAGCTGATGTACTAATGCAACATTTAAGCAATATTAAGACAGGTACATTGATGGAACGGTTTTATGGGCCAAATGCAGGCAGGTGGGACTAGTGTACATGGGACATATTGGTTGGTGTGGGCGAGTTGGGCCGGAGGGCCTGTTTCTGCGCTGTATAATTTTATGACGATTTAACTATTTATAACTAATTCACTGAACAGAGGATTTAATCAGATTGAGAGTGAGCAACAATATGATCACTTTTTTCATGCTGAGCATTTGAATTCTGATACTGGCAATAGATTAAAGAAAACTTTGAATCGACAATCTCTCATATCTTCCACAGCAAGTTAGACAATTAGACATATAGAACATAGACGCCCACGGCGTCCGTCCTGAGTGTGTTGTTAAATTAAACTTTTTTTTTTTTTAATTTTTTTTTAATTAGAAGTAAATACATAATAAAAAGCATTTTGTTTGTTATAGTCATACGTTATTAATATTATTTATATTAACAATTGTATCGTAATTGCAATTCTTTATATATTTAATTTTTACATAGATAGAAAATAGTAGAAAAAAGAGAGAAAAAAAATGGCGTATTCACTGATTATGCATCATTGGAGCTATATCCGTGGATTATAAAATATAATTCTTCATCTATTCCTTAATTCAGGTTTCAGTCAGGTTCTCGTGCCGAACCAATTTGCCCCTTCAAATATTCAATAAATGGGGACCATATTCTTATGAATAGTTCTTGTTTGTCCATTAAGACAAATCTTAATCTTTCCAAATGTAGGGTCTCCGACATTTCCATTGTCCACATTTTAATTGTGGGGGTTATAGGGCCTTTCCAGAATTTTAATATTAATTTTTTCCCAATTATTAAACTATAATCGATAAAAGTTCTTTGGTTCGTTGTGAATAATTGATTTGGTTCTAGTATTCCTAATATTATTAATTTTGAATCAGGGACCAAATTGGTATTGACAACTTCCGAAATTATCTTAAAAATTTCCGTCCAAAAATTATTAATTTTTGTACAGCTTACAAATGTGTGCGTAAGATTAGCCTCTAAGTGTTGATATTTATCATAAATAGGGGATACACATGGAAAAATTCAGTTTAATTTGGTTTTTGAATAGTGCAATCTATGTAAAACTTTAAATTGTATTAAAGAGTGTCTAGCATTTAACGAACAGTGATGTATATGTTGTAAGCTTTCATCCCATATTTCTGGCCCTATTATTTGGCCTAGTTCGTTTTCCCATGATTGCCTATATATTTCCGTCCTGGGTGCATCATTATCCAATAAAATATTATAAATATAAGATATCAATTTTTCTGTGTTCGGGTATTCAAGCATTCATCAAGAATTTCTGTCTTTCTATTTCTTTAATCCTGTGTATTTGACTTGGCATAGTCTCTGATTTGTAGATATCTAAAGTAGTCTTTTGAATGAAGCCCATAAATTTGTTGTTGTTCCTGAAATGAGAGAAAGGAATTGTTCCTATAGAGATCGCCCATCTTAATAATTCCATGATTTTTCCATTGTAAAAAACCTCTATCCATCATTGAGGGTTTAAATGTAGCAATAAATTAAACTTTATGCCTGCACATGACCCACATCCTTGCATTCCCTATCGTAACTCTTTCCACCACCACCCTCAGCAATGCATTCCAGGCCCCCGCCACTGCGTGTAATAAAAACACATGCCCTTCTTTTAAACTTTCCCACTCTGACCTTAAAGCTATGCCCACTAGTATTTGATATTCCCAGTAATGGGCCAACCACAACTGCTCACCATACTACAACAACTAATGTTTTATAAAGCTCCAACATTACTTCCTGATTCTCACACTGAATGCCCCTACTAATGAAGGCAAGCACACCATGTGCCTTCTTCAGTGCTCTCTCTACCTGTGTTGCTGCTTTCATGGAGCTATGAACCTGGACCATCAAATCCCTCTGTACAGCAATGCCGTTCAGGGTCCTGTCTTTAACTGTATACTTTGCCCTTAGATATGATCTTCCAAAGTACAACACCTCATACTCGGGGGTTAGCCCAATCTGCCATTTCCCACGCCTACATCTGTAACTGACCTATATCCCGAGTATCTTTTGACAGCTTTCTTCACTGTGTGCAACTCCACCATTTTTTGTGTCATCTGCACACTTACTGACAAGTCCATCTACACTTTCATCCAAATCATTTATATGCGGGTATACAGTATCTGCGATAGCTTAATAATTGCATTCCTAAACAACCTTGCATTATAGAAAATAGTGTTATAAAACAATTGGTTAAAACGGGGTGGGGTTTGGGGGCATGAGAGTTTCAGACTTGCAATATTAACGTTTATTTTCCCTGCCATAGGATTTTCAAAAAGAAAGATTTTTTTGATAGCTACAAGTTTATACTGCAAGCTAAATATACTAAAGCTGTGTGTTACATTATGTTAAAGAGTTTCGTTGTACAAATGTCAATAGAAGTGATTCCTTGACAATTTCAATGGCCACCTGGAATCAAACTGTTACACTGTGTTCTTAAGAGACAACAGTGTCCAATTACTGTGGGAGGTTATGTGGAAACAAGATAACTATTTACAACTTGTCAATTTTCAAAATAATTTAAAGTTGTCCTCTAGTTCCTGATTGAAATAAATATTAGTTACTCACATCACGTTGATCCTCTTCATTACATCCAAGTAAAATATACACCAGAATATGAGGTAGCAAATAGATTGTCACTTTGAAGTCATGTTTCATAATAAAACTGCAACATTCAAAGACTTTTCCAGCTAGGTCATGTCGAACCTGTAAGATAAAAACAATAGAATATTTACCCCAATATTAAAATTACATAAAAATCACAAAATTACAGCTTATTTTTCAGCTTAGAAAAGTTTGGAATTAAATTCAAACGAGATGGGGTAGTAGGGAGGCATTACTTATAAAGAGCAGTAGCTTAACATTGAAGCAATGCTTTGAAAAAAAGTAACTGCACATTGATCCATAGTTTAATTATAATATCATGAGTTCTTTTTAAAACGTAACAGTCCGTCGGGGGAAAAAAAAAATCAATGTACTGTCAAAATACAATCTTTGGATGTTATGCAAGACAAATGTAGATGCAAAAAAAAGGCACTTGTGGCCGTCTGTATCGTGTTGGCAAAGCAACATTAAAATATATACGTTTCACATAAAATATTCCGTTTATAACAGTACACAGTTTTAAACTACTCCTTTACATACATCCGAGGCATTCAGATGTAATCAATTTATTGTTATTCCAATTTCAGCATTCTTACCTTTGTTGTCAGGTATCCAGCCCATGTTGCTGACCATTCTGCAAAATCTCTGTCATGCTTTCCGAGGTAGAACGGCTTCTTAATGCTGACCCAGTTCCAAGTCTTCTGAGAACTTTTATACCTTTACAAGCACAAATGCATCTCCAATAATCAGATGCACTAAACCCATGTCTCTCAAAATCTTAACAATACATTCACTTTCAATTGGTTACTGTGAAACCTTTTTAAGCAGCTACTGGCAACATTTATATTCCCACATATTTGCCACTCTATAGAAGAATGTGGAGGCTTTGGAATGTGTGCAGCAGAAAATGTTCACCAGGATCTTGCCTGCATTGGCAGGTATTAGCTAAAAGGAAAGTTTGGACAAATTTAGAATGTTCTCTCTGCAGCACCGGAGGATGAAGACCTAATAGACAATAAGTGCAGGAGTAGGCCATTTGGCCCTTCGAGCCAGCACCGCCATTAAATGTGATCACGGCTGATCATCCCCAATCAGTAACCCGTTCCTGCCTTCTCCCCATATCCCCTGACTCCGCTATCTTTAAGAGCCCGATCTAGCTCTCTCTTGAAAGTATCCAGATAACCAGCCTCCACCACCCTATGAGGCAGAGAATTCCACAGACTCACAACTCTCTGTGTGAAAAAGTATTTCCTCATCTCCGTTCTAAATGGCTTAACCTTATTCTTAAACTGTGGCCCCTGGTTCTGGACTCCCCCAACATCGGGAACATGTTTCCTGCCTCTACATGCCCAAACCCTTAATAATCTTGTATGTTTCAATAAGATCCCCTCTCATCCTTCTAAACTCCAGAGTATATAAGCCCAGCCGCTCCATTCTCTCAGCATATGACAGTCCCGCCATCCCGGGATTAACCTTGTAAAACACGCTGCACTCCCTCAATAGCAAGAATGTCCTTCCTCAAATTAGGGGACCAAAACTGCACACAATACTCCAGGTGTGGTCTCATTAGGGCCCTGTACAACTGCAGAAGGACCTCTTTGCTCCTTGCTCAACTGCTCTTGTTATGAAGGCCAACATACCATTCGCTTTCTTCACTGCCTGCTGTACCTGCATGTTTACTTTCATTGACTGATGAACAAGGACCCCCAGATCCCGTTGTACTTCCCCTTTTCCCAACTTGACACCATTTAGATAATAATCTGCCTTCCTGTTTTTGCTACCAAAGTGGATAACCTCACATTTATCCATATTTAACATGCATCTGCCCACTCACCCAACCTGTCCAAGTCACCCTGCATTCTCATAGCAATAGAAATATATAAAATTATGCGATGCATAGTTACTCATAGATAATCAGGATCTTTTTGTGTAGAAAATAACTGCAGTTGCTGGTTTAAATCAAAGTTAGACACAAAATGCTGGAGCAACTCAGAGGGAAAGGCAGCATCTCAAGAGAGAGGAATGGGTGACGTTTCGGGTCGAGACATCAGAATCTTTTTCTCAGGTTGGAAACGTCATATACCTAAGGGCCCAGGTTTAAGGGGTAAAGTTTAAAGGAATTCTGCGGGGCAATTAAAAAAAAACAGAAACTGCTAAGTGCCTGGAATGCAATGCCACGAGATTAAAAGTAGATACAGTAGTAATGTTTAAGAGGTATTTAGACCACACAAAAATAGGCAGAGAGTAGAGGTGTGGACCATGTGCAGGCAGTTGGGATTAATTTAGATTGATATAATTGTCGGCGCAGACATGGTGGTCCTGAGGGCTTGTTCCTGTGCAACACTGCTCTATGTTTTCTGAACACATGCATTAGAAGATGATGACGATGCGAGAGACCACAGGATCTGGGTGGCTGGGAAACATGGAGAAACCACTACCAGTTCCCAGAATTGGCCAGGGGTGTATAAAACCCTGGCTTCATAAAGAGAGAGAAAAATAAGAATGAGAGAAAACAAGTGTGAAGAAAAGATGGAAATTATGAATAAAAAAAGAAAAGCAATTAACTGATGCTCAATATTCTTAAGACACATATTTGGGTTGTACATGCAATGTCCTTTTCCAATTTCTAATGCTGAGCAAGCATGCTGAAAACTACAGGGATAACCACCTTCTGTACAGTAAATGTATTTGAAGAACAGCCTTTTTACATGATAAAAGAACACTGTAAGACCTGGTGTTTAGATGAGGTTCCAGTATTTCTTGCACATGTTCTGGAAAGTTCCTCCACAATCTGCGTCCTGGACAATCAGTCTTTTCTTCCTTGCATTTGTATATCTGCAGCAGTTCCTAAAAGGTAAATTTTGTTAACATTTAGCATGACACCACCTAAATTATTTTAACATACATATATGATACAATGTACTTACAGTTCCACCAGTTTCACTTTTGAGCAGATTTTTCTTTTAATCATACGCGGTCCAACTGAGATGACAATTACACAGTTGATCCAATGAAACAAAAATAATGACGCTATTTGCCCCAAAGTAAATAATTTTCAGCATTATCCAAATCAGCATATTTTCTTATGAAACAGAATATTAACTTTGATCTCCTTGTGCAGTCCAACCATACATTGATGGGCAATTACACAGTGAAAGGAAAGAGGCAGCTCCAAGTGAAATCGCATGGCAATGCTCAGCAGCTGATCACTAAAGACAAAAGCTGATGCATTTTCAACTACATTCAGCTGGAACAGCCTTGAAGATGATCCATTTGTGCTTCCTCCCAAGATACAACCGTCACAGAAGATGGTCTTCATTTCACTGGATTCACTTAACTTGGTATCATGGATCAACAGAATTCGGCAAAGGCTATGGACCATACATCATGTAGTACACAACGCATGGACTCTAGAATGAGTCGTCCGTCCTGTTAAGTTATTCCCAAACCGTTAAAACATTAGATTCTACCCAAGAATGTAGAACATTATCTTGGAACATTCTTTTCAGGAAAAAAAGCTGAAGAAATGCAATTTGTTTATTTATCGCTCATTTCCCTCTCAATCATCAGTAATATGACGGATGGCATTGCGAATAGGAGGCCATTCATCCCAGCTCTACGGCACCACTGCTGGAAGTTACTCAGAGTTGTGTTCTAGGCTCAAACATCATCTATTTAATCAATGATCCTTCTTCCATTATACGGTCTCTGTGGGGATGTTCAGTGATAATTGAGCAATATTCAATTCCATTTGTTACCGCATAACAGATGAAGCATTCTGTACCAGTGCAGCAAGAATTAGATCGTTATGAAGTGGGAATCAACACCTGTGTCATAAAAGTGCCAAGCAAAGTCCATCTCCGACAAGAATCTGATGACAAACCTTCGGCATTCAATAGTATTAAAATCACCAAGTCCACTATTATCAACATTTTAGGGGACAACAAAGGCCAGAAACACAACTGACAATCTATGCAAATACTGGGGCTACAAGAACAGAGGCAAAATATTCAGTAACAAGTTAGTCATCTCCTGGTGTCTAAATGCTTTTCCACCATCTACAAGACATAATGCCACACACTCTGCATACCGAGAAGAATTCAACTCCAATAATAATCAAACCATTATAGAGGTGCCAAAAACAAGAGGGCATAGGTTTAAGATTAAAGACAATGGAGGTTTTGAGGGGATCAGAGTGAAAACTTTTCCTCCACAGTGTGCTTGATATTTGGGATGCACTGCCAGAGGAGGTGGTGTAGGCAGATACAATTACAAGAACCTGAACAGCCATTTGGAATAGCCAAAGCATGAAAGGCTACAAACCTAAAGCTGGCAAATTGGATTAACACAGATAGGCACAATGATTAGCACGGATGTGGTGGGCCGAAGGACTGTTCTTTGCATTGAATAACTCTATTGCAATAAATTTGGACGAATGGCACATTCATCCTGAAAACAGAAAACCCGATAAATATCTCTCATAACTCAATCCACAACTTTTATAACCACTTTATATTCCAAAACATTAATCTTATTCCAATAACAAGGAAATCAGGATTATTTTATTCATTGAAGCTTATTTGGAAGCTCGATGGCCCAGAGATTAAAGCTCACAAACTGAACTACATAATCCTCCAAATTCCTCGCTGGGTTAAACAGGTTTTATGGCAAGCAGTATATTTGCCTCCAACTGACTGGGAGGGAAAATTCTGCCATTATTTACTTTGTCGCAGGATTTAATGTTTAAAATACGAATGTATATTACTTGATTCCAATGTGCTCTCTTCATTGGAAAAAGCAATATACTCCATGTGAACACCATGTTGGTTCTAACCATAACGTCATCCTTTCAGCAGTTAAATCCCTTCCTCCCCCACCTTCAGAAACACTGGCAGCTAAGTCAAAACATCAATGATGAGAGCCACTTGTGGAAATATTATCCATCTGTAAGGAATACCTAAGGCATTCAAGAATACCCAAGATACGCAAGAAATTCAAAACAAAATTTCAAGATTCCATTCAAAACAAAATGTACTTGTCACTAGATTGCAGTGTAAATCACCCTTACTATAGGTTAATAGTTTTTACTTTTTTTTTAATCAAAGGAGACTATTTATATTTATTAAGTGGCTTGTGAAGGCTGATTAAAGGGAGGCTGACACAGAGGGAGGCAATTATTTAATCTAATGAGCTACATTATCATGAACTTTGTCATTTACTGTTTATACTCAAAGTTATGTTTCTTCAGCCCTTGTATTGTATGAACTCCATTTTGTTTCTTATGAAAAACAACCTAGAGCACTTGGTTGAATTTCCCTCCCCAGAAAATATTTAACATATTATTCACCACACCCCACCTAAAAGGTTTATATGGTCACATACCTGGATGGCATAAGCAGCTGAGTCCTGAGCTCGAACATTATCTGCATAAGCAAGGAAGGCCCTTGTCAACTCTATCAGCAGATAATGGGCAAAATTGGGATCCTCCACACCAGCCTGTCATAGGAATCATTACAAAACAACAAGTATAGAAAGAGAAAATTATACTTTTTACATCCAATCAAGCTAATTAATTCAATGTAAATTCAGTTCATTTTTAACAAAATCATAAATTAATGAACCATATGTTTTACATGTAATTTTGAGCAATCAAAATCTGACTTTACAGTAAGTTTAAAAATAAAATGTGCAAACATACAGTGCCCTCCATAATGTTTGGGACAAAGACCCATCATTTATTTATTTGCCTCTGTACTCCACAATTTGATATATGAAATGGAAAAACGCACATGTGGTTAAAGTGCACATTGTCAGATTTTAATTAAGGCCATTTTTATATATTTTGGTTTCACCATGTAGAAATCACAGCTGTGTTTATACATAGTCCCCCCATTTCAGGGCACCTTAATGTTTGGGACACATGGATTTACATGTGTTTGTAATTGCTCAGGTGTGTTTAATTGCCGCCTTAATGCAGGTATAAGAGAGCTCTCAGCACCTAGTCTTTCCTCCAGTCTTTCCATCACCTTTGGAAACTTTTATTGCTGTTTATCAACATGAGGATCAAAGTTGTGCCAATGAAAATCAAAGAAGCCATTATGAGTGAAAAACAAGAATAAAACTGTTAGAGACATTAGCCAAACAGGCTTACCAAAATGAACTGTTGGGAACATAATTAAGAAGAAAGAGAGCCTTGGTGAGCTTACTAATCGCAAAGGGACTGGTAGGCCAAGGAAAACCTCCACAGCTGATGACAGAAGAATTCTCTCTATAATAAGGGAAAAAAACCCAAACACCTGTCCGACAGATCAGAAACACTCTTCAGATGTGGATTTGTCAATGACCAGAGTCCGCCGAAAACGTCATGAACAGAAATAGAGGCTACAATGCAAGAAGCAAACCACTGGTTAGCCGGAAAAATAGGATGGCCGGGTTACGGTTTGCCATGAAGTACTTAAAAAGGTCTTGTGGAAAGATGAGACGAAGATTAACTTATATCAGAGTGATGGCAAGAGCAATGTATGGAGGAGAGGGGGAACTGCCAAGATCCAAAGCATACCACATCATCTGTGAAACACAGTGGTGGTGGTGTTATGGCCTGGGCATGTATGGTTGCTGAAGGTACTGGCTCACTTATCTTCAATGATGATACAACTGCTGATGGTAGTAGCTTAATGAATTCTGAAGTGTATAAACAAATCCTATCTGTTCAAGTTCAAACAAATGCCTCAAAACTCATTGGCCGGCGGTTCATTCTACAGCAAGACAGTGATCCCAAACATACTGCTAAA
The DNA here is from genome assembly GCA_035221665.1 of Okamejei kenojei. Classification (NCBI taxonomy): domain Eukaryota; kingdom Metazoa; phylum Chordata; class Chondrichthyes; order Rajiformes; family Rajidae; genus Okamejei; species Okamejei kenojei. The sequence goes on along the minus strand of CM069144.1, from coordinate 51,621,491 downwards.
GCACAAAGCTTTGTTGCTTTAGCAATATGTTTCGGATCATTGTCTTGTTGTAGAATGAACCGTCGGGCAATGAGTTTTTCAAAGCTAAAAAATGGTAAATTCTTGAGTGGCCAAGTCAATCACACGATCTGAACCCAATTGAGCATCCCTTTTACATGCTGAAGAGAAAACTGAAGGGGACTAGCCCCCAAAACAAGCATAAGCTAAAGATGGCTGCAATACAGGCCTGGCAGAGCATCATTAGAGAAGACACCCAGCAACTGATAATGTTCATGAATCGCAGACTTCAAGCTGTCATTGCATGCAAAGGATATGCAACAAAATACTAAACATGACTACTTTCATTTACATGACATTGCTGTGTCCCAAACATTATGGTGCCCTGAAATGGGGGAAGTATGTACAAAAACCCTGCTGTAATTTCTACATGGTGAAACCAAAATACATAAAAATGGCCTTTATTAAAATCTGACAATGTGCACTTTAACCTCATGTGATTTTTTTTCTATAACAAATTTCAAATTGGGGAGTACGGAGCCAAATAAATAAATGATGGTTCTTTGTTCCAAACATGATAGAAGGTTCTGTAACTGTAAATTGAATCTTAATAATGCTTCACTTATGAACTGGGCTCCTTTTAAAGTGAAGTCTTCAACCATTTTCTTATTGCACTCCTTGTGTATTTCTCAATTAATATTCAAAATCTTGTATCTAAACGCAGGTCCTCCCCAGCTAACAAACATGGGAACAAGTGTTTGCGGGTCAGGCAAGATGAACCTGCTGGTTGTTGTGGAGCTGTTCTTGACATCAGCTGGAATTTTGCCTTGTCAAACCCATGAATATACTGTGGTTAACACATTGATGTCCACTTTGCAATCCCTACCAAGAGACATGCCGTCCGGGACAATCGATACCATTTAACACATCATCTGCTGCTTCCCACAGAATAAATTAAGAGGCATATTTTAGGAGCGGAAAGGGCAGAGAGAAAGGAAACCAGAAATATGTTCCTAGGGCAGATTGTTCTGGTAAAAAAAAAAGTCTAGTTTTCCTGGTAAAAGAGGTAAACTTACAGACAAAAAACTTACACAGACCTCAGCAGCACTTTCATATTCAGAATGAGCAACAGGTAAGTGATCCATTTAAAATGTAAGTAATATTGTATGTGTTGCTACATGGTAACTTTTCAGCAATCATAATAAATCACCGCTGACATTCTACTGTTTAATAGCTGTGTAACCTTACAAGATGTTTACCAATTGAGGTACCATAAGAAACAGGTTCTTCCCCGCTTTAGCAGACTATTAATTGGGTTTCCCATGAAGTAAGGGTGTAGTCCCGAACACCCAATTTATCTTGTCATGGCCTTTGCACTTTAGAAAAAAATCTGCACTCTCTCCGTAGCTGTAACACACTACTCTGCAATCTGTTTATTTTTCTCTTAGCACTACCATTGTATTTGTGCAATTTGATTGTATTCGTGTATGGTATGATTTTCAAAGGTCTTTGTCATCTGTACCAATTAAACTACAGTGATATTCGTATTGTGTTTGGATAGCACAAAGATTTTCACTGTATCTCACAAAACGTGACAATAAATAAGCCAATACCAATAAGTTAGTGGAAGACAATGAAATTCAAATTATATCTTACCACAAATGTAGAACTTTTCCCCTCTGAGTTGCTTGTCATGAGGTCCAATCGTCCGGGGTCTATTGCTCCCAATTCACCAAGGCACTCTCCACAAAGGAGTCTCGCTTGTGCATTTGCATCTTGACAACCCTTCAGAAGCACCATCACTAATTGAGAGATAATCGGCTCGACTGTCTCACTGTCTGTGGCAAGTTTTACCAATTGTTCCTAAAGAAATAATAAATGAATCGCATGACAATATTCCTTCCTTTACATTGTTTTCAACTAGAATTAATTTAGGGCATTAATCCTTACCATTAATACATTGCCTGCATGCCATGTACTAGTAACTTTTCACTGCCTTTGTCAAAGGTGTTAATACATTTATTACTAATTTGTTACATGTATCACTGCAAATGTTAATCTTCCTCAATTAATATTGAATTTTTTCACATGCTTTTTCTCCTCCAATAATTAATAAGGAATCATCATTGCGTACCTGTTTTTTGTATATGGTATCCTTCAAACTAGTCAATGCATGTATACGAACATCTACATTTTCATGCTGAACAGCTCGCATAGATAACTGTAGTTCAGTTTGTAAATCTGTGCTTTTAGATGTTTCCTATACGGCAGGACACAGCAAATATTTATGAGATGAATATTAGTACCAGCCATACAATAAATACTAAGTTTAAAGACTTTTTAACAGCCTGAGAGAACCTGATATTTATCTATAAACATTTATCTGCAATTTCTACTGTGGGCAATGATTGTGATATGTACAGAGATAATGCAACCGCATCCCCAAAAAAATGTTACCCATTTTGGAGGCGAATTAGTAAATTATATACCAGATCCATTAAGAAAGAACAATATTTCATTTTGAGATGAGTCATTTCAAGGTTCAATGAAGGACTAATGTAGATAACATCTACTTTTTAATGGCTTATGGAGTCCAGAGAAACTGTGGGAATCCCTCCATAGATACTGCCTGACCCGTCAGGTTTCTCCCGCTTTGTTTTTTGCTCCAGTTTCCAGCATTAGTAGTCTTTCATGTCCCCAGCTGATAGAGGATGTCCAAATTATTTTTAAATCTTATTACTTAAAAATAAAAGTTTGATTCCCTGGAAGATTCCCAGTCATCAGTAAGAATAAGGGTGCTGAAAGGCTGAAAAAAAAAAAAAAAATCAGGTAGGAGATAATGATCTGCTCAGCTGCAGATTTGTGACTCAAGAATCTCTGCAAAACCAAATTGGACATTTTGCAATTTATTTCTGAAATGAACAAAAGCATGCTGCTGCCGACACCAAATGTTAAAGCTCCGAGCACATTGTTAAGGCTCAGTGTGCTGGGAGCCCATGATTGAGGCTCACCTTTCTGTAATCCTGCAGCACTTTTTGGATCTCAGTAAAGTTGGGGTGTTCTGGCAAAAAGTAAATCTCATGCAGAAAATCTTTTACTTCAGTTCTGAAAGACCAAGAGAATACATGATACTTCTCCACACACAGTGATGTGCACCTTTTACTGTGGACAATGATTGCGATACACATAGATACAATGCATTCCTCATCCCCAAAAGATGTTACCTATTTTGGAGGTGAATTAATAAATTATATATCACGTCCATTAAGAAATTACAATACAATTTTGAGAAGAGCTATTTCAAAGTTTAATGAAGGTGTGAAGTAGATTAAAATGTAACGTTGCACAAGGGTAGCAACAAATCCATGTATCAAGTCAACAGAAAATAATGGAGTGAATCCAGGAGTGCAGATTGCTTAAATGGATCAACGACCAGAGATTAAAATAGAAGTAATTTCACTAAACATGCAAATTTGTGAAAATGAATTGTATAAATGTTTCAACATGGATGTCATTAGCATTGCAATGAGTGGTTACAATCTGAAAACAAAAAAATATTCAATTAATTGAAATGTATTCCAGCCAAGTTTACTGTTTTCTGAAACATAGGCAGCTCACATCCACTGTTAGTCTAATCTGCTGTGTTTGTTCTCTCCTCAAATAAATTAAATAATTTAGCACATCTGATGTCTAGTTTCTCTAAATAAACACTTGTGCCGTCTCTATTTAAACCAGTGCTTTGTTATCTCAGCTGCAAATGAGATCTGAATTATACCTGAACTTGGTTTGCAGCTGTTGTATCCTATGTATTTACCTATATGTCTCATTAATCTAAAGTTCACCAATCAACATCCATACAAATCACAATTACGTTTCCTTCCCTTAATGTACCAACTATAAAACAATTTAAATAGGATGTGTAGGAAAGAACTGCAGATGCTGGTTTAAATTGAAGGTAGACAAAATGCTGGAATAACTCAGCGGGACAGGCAGCATCTCTGGAGAATGGGTGGCGTTTCAGTCTTGATCCGAAATGTCACCCATTCCTTGTCTCCGGAGATGCTGCCTGTCCCGCTGAGTTACTCCAGCATTTTGTGTCTACCTCCAACTTAAATATGATATTCCCTTCGCTATCTTAGCATTTTCTTTAAACCCTGCACCACTCAGACACACTTTACTCTTAATGTTTGTTAACTGTACATTGCCTCCCCGTTTTTTCATTAACATGGTAGTCTCTTCACAATGTTGGTCTCACATTTTAAAACTATCCATTACTTGTTAAATGTTTAAAAACATTCCTCATCTTTTCCTTTAATATGCACCCGTTATCATTTTCTACTCAATGAGGACCTTGCTTTCCAGTACATTGATAACATTGTAGACTATTCAGTAGTTTTTGTTCTTAATTGCATTACAGCTAAGCAAAAATTTAACGGTGTGCATCTTCATTTATGACAATAATTTGAAATACAATTAAATGAATCTACATTAATAACAAAAATAAATAAAATGAAATCAGCATTAGCTTACCTGTTCTCTACTATGAGATAGTGAAATATTCCAGCTGTCTCTTTTGGCTGAATGGACATTAGAGGCAGTAGGGCCACAATGACCTGACTAAGAAGGGCGCCCAGGTAACTGGGCTCCAGGCAACGTACAAAGCAATCCCATGCCCTGTAATCAATAGACATTTACATTTTCTATTAAATTGTATTGTTAATTATATTTTAACAAGAGAAGATAAATTATGAAAACCAAAGTCAAAAAAATAATACAAGTATTGTATGGTCAGTGACAGATAGCACAGAAACAGGTCCTTCAGCGCAGTGTATGATGATCATCAATAACCTATTTTGCACCAGTCCCATTATTCTCTCCCCATTTTCAACCATCAACTTCAGAAAATAATCCAAAGATATAACATTTATAATTTGTATAGCTTGTTAAACCGTACGAAGAGCATAAAAATGTAGTTTAAGAATGTGTAAGAAAGAACTGCAGATAAGTAAAGTATCCTTTATTGTCATGCAGGTTAAAATCGAAGGTGGACACAAAATGCTGGAGCAACTCAGCAGAACAGGCAGCAACTCTAGAGAGAAAGAATGTTGGTGCCAGAATGGGTTCTAGACTATCTTCAGATTCCTGGTATCGACAAAGTGATTATACAGTGCCCTCCGTAATATCTGGGACAAAGACCCATCATTTATTTATTTGCCTCTGTACTCCACAAGTTGAGATTTGTAATAGAAAGAAAATCACGTGGGTAAAGTGCACATTGTCAGATTTTAATAAAGGCCATTTTTATACATTTTGGTTTCACCATGTAGAAATTACAGCAGTGTTTATACAGTCACCATAATGTTTGGGACACAATACTATCTCTCTATGTTGAGTAAATGAAAGACATCATGTTTAGTATCATGTTTGCATATCCTTTGCATGCATGACGCTTTTGAAGTTCTGCAATTCATGGACAATCACCATTTGCCAGGCCTGTGTTTTGCAGCCATATTATACTATTCTTATTTTGGGGGCTAGTTCCCCCTTCGTTTTCTATTCAGCATATAAAAGGCTGCCTCAATTGGGTTCAGATCGGTTGATTGACATGCCACTCAAGAATTGACAATTATTAAAGCTGTGAAAAAACTCCTTTGATGCTTCAGCAGTTACATGTCGCTTAGTGGGACATTTGTCTTGCTAAAGAATAACCGCCGGCAATGCAATTTGAGGCATTTGTTTGAACTTGAGCAGTTTAGGATATGTCTATACACCAGAAATTCATTATGCCATACTCCCATCAGCAGTGGTGTATCATCAATGAAGATCAGTGACCAGGACCTCAGCAGCCATTCATGCCAGGAAAAACCAACACCCCCACCACCAAAATTTTATACAAATGTTCTTGGCTCATTTAATATTGATTAAGGCATCCTTCAATTATCACGTACAGTTCTCTTTCAACTTGGAAGGTGATGAATGCTTGCTTGCAACTGTCCGCCAAGATGGCACGCCTTCTCCAGCAGCACAGGATGCAAGATGGAAGAGACTATACTACAATATCACTGCTGTTGTCTAATGCAACAATATCACTGCTGTTGTCTAATGAAACAATTTTTTTTTCGACCATCATGTCATGTATTGATCCTGTTGTGCATTTATTTCCATGGTTTATTTATATGGCTATGTCTTTGCAACTTTAATATTGCATATTAAATTTAAACAAGGGTAAGGTTACACTCAAATTTGTTTTTTTTCTTTTCACTCAGTCTGTCTGGACCAACCTGATATCCCGGTTGCCAAATACTTTAATTCCCCTGCCCATTCCCACCCTGACCTTTCTGTCCTAGGCCCCCTCCATTGTGAGAGTGAGGCCTAACGGCCATTGGAGGAACAGCATCTCATATTGCGCTTGAGCAGCTTACAACCCAGTGGTATAATTTTGACTTTAACTTCAAGTAACCCTTGCATCCCCGCTCTCTCCACCCTCAACGTACCAGCTTCAAAGTCATCTTGTTGAGTCTCATGGCCAGCACTCGTTCTCACCTAGCAAACATCTAACAATGGCCTGTTTCCTTTATCAACGTTACTTTTTTGCATGTCTTTCATTCATTTATTCTATAACTCTCTACATCACAGTCTATATCTCTCGTTTCCCTTTCCCCTGACTCAGTCGGCAGAAGGGACTCGACCCGAAAGGTCACCTATTCCTTTTCTCCAGAGATGCTGTCTGACCCACTGAGTTACTCCAGCTTTTTGTGCCTATCTTCGGTTTAAACCAGCATCTGCAATTCGTTCCCACACAAATTTGTTTTTTTAGTTGAAGTAACTTTAGAACAAATAAATATTTGATACAAATAAATGTTTAGCTTACAAACACACCATGCAAAATATTGCTGCCTAATGTCAACCTTGCAAACATTTAGTGCATGGCAAGGCACAAACTTTAACAAGGGCACCAAGTATAATTAAACATGCAAGTGACCGTCCACTACTTTGGGAGCTGCAGGTTCTTGTTTGTTTTCTGTAGTATTACATTAATAGATTAAAATTTTATTTATAGTAGACGGTCACACAATGTAAAAAACATAAGAATGGTTTCAGTGTTCACATGCAGTTTTGTTCAGTCTTCCTATTGTTAACAGTAAAAACTGGCAGACAAATTTGATCAGATAAACGTGTTCAAACATGAACCAATGGTAAAATCATTATTGCTTTGTAACTATTTAAAAGTTTTCCGATCTAAAATGGGTTCCAATATGTTAAACCAATAAACAAATATTAATGAAACAGCTGGAAAAAATATGCACGCTGATCTAAACACATCACAGAGACCAATGGAAAAAAAAGAGCTCATGTGAAAGCCACCTTAATCATTTTTTTCCCCTCAAACTGAACCAAATGTACCCAAAGAACCAATGCTCAAATTTACTATTTGTTTTTGGTGGCTCAATATTACTTGCAACATAGAAAACAAAATGCAATAATTTGTAATAATAAATGTGAACGATAAGTGGCTCATTTGAAATAGACAGCAAATTAAGGGCAAATACCACAAAGTCGTAGAATTTGCTGCCAAATATTTTTTCATACCTTCCAATAAAAAGAAACCCCCCCCCAAAATAACTTTAAAATAGCATTTTGGTGTAGTGATGTCAAAGTAAGTAATTATTTAAAAAAACTTTTAAAGTTAGTATTTCCATACAATTTAATGTTCCATTTCCATTCAAAGAGAAAATTAAATTCCTCTACTCACCTGCAGCATAACTCGGGAAATTCATCCCTGTATCGGAGGCCTGTCCTCAGCGTGGTCATCATCTTTACCCGAACTGAACTGATGTGTTTTGATCCCATCAATTTCATAAGCGATATTAAGCTATTCATGGCCTGTGAAGAATCATTGGATTAATGAATCGGTTGATCAAATTTCCTCAATGTTTATCCAAATTCACTGGAGAATAAGTAAACAGATTTACTTACCATCTTTTTATCATTCATTCCAACACTAGAGCTCAATAAATGCATGTTGAAAAAGGCCAGAATCCCCAATAATTTAGGCTGCAAATAGACTGCCTAGAAGCAATTTTAAGAAAATTAGCATTCGTATGGGAATTCCAATAGTTCTAAGTATGCTTTAATATCATGTGCACTCGGTATCAAACATTCAATTATATTACAGTATTGCAGCCATCTTTAGCTTATGCTTGTTTTGGGGCGTAGTCCCCTTCAGTTTTCTCTTCAGCATATAAAAGGCATGCACAAGTGGGTTCAGATCGGGTGATTGACTTGGACATTCAAGAATTGACCATTTTTTAACCTTTGAAAAACTCCTTTGTTGCTTTAGCAGTATGTTTGGGATCATGGTCTTGCTGTAGAATGAACTGTTGGCCAATGTGTTTTGAGGCATTTGTTTGAACTTGAGCAGATAGGATGTGTCTATACACCTCAGAATTCATTATGCTACTACCATCATCAGTTGTTTCATCTATGAAGATAAGTGAGCCAGTACCTTCAGCAGCCATACATGTCCAGGCCACTGTGTTTCACTGATGAGGTGATATGCTTTGGATCTTGGCAGTTCCTTCTCTACCCAATACTTTGCTCTTGCCATCACTCTGATATAAGTTAATCTTCGTGTCATCTGTCCACAAGACCTTTCTCTAGAACAGTGGTTTTTGCGTCGAACCAGTGGTTTGCATCTTGCAGTGTAGCCTCTGTATTTCTGTTCATGAAGTCTTCTGCGGATAGTGGTCATTGACAAATCCACACCTGACTCCTGAGGAGTGTTTCTGATCTGTCGGACAGGTGTTTGGGGATTTTTCTTTATTATAGAGAGAATTCTTCTATCATTAGCTGTGGAGGTCTTCCTTGGCCTGCCAGCCCCTTTGCGATTGGTAAGCTCACTGATGCTCTATTTCTTCTTAATGATGTTCCAAACAGTTGATTTTGGTAAGCCTAAGTTTGGCTGATATCTCTAAGAGTTTTATTCTTGTTTCTGATTCTCATAATGGTTTCTTTGACTTTCATTGGCACAACATTGGTCCTCAGGTTGATAAACAGCAATAAAAGTTTCCAAAGGTTATGGAAAGACTGGGTGCTGAGAGCTCTCTTATACCTGCATTAAGGAGCATTTAAACATACCTGAGCAATTACAAACACCTGTGAAGCCATTTGCCCCAAACATTATGGTGCCCTGAAATGGGGGGGGACTATGTATAAACACAGCTGTAATTTCTACATGGTGAACCAAAATATATAAAAATGGCCTTTAATAAAATCTGACAATGTGCACTTAACCATGTGATTTTTTTCTATTGCAAATCTGAAATTGTGGAATACAGAGGCAAATTTATAAATGTTGGGTCTCGGTCCCAAACATTATGGAGGGCACTGTATGTTTGCTCTGTTTTTAACTAATGCTGAATTAATTAAAAGAGATCGGGAAAATCTACACTGGTGTTTACTATTTGGAAAAGATCTATGGCAGAGGTTTAGAAGATCACCAATCTCTGACAACCAAATTAAATAGCAAAAAAAAATCTTTTTAAAAAAAAGTATGATATTGCATGAATGGCAAGCCATTAGAGCACTCAATTCATGTCTACTCCCTGTACAGCTGCCCAGTCACTCATCCACTATTCCCTGCAAGTTTATTTCCTTCAGGTGCATATAGAATTTCTTTGAAAACCACTAACTGTTTCTGCTTCCACCAGCCACAAATGCAACAAGTTCTAGGTCATTTCTACTTGTTGCCGAGAATAATTCTTTGACTCATCCATACCCCCGCCACTTCTCCAAATTTACCACTTCAAAAATTTTAATTTGTACGTCCACTAATCATCGAGCCAATATGAATAGCCTTTTGTCTACCCCATTTAATTCAGTCATAATCTCGCCTGTGTCTATCAACTCTTCCCTTAATCCCCTTTCAATAGAAAGCCGTTTTCTACAACATAATCTCGCAACAAATCTGCCAAAATCTCTTCTGCACTCTCTCAAGGATTTTTGCACACTTCCCAAAGTAATTTAACAAAACCGCCATACTTTCATTTTTGCCTATTGGAGGGCTTAATAAAGCGTTTGGCATAAAGTTTACTTCTTTTGCACTCAATACCTCTTTTTATGAGTAGGATAGAACCGCAGATGCTGGTTTACACAGAAGATAAGACACAAAATGCTGGAGTAACTCAGTGGGTCGGGCAGCATCTCTTGTGCTGCCCACAACCCAGCCGTATGAATATAGATTTCTCCAATTTCGAGTAAAACTTGCATTCCCTCTCTCTACTTCCCACCTTGACCCCTAGTTGTCTTGCTTGTTTCACTGTTCCTATCCCTTCGTTATCACCTCTTCCACAGCCAACAATGGACCATTGTGGGCCCCACCAGTCATCGATGTCGGCTCCGATTTATTCTATACCTTCTGACTCACTGAGTTGCTCCAACATTTTGCGTCTATCCTCTTTTTGTGATTACCTTACTAACTTTCTTCTCAATTGCTCTGCTATCTTCAAATGATTTACAGATAGGAGACCCAGGTCAATATTCTTACTCTGTAAAACTGTGCCAGAAATTCTATACCATCCTTCACAATCCCTTCTGCCAAAATGCATGAACACACATTTCTTGGGATAATAGTCCCTCTGCCACTCGGTTCACTGTTAATCAGGTTAATTCCCAGAATTGGATTGCAGATGCATTCACCTTTTCTTTAAGTGATTGTATCTGCAGAAAAGAACTGCAGAGGCTTCCACCTAAAAAAAATGATACATAGTGCTGTGGCAACTCAGCGGGTCAGGCAGCATCTCTGGAGAACATGTACAGATGGCATTTCAAGTCGGGATCCTGTTTCAGTCTGAAGGAGGGTCCCGACCCGAAATATCTGTAGAAATGCTGCCTGACCCACTGAGTTACTCCAGCACTTTGTGTCCTTAATTCCTAAAATGCTTAGCATGACCAGAATACTATCAGTATAACTCACAAATTTTAGCTTATTTCTACTATTTTCTTAAATCTTCAAAATCTGTTCATTACACAAGCTTCAGAGGCAACACACATTTCTTACAATTGTAAAGATTGGTAGATAAGCAGCATTTCTTGAACAGTGGTTTAATATACGTTGCTTTTCCTCACCATTAAATCCACTGAAGTAATGTCTCTGGTTGCCTGGCATTGATCACTTCTCGAAGCAGAAGCCGCCAGGATGGCCAGTCCGTTGAAAACCTGCTGATAGTGCTCTCCTATACGCAATAGTAGTTCATTATGTAAGCCCTGGAAATCCTGCCTGAAAAGACTGCCCAGTTCAAGTTCCGTTTCATTCTAAACACAGGAGCAAGACAATAGTAGCAAAAAGTCAAAAGATGGGTACTGAAGATTACCACGTTCAATTATGTGCATAACTCTTCGTTATGGAAGCGACCTCATATGTGCAGCAAAACCTAGAGAATGGACTTTGGCTTGAATTAATAAGTGTCACACACAAATATGTGAATTTTAACCTCAAGTTTTCAGGTCACTCATCTTTGGTCAGAACCACGAAAAGTTACATATCAAAAGTTAGAATTTAAGTTGGAGAAGTGAGCAGGTGGAGAGGATAATGGCAACAGGAGGGACAAGAAGACAACTAAAAAACTGTATAGCACAAGTGGTGGTGGTGGTGCCAGCTGATGGGGGGGGGGGGGGGGGCGTTGAAGGCTCGTTAATCACAACTGACCTGGCCAAGAAAAGAGGCAACACTCAATATTTTGCTGGCAGTTTGCAAGTTAAAACTTTTTTTTCCAGTGTTCAGTAGTTTAAATACATAATACTTGGGCAAGCAACAACAAATAGACCTAGCAGATATAAGCAGTCAGAGGAAGTGATCAAGGTGGATCATAAATCTGCAAAATCTCCAAAAGTTGGAAATGGGTTCACAGTGTGGGTTGAATACTCCTTTTCAATAAATGGAAATGGAGCCAGATATGGCAACAGAGATTGTAAGGTTTGTTGGAAAACAAAATATACACCATCTTGGATTGAACAATGCCCGTTGTCAGCTTTAATGCTAACTTGAGGAACAATTATGGTTTCTTGGGAGCTAGCAAATTAAAATTAAATTTGATACAATACATTTGAGTAACCCTTGTTTCTCTATAACATTATAATTGTTGGATGGAGATGAGTCTTCACAATCTAAGTGACAGTAGAGCAATTTTTTTAAATGGCTAAAAGCAGTAAAAGATCAATTGAATGGTTTTCTAAAACTTCAAAGCAGATATTACAACAGCGACAATGGTTGCAGATGGCAACTGATACCTAGCAATTATATTTTAAACACTCCCCAAGATGAAATGCTATATAATCTGCATTCCATTCCAAATATAATAAAAGTTTGGTCAATGAAACATTGAAGCCTAGGCATTTGCCGAGAGCATCTGGAGCTTGTACTGGTTACATGAGGTCCACGCTGATGAATCAGAAGAGTTCTGAGATCAAAAGTTGATGAGTCATTTCTCTTGCAATTCCTTTAAGATTTTTAAAGAAAAATAATCACTGTCATCGCCTACAAAAAAAGTCTTACATGCAGATAATGTAGACCTCGCTCAAGCTCATCCTTTGAGCAGGAACAAACCAGGTGGGAAAAGATGTATTTAAAGTTGTTTATCAGAATTTCTCGACGATTGACATTCAGCTGCTTTGCAATGGTCCGGATCAATGCCGAAGAGGTCGCACTGGCCTTTGCAGCCAGATATGGCAACAGAGATTGTAAGGTACGCTGGAAAACAAAACATGGCTCTCATAAACAATCTTAGATTGAACAATTCTTTTTGGCAGTTTGCTAACTTGTGAAACAATTATGGAGTCTAGGACCAAGCAAATTAAACAGAGGTTTGATACAATGATTGGGGTAACCTTAATTTCTCTGGAATATTATATAGAAATAGATGAAATAGATAAATAATGAGGAAGGGCTAGCCTCTATCAACATGCAGAAAAAGTATGAAATGAGCCCCAAACAGTTGATTTACATTATCCTTCGAAACATTTTTACAATTGTCACCACTGTTTGTGGTCTCCTCATCAGTACATAATCCACAACCATTGGAGAAGCATCTCTCTTCCATGTCACCACAACTCAGCCAGCAAGCCAATTGGTCACCAAATCCCAGGTTTTGTGGGGAGGGAAAGAGGGCAAGCGGCAAATATTCCATTCATGATCACTTTTTCATGGGTACTTTTGTAAACTGAATTGCTGGATGTCATGTGCTGCCCTGTTAGTTAATCTGTTAATCAGTTAACCTGCATATAGAGTCATAGAGTCAGAGCCTTTTATACCAACTCATCCATGCAAACCAAGATGGCCATCTATGCTAGTTCCACTTACCCTCGTACAACCCATATCCCCCTCTACTTTTCATATCTGCCCTAATGTCTTTTAAATGTTGTTTATTGTACCTTCCTAAATCACTTCCTCTGGCTGCTTCTTCCATATACGAACTACCGTGTGTGTGGATAGGTTGCCCTTCAAGATCATATTAAATCTTTCCCTCCCTTGTGTGGAACGACAATAACAGAGATGCCAACCTTCCAGAGCACAAATCAGTAATCATAAGGCTAAAAATCAGTAATTTGGAGACAAAATCAGTAATTTTTTGCGCGAAGCAATTTTTTTCCTGCATGATGGCAAGCGCGGCTCCCACAGGCAAGCGATAGCGCATAATGTTAACATTAACATACCTGTATGTTCATTAGTTGGTATTACATAAACATGTATTAACTCACCATTGAAAATGCTCTATTGAAAGACTGGATGAACGAGTTCATTATCAATATGTCTTGATATGTTTATACACACGCACATATATACGCGCACACACAGACACACTCACACACACACACACTCACACACACAGACACACTCACACACACAGACACACTCACACACACTCCAGTGATGGAAATGGGTTTAGGAACTAAGGGTACTCTGGGTCCGTGAAGCTGAGGTTGGGAAGGAGGGGGGGGGGGGGGGGGACTCTGTCTGTGTGTGTGTGTTGGCTGCAGCCATCGTCTGCTTTAGTGAGGGAAGCAGGTCGGTGATTGATCAAAAGGCCCCTAGGAGACTGTCTGATTGGCTGCCAAGTGACCAGCGCATTATGTGATTGGACACAATGCCCTTGAGACGGCGGCTGATTGGGCGGAGGAGACCGATTTATTGATTGGACGGGAATTTAAGGGTAGCTGGTCGGTGATTGGACGCAACCCTTAGAGACAGTCGTTGATTGGCCACCAAATAATCGGGCGCGAAAAAATAAAAATAGGAAAAAACAATAAAATCGAAATTACGATTTAAATCGGAAGAATATCATGCCTGATCTGCAGCAAAGATACTAGTATCCGCTCTAGTATCTTTGATCTGCAGTTCCTTCCTATTGAAGAAGAACCCTGGCCCGAAACAACTCGTAATCCATTCCCTCCACAGATGCCGCGAAGCCCGCTGAGTTCCTCCAGCACTCTGTGTTTTTTTATTTAACTCTTGAAATTTAAGTTAGACATACAGCTGGAGTAACTAACGGGACAGGCAGCAACTGGAGAGAAGACTCTTTTTCAGACTGAACTGAACTCTCGTCAGTGAGAGTACTTGTGATTATCTGCAGAAGGATCTCGACCAGAAAAGTCATCCACTCCCCAGAGCCGGCGCCCGTCCCACTGAGCCACCCCCCCCCCCCCCCCCCCCCCTTATAATTTCCGTACTTTTTCTATAGCTGCCACCCATTTGATGTCAATCCTGCACCCTGCTCCTGGTCCCGGCCCGCGCCGATCTGCGTGTGTGTGTGTGTGTCGGAGTCTGAGCGGAGAAGCGCCGGCACCAAGAGTGAGTGAATGCATGGACAGACGGACGAAAGCAACCATCGTAGAGCGCAATAGGTGACATTTTGGGCAGAGACCCTTCTTCAGACTGACAATCAAGGGAAAGGGAAACGGGAGGCATATCTTCCATTCGTTTTGTCCTTAGTGCCATCTATATCTATTGTTCCTCTTTCCCCTGACGGTCTGAAGAAAGGTCTCAATCCGAAATGTCATCTATGATCGTTCCTTTCGCCCGTCTGTCCGATTGTTCGCTCGTCCTTGGATAAGTAGCGCAGATAAAGCTGGGAATTCATGCACAGGATGGAAACTGGAAACTGGAACGTAGGAGAACGTCGTCCCTCTGCGTACCCCCCCATTTCCATCACTGGCACTCACACACTCACACACACACACACTCACTCACACACTCCCAAACACACACAACAAGTATGTGCTAACTTAAAATCGGCAAAATCCGGGATTTACGATATGAAAATCGTACCGCCCGTAATTGGCCAATTTTCCGTAGAAATTACGGGAAATCCGTACCAGTTGGCATCTCTGCAATAAAGTGCCATCTTCAGAAAAAAATGTTGCTAAAAAATTTAAATTTCCACCATTCACGTTAACTTTGTCAACTGTAAGAGCCTCGGTTTTTCAGGTCATGCTTTAAATTGTCAGTTCCTTAGCATTTGGGTTTAAATACTACACATGTATTGCAATTTGCTGTTGCATTGTTATTATTTGAAGAAACACAATATTATTTAAATACCGTAAGGAAACGATTTAGATCTGGGAAATCAAACACATGAGCGACTTCAGATAACATATCTAGCGTAATCTGTCGCTGATGATCCAAGTCCCGCTGACATAATTCTTTACTCTGGCTTCCAACACTACCACTGGCTGCCAGATGTCTTGTATGCAAGGACTCCACCAAGAACTGAAAAACAAACAACACTGTTGATTAGTGATAGCACCTGAATCCATAAATTAGATTTCTCAAAACAATATTAAAACTTGAAAGTCTTGTCATGCCAATATTAAAAAAATACATCCAACGTGACCTTAGTTGCATGAATATATAACTTAGCCTTTTAAGTTTGTAGGTAATAATATTTCATGCATCATCTAGCCTGCCTTGGTTCTCAACATTTTAAATATTGCATTTTTTTCTGGTTTCGGGATGCCAGGATATGATTCAATATCTGAAGAAGGGCATCAGTCTGAAGAAGGAATCTGACCCAAAACATCACCTATTTACCCTCTTCAGAGATTCTGTCTGTTCCGTCGAGTTATTCCAGCACTGTGTTTGTGTTTAAATTCAATATTTCATTTATATCTAGCTATTGAAAGTTCTATGTTCACAGAAACAGAATTTCTGACAGAATTAACACACAGAACTATAAAAGACCTACCACGCCAATGCTTCCACATGGCCACGCTATCCCAATAATTAATGAATTACTGATGAACAGTAACAGTAATTCCTGATGTTAAATCTTCCTTAAACCTGTATCTGGAGTATTGGAGCGAGAGATACCTTGTGAAATTTAAAGCGTATATTAAGCATTCGTCTAAAAAACTAAACTGGAGACAATTTTTTTACTCAAATACCATATATTGCTATTTCTTTACATATTTTCCACAGCAGAGCACTTGCTTCTTTGGTGAAAGATACTTCTTATATTATCTCGCAGAGTTTAAGACAGAGCTTAATAACAGCACAAATCCATTGCATCACAAAATCTGAAAATGACTTGTGCAATGAAATTGTCAAATTAAGTGATTAGGGAATAAAGTAAAGAACAAAATCAGATGTAACCATCCCCTATGCCTCTAGAAAGCTGGACAAACAAAATACCCAAGGAAGACAACATTTTGATTATCAAAAATAATTTTGAAGACTTACCTGACAAATGGGCTTTTTGTATTGACTGAAGAAGGCTTGCAACTTCATACCTTTTGCTGCAGCCAGCGCTCTAATTTCTGTGTAGGCAGCACCAGCAACATATGTAAACTTGGATAATAAACAGTGGCAGAGATGTAAGAGAGCAAATGGGACCAGATCTCCTCTGGCAGCTCTACAATGTGAAACAAAATTAAATATATAAAAATGTAGATATTTTTAAGATTTGCTGCCTATTTTATTCATGTAGGTGTAGTAACAAAAAGCCTCAATGAGCGAATTTCTACTCTAGACATCGGTCAGTGATTAGCAAAAGTATTTTGTTTCCGGCAACCGCTTAATAATATTGGCTTTTCCCCGACACATGCTGAGAATTTACTGAGATTCTTCCATCAAATGGATACAACACATTTGAAATGCTATGTCATTGTGCCACAGCACTGTGACATTCAACAGCAGTTGCTGAATTTAGTCACATTAGTAAGGGATATGTGGAACAGAACCCAAGTGGAATCCCAAGATAAGGGCATCTGTCATAATCTACATACAGCGGCTTGCAAAAGTATTCATACCCCTTGAACTTTTCCACATTTTGTCACGTTACAACCACAAACGTAAATGTATTTTATTAGGATTTTATGTGATAGACCAACACAAAGTGGCGCATAATTGTGAAGTGGAAGGAAAATGATACATGGTTTACAAATCTTTTTACAAATAAAAAAACTGTCAGAGATTTCCATGTACATTTTAACCAGTTAGGCATATTTACAACAGTCTATTTTTGCAGTTACGCATGATTTTTTTCTTTTCACTGTCTCGTAAATTTATATTTTATGTGCTGTTCAAGTTTATGTGTCTGTGATGCTTTTGCAAGCAAGAGTTTCACTGTTTCAGTACCTCATCATACTTATGCATATGACATTAAGCTCAACTTGACAATTTTGGATCCTATTTACTTACCGTCCAATTTCTCTGGTTGTCAGTATTAACGTATCTTTTAGCTCATTGTCTCCTGAAATCTTGGCATTCGCATATGCCTGTTTTAGCTTAAATACAAGCAACTGCAATAAAATGTAATACATTGAATTATGTTTCAATGAAATTAATCAATTACAGGCATATAAATAGCAATTGTCACTCTTCAGCCACAATCTATTATACAAAAAACAGAGCTAAGCAATTCAAGTTATTTATGAAAATTAAAAGAAAAAAAAGCTGTAGTTGCTGGAAATAAAAACCAAATATACCAGAAACATTCGGCAAGTCAGACAGCAACAGCAGAAATATTTAATATTTCACATCAAAGACATTTTGTCAGAACACATGCTGTTCAACTGGAAATGACGAGAACATTTGTGATAAATACTATGAGCAAAAACTTGTCACTGTTCAGTACAAAGTCTCAAATCAGAACATTTATTTTCAAGTATAATTTAATAATAGCGCACAAAACCCCCCACCCCCATACAACTAATCAGAGCATTTTCATCACAAATCCTTCTATACTCACCTCTTTAAGTAAACTCTGATCTTCAATTTCTTGCGACTCTAACAAATTGTGTATCTTTTCACCAAATGCAATTCTAACAGCTTTATTGGGATCTTCCATGAGGTTCAATATTGCACTATTTATGGCTTTTGTATTTGGATCATTTTTTGTCAAATTCACATACTTACATAAATAGGGAATATTCTTTATGAATGCTGTGGGGGTGGGGGGTGTGGGAGATAAATGTGCATAATGAATATAAACATGTTTGTACTGAAATACTGTATAATATACCACAATCTTATTTCAATTCTATATAACCACCAATGGCATTTATAAACTCCTCATAGATTATGGGAGGGGGTTTAAACCCAGTCACAAGTTTTTTCCTTTAACACTTTTCTTCATTTACAGGATGCAAGTCCATAACCATGACATAGTATTTATTTCCTGTAGGAGTCACAGTTTAAACCATCTGATCAAATACTATTGCTTACTGGACATTTTTTTTGGTTTCACATTGCAATGCCACTATCTTCTCAAAATACATTATCTGGAATGTTCAACATGATCTTAATATATTGCAGACAATAAAATTGTGTGATATGTGACAATAAGCTTTGGTATTACACACATGGAAAGGCTGGGTAATAGTGTGGATTCTATAGTTTTGAAGATGATGTAAAAACACTGATTTGCTCAGATCATAAAAGCTACAATGATGAGGGACAGCATACACTCAAAGATAAAATGGTTCTTTACCCGTTCCAACAGTATACAAAGAAAAACAGAACCAGCTATCACAATAAAATTCAAGAACAAGAATATAAAATTATTGAGCACCACAAGTTAAAAATCACATTTGTCAAGCATGAAATTGTGTTTAGTTCACAAACCTCATAACTCTTTGAGCAAACAGGTCATCCATAACTGATGTAACACTCACCCAATTTTACTGAAGCAGGCATTGCTTTTTCAATCAGCACAAGGAATGGAATAAAAACAGAAGCCCCAACGGTTGGTCCAGTCAGTGCACAATCACCTCCAATACTGATATTATCACAGAGAAGATCACATTCTTCATTTGGAGATATTGAGTTACACTTGGGAAGCAACAACTCAGATTTGCCTGAAAGCACACAGGCTACTTTTCCAACGGTTTTGGCAAATTCTTCATGCACCAAATCAGAGTTATCTTGGAGTTTGTTTCTGGAAGATTTAGAAACAAAAATTATTGGATCATCAGGTAATTTAATATTCCAGATTATACCTTGCAGATGTACTGCATGATTACTCATCTCCAGTTATGGTACAAAGGCAACAAGAACGTAACATTATATAGCATCTCCACATCAGGATGTCATAAGTCATTCAGCATGGAAACAAGCCCTTTGGCCCAACTTGCCCACACCAACCACCATGTCCCATCAACATCATCTCATGATATTTTGCTTTGAGACATAAGAAAGGGACACCAAGAGGGAATAAAGAACATCCAAAAAATATGACATTAAGGAATCAAAAAGAGCAAAATAAATGTTTGAAATGTTTTGAAAGCAAAGAAAAGCAGTCAAGATGGAGATACTTTATAACACAGTTCTGTATTAGCAGAATCATGATTGGGGTGGAAGATTGCAACCTTCACGTGGTCCGCCCTGTTTCGACTAATGCAATCAACTCGACGTGCACAAACAGAAGATCAAATAGAACAAGTTGTCCTACAACTTTGGCTGTGCAAAAGAAGAAGAAGAAGGATCATGATTGAAGAATGAGTATCACAATTAAAGATTTTTTTTTTTTTGGTTTGTTTGTTTATTTTATTAGAAGTTAATACAGTACAAAACACTACAGTGGCACCTAATTTTAGGTGCCAACTATGTCATAACGTAATATATTCTATGCACACCCTCTAGTTTTATGTTTTTGAAAAGGAAATTTAAAAAAGACAAGAAATAGAGAGAAGTAAAAGAGGAAAAATAGATCGTAGAAAATAGAAAAACGTGAAGTGTGTATATAAGAAAAGAAAAAGTAGAAAATAGAAATAGGAGAAAAAGACCCTTAAAAAAGAAATTTTTCAAATCTTTGTTCGGAGATGTAATTCTACCCACGACCTGACCTGAAATCAGTAATCTTTACGGTACTGCTGCATCACAATATTCCAAAAAGTCGATGAAAGGGGACCAACTCCTTAAGAATTGGTCATATTTATCTATTAGGTGGAGTCTCATTTCTTCAAGGTGAGCTATGTCCGTCATATTACTAATCCACATTTTAATGGTTGGTATAGCTGTATTTTTCCAAAATTTAAGTATCAATTTCTTTCCAATTATTAACCCATAATTAAAAGATACATGTTGGTCTTTGTTTAACTTGATATCTTCTACTATTATTCCAAATATAATCCATTCCGTATTTGGTTCTATTCTTGACTTGAAGAGCTTTGTAAATATATCAAATATATCGCTCCAAAATTTATTCAACTTTATACATCCTACAAATGAATGTGTTATATTGGCATTTTGAAACAAACATTTATCAAATCTAGGAGAAATATTTGAGTAGAATTTATTCAACCTCGTTTTTGAATAATATAGTCTATGTAATAATTTAAATTGAATTAGATTATCTTGCATTAATGGAACAATTAAGTGTGTTCATCAGATACTTTTCCCATCTATCTTTCGGAATCTTTATCATTAGTTCATGTTCCCAATCTTCTCTTAGTGCCTCTGTTGAGGGTAATTCTCTATTTAATATACTATTATAAAAATATGATATTAGTTTTTGTGAATCGGCCTTAATTGCTTCTTCTAAAGGGTCTAAAAATATAGTTTGAAATCTATTTATATATTTCTTCATAAAGTCACATATCTGTATATATTTAAAATATTGATTATCATTTTGATTTTAATTGTTGAAATGATAATTTACCCAATTCATACATATCTCCTACTTTCCTAATTCCCAGTCTACCCCAATGGTTATATGTTTTGTCGATAAGAGATGGTTTGAATGCAGAATTATTCAATATTGGGGTTAATACTGATAGATTATTTAATTTCAAGGATAATTTTATTTGTTTCCAAATTCTTATTGTATTGTGAATAATTGGGTTCTTCTTATATATTATACTATCAATTTTATCGGTGAGAACAAGATCGTTCCTATATCGTACGGGAAACACTCCTCTTTCTCCATTCTTATCCACTCCGACTGGTGAGTGGAGTTATCCAACCAGTACATTATGTTCTTTATATGCACTGCCCAGTAGTAATACGTAAAGTTAGGTAATGATAAACCCCCAACTTCTTTAGGTTTACACAGATGCTTTCGTTGAATTCTGTGTGCTCTATAATCCCATATAAAATTAGTGATATTAGAATCTAGTTTTTTGAGAAAATATTTTGGAATATATATTGGGATCGTTTGAAACAAACTGTTGAAGATTTAAAGCAAAAAAAAAAACCCAACAATTGAAGGCTAGGTAATGTTCAATTCCCAAAATTCAGTGAGCAAATCCACCAATAACCGGATGAAGCCCTGTCATCAAATGGACACATGGTTGCAAGTTATTTTGGGGTACATTGATATCAATATATTGAAAATAAATAATTATTTTACCAATTAAAACCCCGGATCATAGCAGATCAAGCCTAGGCTAATTTGCATTTTATGGTAGTAAAATGGTTGGCAAAATAGTGATTTTTTTATTACTATATAATACAAAATAGTGCTTATTATTTCTGTGTATTGTATTATAGGCTTGTTATGCAGCTGCAAGTAAGAATTTCATTGTTCCAGTGTGAACATAAGAATGGCAATTAAACACTCTTAACTCAAAAGCGAAAATGCAAATTAGTATCAGAGAAATTAAGGATCCAAAGTCAAACGTCAGAAAACATCAGAACCCTTTTTCCTTAACAAATGTTCACCAATACCAATTATCAAGCAAATAACAGAAACATAATACATATTGTGCTCATTTTGACTTAAGATATAAAGTTCTTACACATGAACTTCATCAATGAGAGAGTAGGATTTAGCCCCCAAGTGATGGAGCAGCATGGGGAATCCCTTCACGGTTCCTGCACGGATGGCATCACTGGAGCTCTGCGAGGACCATTTGTATATTGCTACTCTCCACTCAGGACAAATGGCTTTGTGCAGCAAAGATAATAGATATACACATTTTGCCTGGTTCGGTTGTGCTAATGGATACAAGACAACCAAAATTCAAAATTAGTAGGAATGTTCAAACGATAAGACAAATTTACTAATAGCATTAGGAGAACAAGCAATTATTTTTCTAAATGCCTTAATTTTTGATTTATGATGGTTCTTGAAATCAATAGAATTAAACCACAAAATTATACAAAATGGACAAACACTCATGGTAGTTAACCCACTAGGTTACCTACATTTTCAGCTGTGGGAGAATCTTGAATAAGGAGACATAACTATAAGATAAAGGGCTTGTCACTTAAAACTGAGGTGCACAGTAATTTTATCCCCCATAGGGTGGTGAATCTCTGTAATTCTTCACCCGGGGGGTGGTAGAAGTTAATTAAAAATAATTAAAATCAAGGTGGTAATATATTTGACAGATTAAGGAATAGCAAAACGTGGAAAATTGGCACAGAAAAAGAGGTGACACAAGTATAGATCAACCATGATGATATTAAATAAAAGGGCCAGAAATGCTCCTGCTTCTATTTTCTTTTTTTTTTTAACGTGGTCTGTACATTGCATTTTCAGCTCTGGTCTCCTTAATCAGCAATCAATAGCTTAAACAATTCATGCATTCTTTGTGTCTCATAAATATGCATGTATATTTTGTACATTAAATATAATTTTAACCAATTAATCAACTGTTGTTTTCCATTTAAGCACTTCATAATGAATCCTGCTTCCTCTCACATGCACAAATCTGTGTCAATCATTTTGTTTTTCTTTTACTACCTTTTCTAAGTGTTGGTAATTTTACATCAGTTACGGAGCCTTATGCATATTTTTAAAAATATTCAACGTGTCAGTGAATTAACCTTAGCAACAATCATACTTACAGAAACTGCTTGACAAACGTTGGCTGAGAGTTACAAGGTCAGAATTGAAGCCAACAGATTGAAAAGTTCCATCGGAATTATGTTTATGGATCCACGGTAATGACAGAAAACCACAAAGCGTATGAAGCAAATCTTTCTTCTCATTACCTTGGACAACTGACAAAATCCAAAGAACATTAATTATCTATGTACAATCAGACATACATATTCCTAGAAGCGTCTCGACCCGAAGCGTCACCCATTCCTTCTCTCTAGAGATGCTGCCTGTCTTGCTGAGTTACTCCAGCATTTTGTGTCTATCTTCATATGCAATTATCTAACTATACACATTTTGAACCTATCAAATAAAATTCAGTTTGTGCTTGGTGATTTGACTGCTAAATACTATTTTGCCCAATAATTGTCTCCATCAGGACAGTCGTCACTGCAAACTGGACCTCTGGGCAAAGCCAACCAAAAAAAACTACGCACGCACAGCAATGTCATGCAAGTTTGATTGTACTGATAGGAACTTTACATTTATTTTATAAAATATGCACAAATATCTGTTTGTTTTATATTCTATGGTTTTGGAAGTTTATAATATTTCAGCTTCAGTCATGTAATTTCAATATTTCAGTGGTGTCATACAGTGAGATGCACTTCCGCAGACACCATCCCTTTATGGACTCAAAGTGCTGGAGTAACTCAGCGGGTCAGGCAGAATTTCTGGAAAAAAAGGATGGGTGACATTTCAGATCAGACCCTTCTTCAAAAGAAAGGTCCCGACCCAAAACGTCACCCATCCTTTTTCTCCAGAGGTGCTGCCTAATCCGCTGAGTTACTGCAGCACTTTGTGTCTATCTTTGATATAAACCAACATTTGCAGTTCATTTTTCTACTATCCGTTTATACTTTTGTATCAAAAGATCAGAGAGACAATGTCTTCCGCACTTAAATTGTGCTTTTATTCCACACAGACAGCTCCCGCGGACAGGAATGAACCGGAGACCTTAGTGCAGCAAGGCAGCAGACCAAACTGTTGTGCAACTGTGTCATCTGCCACAGTGCAGTTTGTCTATATCTCTTTGTATCATGTTACTATCTTTCAATTCATTATGTTTACGTCTACATTAAGAAAAAGTGGTCATAATATCAACCTCTGGAGAAGTAGTCTGCAGCATTCCCTCTTGTCGAGTAAAACATGTTTCACTCCAAATTGTTTCTGTTATTTAGCCAATTTCCTACCCAGGCTGTTATAGCTTTTCTTCCAATTTTGATGACCAAGTCTATTATGTGATATGCAATCACTTGCCATAAATACCACAATCAATTTTTTCTCATTGAACCTCCGTATAATTTTAAAGACCTTTCCCCACAATACTTGGAAGCAAGCTGAGCACAAAAACATGCAATTCAAAAATATACCACAAGGGTATTTTGCGCAATTACCGTGAACCACTGTGACATAAAGGGAGTTTAAGAAAATTGGTCTCCGGATACTGATGATATTTTTAACCTGTGAAAGGGGTTGGGGCAATAAAAATAGCAACAAATCCTGAAGTTCTAAAATGGCCTAGCAATGACTTGCAATCTTCCTCTTCAAGCTCTTTGCCGTTTTGGTTATTAATCCAGTTGCTCATCACTTTTCTGGTGCTAGCCTAAAAAATTGCCCAAATTTATTCAGAGCTGCTATTCTGAATAGAGTGACAATTTGTGTTGCGAACTCTGCATCATATGGAGATCTTTTACGAAAAGTCCAAAAGGACATACTTTAAATAAATGAAGGTAGACAAAAATGCTGGAGAAACTCAGAGGTTGAGGCAGCATCTATGGAGAAAAAGGAATAGGCGACGTTTCCGGTCGAGATCCTTCTTCAGACTGATGTGGGGGGGGTGGGCGGGAAAAAGAATGGAAGAGGCGGAGACAGTAGGCTGTGGGAGAGCTGGGAATGGGAGGGGAAGGAGGGAGAAAGTAAGGACTACCTGAAATTGGGGAAGTCAATGTTCATACTGCTGGGGTGTAAACTACCCAAGCGAAGTATGAAGTGCTGCTCCTCCAATTTGTGGTGAGACTCACTCTGGCCATGGATGAGGCCCAGGACAGAAAGGTCGGATTCGGAATGGGAGGGGGAGTTGAAGTGCTGAGCCACCGGGATATCAGGTTGATTATTACGAACTGAGCAGAGGTGTTGGGTGAAGCAATCACCAAGCCTTCGCTTGGTCTCACCAAAGTAGAGCAGTTGACACCTGGAAAAGCTTAAATACTTTAAATAAATACTACTTTTGCAATAAAACTCTTGCTTCAGACATTTGCTTCACGTACCTTGCATATAGATTATAGCATCAATTATTTTTATTAATCTATCAACCAAATGCTGTACTTGTTCTTCATTGGAAGTACTGTTCAGTTGTTTCCTTCCATATTCCAGAACCTGGGTAAACATCTCAAAATGTATCCAAATTAATTGTATTTTGATTGATGGAATTTCAGTGGAATTGTGTGTCGCCCCACTTGCAATGTCTTCATCCATGATTTTGTCAGTGCTGAACATGGAAAAAAAAAAACCACAATGTTTATTCCTAAGGGAAATCAAATTCCAATAGAATTTCATTAGCCTGGAAAGAACAATATATTGACCACAGCATGAAGGTGCAAATTCCACATTTACAATGGTGAAAATTGTCTGGAATCAAGCAGAATATAAAATGCTTGGTTATTGAATTCCTTACTCCTTCAATAAGATCATGGATTTTTTAACTGAAACTCTCTCTTGAAAAGTTATTGAGAGGACAGGGAGGACCATCATAGACTTACTTCACTGTTATTCTTTTTGATATTCATGTTTGCTTACACAACCAAACAGTGATTGATTCACTCAGTGCATGGAGATATCATAAATACAAACCGTAAGCTTGTCTCAAGCTGTCAATTGTAAACTATCGTGCACAAAGTCTCATCCACCTCATCCCACTTCCAAATGTTACAATTGTACAATCCAAACAATTACACAGCAAAACCAGAGTAAAAAGACCCGTTTATAACTATCGATAAATCATAAATTGTACCTATTTGGAATTCCTTTGTCACAGAATGCTGTACAAAGAGCCGCCAAGCGAAATAAAACCACAATACCCTCCAACAAAGGCAGACTTTCCATGTGCGACTCAGCCTTCTCCAGTGAAGTGATCAATGCTGTCAGTCTCTCATGCACACCCCACCACAATCTACTCTTGAATTTCATTTCCACTGGTCCACATCTATAAGCAACAAAATAACACATTTATTTAAAAAAGAATACCTGGAATACAAAGTCACAGACAGTAGCATAAATGTTTAAGAAGGAACTGCAGATGCTGGAAAATCGAAAGTAGACAAAAATGCTAGAGAAAGTCAGCAGGTGAGGCAGCATCTATAGAGGGAAGGAAATAGGATGACGTTTCAGGTCGAGACCTTTCTTCAAAGTAGCATATAGGTGCTATACATTTAAAAGGCACAATTTGTAACATTGATTGGGAACTCCGAGAGAAGGAATCTTCAACATAGGTCCTGCCCTCCAGTTAGTCCTCGGACAGAAAACAATTAGTGAAAAACCTCAACTTCATCTCGAAGGAGAGTCAAAACAGCAGCACAATTGTAACAAACCATACTTATTATATTTCACTGTTTTATCAGTAAAAGCATAGAAGAGCAGGTGATCATGTCAGAACTCTATAGTTAGGGTACAACCTTGAGTACTGTGCACAATTCTGGACACCAATTGGAAGAAGGCTGTAATTAATTATAAGAT
This sequence comes from Okamejei kenojei, assembly GCA_035221665.1. Lineage (NCBI taxonomy): Eukaryota > Metazoa > Chordata > Chondrichthyes > Rajiformes > Rajidae > Okamejei > Okamejei kenojei. The sequence goes on along the minus strand of CM069144.1, from coordinate 51,594,441 downwards.
ACAGTATATATCCATTAGTTAATTATGGATAGTTTTGGGGTAAATTTTGATGAAATAAAAAATTATAGCAAGTGTATGTAGAACAATATAACTTGATGTAGCTATAATAAATGTATGTTTCTGACTTGAATGTCAGTTTACGGACATTTCTCAGAAATGGAACTCGCATACTCTGTGCCCTGCCTGTTCAGGAGTGTTTGGGAGAAGTATTGGCTAAAGTAAAAAAAAAACATACATTATATATGGACGGCACTATTATAAAATGATTTGTTTGGTTAATACATTAATTTAGCTTGAGCAAGGATTAATTTGACTAATACTTGCTAAATTGACCTTGACTGTAAAGGCTCAACAGCATACATAGCAGTAGGATTGTAACAGGGAAAGCATGATCTATTTTTAATGATCTTGCAGTATTTCAAGTAACATAGAAAATAGGTGCAGGAGTAGTCCATTCGGCCCTTCGAGCCTGCAACTTTGAACTGCCTCTGACAAAGATATAACAGATTCTTTGGGGGAGATTATGGAGTTTCCTCATGCGAATCACCTTATTGACATTTATACAGGGCCTTTATAACATAGTAAATTGGCTCCAAGGTTTAAAAGAAAAGAATAATTTTCCGTTGCGCGAGTGCAGTTTCTCCAGGCTGGGGCGGGGGGGGGGGGGGGGGTGCAGTCAGTGTTTGCAGCGCAGGAGTCGGAGTCTCGCTGCATGGGGAGGGGGGAGAGAGAGGGAGAGGGGGATGGGAGAGAGAGAGGGATGGAGGGGAGAGAGGAGGGAGGGAGGGGAGAGAGAGGGAGGGAGGGGGTGAGAGAGGGAGGGAGGGAAGGGAGAGAGAGAGGGAGGGGAGAGAGGAGGGAGAGGAGAGAGAGGGAGGGAGGGGGAGAGAGAGGGGGGAGGGGGAGAGAGAGGAGGGGGGGGATGGGGGGGAGAGAGAGGGAGGGGCAGGGGGAGAGAGAGGGAGGGGGAGGGAGAGGGGAGGGGGAGAGAGAGGGAGGGGAGGGGGGAGAGAGAGAGAGGGGAGGGGGAGAGAGAGGGAGGGGAGGGGGATATAGAGAAGGGGAGGGGTGAGAGAGGGGAGGGGGAGAGAGGGAGAGAGAGAGGGAGAGAGAGAGGGAGGGAGAGAGAGAGGGGAGGGGAGAGAGAGAGAGGGGAGGGGGAGAGAGACTGGGAGAGAGAGAGAGAGGGGAGAGAGAGAAGAGAAAAGAGGGGAACAGATGGGGGTGGAGGGGAGAGGTGGAAGGAGAGAGAGAGGTGAAGGAGAGGGAGGGGAAGGAGGAGGGGGGAGGGGGGAGAAGGAAAGGGGGATTATTTTCAGTGAGATTGCAAAATTAAGGTAGGTGTTAGAGCAATTATATTTTGGAATTGCTTTCGTTTCCATGAAAGCAATTGGAACCTTTCTTTTCCTTGATAACAATACTGAAAAATATGAATTCCAGTTTGCGACTTTCTTTTTGCATCATATTTTTTTAATGTGTACACACTAACACAAGAGAACAGTAACAGGCAATCAAATCAACACACAAAACATTTTCTAAAAAAAGGTTTTACTGCAAAAACTTACAGTATTTTATTTGCAGTGTTTGCATGCTCCTTTATAACATTTTACAGTATATTCTGATTATTAAAACAAGGACAACTTCAAATCTTGATTTTTAAAAATGTATACAACAATGACTCCAATCATCCCATTCCACCCACTCATTACTCTTGACTCAACCAAAATTATTTCTGAAATAGTGGTCATAAATTTGGTGCAAGAATGCTCAAATAAGGCGCAGAATGCACCAGAGAGCATCTAAAAACCGCAGAGCTTCCAGGGCCCTTAAGCTGGCCCTGGCGCACGGCCGCAAAGGACTTTGAGCTTCGTGCTTGTGATATGCGCTGTGCGCACTTATTTCACATCAAATTTTTGTAATCCTGCCATGCCATGCCACCCCCCTTTTTGAACAGCTTCATACGGGCCTGGTGTATAATATTTTTGACACTGTCATATGCCGTCACAACGCACTGTAGTCTCCAAACAACACTGTAGTGGCCATTTATCCTGTTTTGCATGTCATTGATGATGGCATGTGCCTTTAAATTTTAGACTGCCCGTTATTTTGTGGGTGGGATTTATGACGTGAGGCCAGATCAGGCTATATTAAGAGAGAGTTTTTGGGCGGTGTGTATGAGCTAAGGGGATGCTGCAAGAAGTTTGTTTTTAGTTAGTAGTGAGTTTCAGCAGGAGCCAACCCGCGTAACAAAGGGGAATTAACTGCCGGCGGCGGGTGCCAAACCATGCGTGATCATGCCACCCATGCAAGATCATGCGGGCCAGGCGAGCCATAAAGATCATGCGAAGTGTAACGGAGACACTAGGAGTTTTTAATGTTTAAAGTAATAAGCTGGAGTTCGATGAAGATTGCAGTAACGTCGGAAGAAATTTGGATGTATCTTATTGTTTTCTATTAACAATAAAGCATTTATTCATCAAAAGACTGTGTTTTGAAGCCATATCTGTGAAGAAGCTCTGAAGGTCCCTGTGAATGAGCTCCTATGCATATCGAAGATATTCCCCTTATCTCTGCTCATCTTTTTAGCGGCTAGAGAGTTAATTTCCCGAAAGATATGAAAATCTTCCGCTACAAACACTTCAGTAATTTTCTTTGCCCTCCATTTCAGAATAATAGTGTTTTAAGCCAACAATAAGTCAACACTAACGCTGGCAATAAATAGTGCGGCTTTCCAGCCCCTTATCGCATTGGCCACGCTCGGCTGCACATTGGTCAATCTGGTGGACCGTTCCATCTTCCTCTAGTCGTGGGAGTGGGGAATTGGGACAAGCCTCACTTGTGGAATAGCCTAGGGCCTCTCTTCATCTAAATCTGGCTGTCGGCACCCTTTCCAACTTAATAACATCCTTCCTTTTGCTGGGTGACTATAACTGTACACAGTACCTAAGTATGGTATAACCAACAACTTGTACAGCTGCTTCATGATGTCCCAAGTTTTGTACTCAATCACTTCCCAATGAAGGCAAGCATGTCAAATAAACAGAATTCTCCATAATGTCCATTCAACTCGTTACTTTCAGGCAGGCACTAGGCAGTCAGTCGACATGTAAAAATCGTAAAAATTTGCGCAAGCGCAGAAAACATGCGCAGAAAATCGTAAAACCGCACATGAGCAGATCGGTCCTGTAGGTAGTCAGTTGACTTCAAAATCTTTAAAACCGTGCATGCGCAGATTGGTTTCGTCTCCTGTAGGCATGCGCAGCACCATGCATGCAGTCCACGGTGCAAGGGCAGAATTTCAGCTGCCATTATTGCCTGTTGTAGGTGAAGGCTTGAAGCAGCGCCCATGGCACATGTTGAACATAGTTACGCTCATTACGCCTACCTAAGATCGATTATTAAAATAACCATTTAATAATAAATACTGAATTTAGTAAATGAATTGGAAATCTTTACAATTTATATTTAATAATTACCTTTTTATCATTTTAGTTAGGGTAGGCACTGCCCACCCTGACGGCACATGCCTACTTTCAGGGAACCATGCACCTGTACTGCTAAATCTCTTTGCTCTACAATACTCCAGGGCTCTATTATTGAGTTACTCCAGCACTTAGTGTCCTTTTGTTTTTTAAATTACATTTGCAATTTCTTCGCCCACCTTCTCGATGGATCTAGTATATGTTGTAAACCTTCCTTCATTGTCCACGATGCCACCAAATTTGGTGTAATCGGCAAATTTACGAACAGCGTTAACTACACTGTCATTCAAATCTTTAATGTACATGAGCAAACAACAAAGGACCCAGCACCGAACCCCACAGCACATCATGAGTCACAGGCCTCCAATTCCATGTGATCTCACCTTCCAGACTAGCCTACCATGCGAAGACCTGGCCATGGTCCATGTAGACAAAATCCACTGCGCTGCCCTCATGAATCTTCTTGATGCATCAAGGAACATGGAATGCTTGGAAAGTTATTGACAACACATGCCATTATTCAGTGCCATACGAATTTGCTTATGACAAGTTTTAGATAACACATTTTCTTTCAGTGGATGCAAAGAGAAAGTTCACCCATACTCTCCAAATACTGAGCGTATAGTATACCCATACTATACTAGTTCACCCATACTCTCCAGGCACTTTTTATATACCAAGTCTGATATTCATCATTCACACTGGTTAAATCTTTTATAGGTTGACAAAATAGAATAAGTAAAGACAAACAAATAGGAAATGGATTTTGAGAAATATAGTTCATACTCAGCTGGCTTGGCTGGGTGTAATGACTTTTGTGCTGCAAAACTCATACGTGGCCGTTTCTCTGGAACTTCATCGTTGCTACTTTCTCCACGCATGTCTGGAACCCCTGTTGATTGTGTCTTGGTCCAATTATATGTTTCGCGCATGACACCAATTCCTTCCGCTCTCATTGCTATGTACAAGCAACTTAACAAATACTGAAACACAATGCACCAAATTACAATATGCAACTACAGGCAGCCTGGTATAAAAAAAGAAAACTGCATTTTATTATAATCATCAGCATGCTGCTGACACTTTGCGTATCCTTTGAAATAGATTGTCTGACAAGGTCAAGTTGGTCGAGACTATATTCATTGCAATTCAGAAGGACAAGTAAAGTTATTGAGGCAAAACCCACATAGTTTCAGGCGGAGGTGAGGAACATGTTCACTGAGAGAATAGTGAATCTTTGGACGTCTACCCCAGAGAACTACAGGATATATATCCAATTGCGTCTGAAAGGATGGAGCTGGGATAACCAAAGGAAACAAGTTTGCTCATTAAATGCTAACATATTTGATTAAATTTAAGGTATTACACTACATTATTCAAAAAGATATTAAATAGAATTATTCTACATTTCTCTAGCCGGGTGATAAACCAATAACGCACGCAAACATGTTATTGAACAGAATCGACCCAGATCCAAAATTATTAGGACGGGATTCAAATCTAACACGGGATTTGTGGAAAAAATTAATATTGAAATTTGGAAGGAACTTTATCCCCCACAATTTATGTGGCAGTGGAAAATGTTGGAGGACGTTGAAAGAATAGATTTGTGGACAAATACGTACTCTTTGAACAGATATGATCTCATTATACAGAATATATTAAAAGGGGTAGCTGGGGCATGATTAGATGAAAAATAACTCTGTTTTTCTTTTTGATTTGTATAATGTCTCATTTAATATCTATTTGAAATTGTGTTATTCACTATTAAATATGTAGTATAATCTCTCTTTTTTTCTTTATCATACTTTATTTTAATTAAATACAATGAAATTTTACATATACATTTTATATATTTTTCTCTCTTTCACTTTCTTTTCTTTAATAATCAAAATTATATTTAAATCACCATTCTTATGATGCAAAATCTATATTTTACTATGTCGTATTTAGTAGAAATAAGTTGGTTGTGTATTTGAAAAGTTGTAATATCGTTGTTATGATGGATTCCTTTTAATAAAAATATTATTACACATTGACAATTAATTTCAACTGGAATTAGAGGGAGACACAAAGAAAAGATAAAGTCATTCTCAACAGAAGTATGAACGGGAGACTGAGCCAAGAATTCCACGTGGCCTAATAATCACTATCGACACAGTAGTGAAGTTGATTAGCAGCTTGTCAGATCAGGATTGGTGGTTGATTCAACAGAAAGTTCTTAGAAAAGGTTTCTTGCCCGAAAACCTCATCCAATGCAGGGGCTCAACTCCTTGTCTGAAGGTTATGGGATTATTTAATAAGGCACATCAAGTTATTTTGTTTTGGTTCAACACTTGTCACTTTAGCCCATGATCAAAAATTATTCACTGATTATTTACTATCAGGCATAGATGCAAGCACAGGGCTCCCCTGGGTGACAATAACCTAATTTATGGAAATTGGATTCTATGCAAATTCATTAATACATTTTTCAAACAAGCAATAGTCATTAAAAAAAAGGGATTTATTAATGACTGGATACAGTATATATTCCATGGCTCTAATTATGGGTACCGTTGGGGTAGTTTTTCAATAAAGTAGTGACAGAATTATGTCAGGCGTACGAGACAATGAGTAGTTGCAGAAAACTGACTTTTCGAACAAAAGAGAATTGGCAGACGCAGTTCTCAAGAAAGGAACCTTTATGCAAACCAGGCATAAAGTGCCTGTAGTGACTGCTCCGATTTTGCAGACTGCAACAAAAACACGTTCCTGACATTGACAACATCATACAGTTGTTTTATTTTTAATGGATTTTTGAACCACAACTCATTGTCATGGACAAATAAATATTTTCCTTTTCTATTTAAATTCTGAAGGAATTAAAGTTTGTATAGATTAAATCGTATGTCAAATGTCAGAAACATTATTTGACAGCAAACTTAAACCTGGAAGTAGTAACATCAATTTCTTCTGTTATGTTTATTGGTTAACTTATACTTCAGACAGCAACATCATCTCCTTACAAGGCTTTCAATACTGGGTATGTTGGAAAAGTACCAATATAAAATAGGCTGCAAAGGAAAAAAATTTAAACAGTGACTTCAAGATTTACAGATTTAATGAGCAATCAGAAGACCCCAGAAGTTATTTTGATTTACTCAGAGCATTGTAAATCTCACCTGTCATTCTCATCACAAGATCAGGGTGAATCTTATGCTTTGAAGCATTTGACAAATGTCATACATTTGACAATGTATGCAAGATGAGTCAACATAAAACTTGTGATTTAGATGTTTCATTGAACGTTTATTGTCAAATTCTTGTAATTGTACAAGACTGTCGTGTTTCCCCTTTTATTTGCTGAAATTTGCTTATGGTTCTTAAATTACACTACTGGAGAGATCAAATATTTCAACAGAAACTCCAAAGTGTTGACTGCAATGATTAAATAGAAGAGCTTTTTAATGTGTACTTTTTATGGTAACGGCCGACTTGCATTTATACAACTAATTGTCTTTTCTCCTCGGAAAAGCATAACATATAACAAAGTATATGTTCATTCTTATTCAGTCTGTTAGGTCTCTCTCCAGTCTGAGAACAAGTAATACATCAGCAATCATGATATCTGTCAGAGATGAGACAAACCTTTCATGTCTGTGACTTCAAATTACAGATTACAAGAAGTTCTTGACAAACCATTACAAGCAAATCATTAGCACACTTCCTGCCATTTAAGATACATAATTGAGAAAATGCAAGAATTCAAGGTTTAAAAATTACCTCTTGTTTAGATTGGGTTCCTATCATTTCAGTTACAGCTCCGCAAATCAAATGTACACGGTGTTTCTGTATTGGTGTTGCACACACAACTCTTGAAGGTGTAAACATCAGAAAGTGCTGGAATATATGGCATAAAGCTGATCTTAATTTATCAGAATCAATGTGTTTCAATAGTCCATCGCCTATAAAAATACTTAATTTATCCATAAACATATTAAGGTAAAATGGTTCTATCACATGCAAGCTTGCAAGATGCTCCGTATTGACTGGAAAGAGTGCTTTGACCAATTCTGAAAATGGTTCCTCATATAGTTCCAATTCAGCTCTGCCAGCTTCCTTAAACAACAGCAAAAGGTCAACAAAACTTGTAAAAAACATATTTGACAATTCTTCTGGTGGTGGTCCTCCAAGTTTAATTAATTTTGATGACAGGGCTATCACAATACTCTTAATCTTGGGACTGCCATGTTCTAAAAGCGAGCAGCTTATTTCCCATAAGATAAGTCGTTGCCTTCTGCAAAACACATTTGAAACGATCGAAGATAAAATTCTCAGTAATATGATCTCCAGTAATTCTACTTGAAACAGAGAGTTCAGCTGAAGTGGTGCGGGGGTTAAATATCCTGGATGTTCTCTGAGAGCTACAATAAAATGATCAATCGTAAATGGCCACAAAGATGACTCGTGCATCATTACACTCTTCTCCGTCAGACAGGTTAGATCTTGGAAAAGGCCGAGCATTTCCTTGGTTTGTACTCCAAATATGAAGGGATTCTTGTTCTTAAACAGCCACAGCAAAGAAATTATTATTTTTGCAATGCAGTTATGAAGTGTCTGGCAGTTTGGGGCTGCAGCAATTCGGAGAAGCCTGGTAATGATCCAGTTGCTGAAATCTTTAAGAATAAATAGATATAATCAGATCAAATCACAGAAACAAAACAAACATAAACTTTGTCTTATTAAGCAGCTTTAAATTTAGTCTACATTCAGGCTGTACATTGAAACCATTGAATATCGTGCAGACAATTAAATGATAGCGCTGGGAAGATGCTCAATAAAAATATTAGCCAGCAAGGAATTGTTAAGCTGAATTCTAAGTAATTCAATAACTATCGGAGACAAACATATTGAATAGGGTTGAATTAGTGCAATTGGAAAGAGTAAAGAATGCACATTTTATGATTTATGATATTTTATTGTAATTCAAAACATTCATATTTATATTCAGAAATCTTTATGACATAGGAGGCCATTCAATCACAAAGTCCATGCTGACTCTCTGAGAACCCCCATCAACCCCATTGCCCCATGTATTTCCTTTAGGGTGGTTCAGCACAATGGTGTTCCGCTCAGTATTCTGGTAAACGACCAAGAAGCAACGAGTTGCCAAAGGATATTCATTATTTGTAATTATCTTGATCACCAGTGTGCCCAATTGAAAACAGATAAATCAGGACCCTCAGGTGTAAACTGGGTCAATCATGGGAGCAATAATAAACTACAAATTATATAAATTGCCTTAATAGTCGGATTTGTCATTAATAAGCAACAGGGTTAAAAATTCAAAATTTGCAATTATATATTTACATAAGGAAGCAGTGATGTGTTCCATAATGCTTACCATATTGCAATGGTCACAATTGTTGACAATCTCCACTCGACAAATTAGGAATGCATTAAAGTATATTTTATCGAACTTTTGAGGAAAAACTGGATGCTTTGCAGACTAATTTTACTTTGTTCCCATTTCTGATCCATAGTTTAATTCTAGGCCTTATTCTTGACAACATATCATTCCTTGAAACTGCCCCCTTCAAGGGTAGAAGCAGGACAAGATCATATGCCTAAGCAATTAACTGTGTAAAGGGGCTGTCCCACTTGGGGGACCTAATCTGCGAGTTTAGAAGAGTGTCTGCGACCTTCAAACTCGCAGCATGGTCGACACGTGGTCCTAGGAGGTCCTATAAGGTTACTGGAACTCTCCTTCATGCTCGAGGGAAGTTCCCGAATACTCGTGGCCTCAGCTACGTCGCGGAAAGTGTTTCAGCATGTTGACAAATTTTCTGCGAGTAAAATTTGGTCGGCATGTCTCATTTTAACTCGGGTCGCTATTTAGTTACAGACAGTCGAGGGCAGCTTTAGGCAATCTCATTACTTGACCGGGCATTTTAATTGGGCTCATTGGAGTTTTCAGGACCAATCGCTCCCCGCTTTCCCTGACCCCTCCCCCCCCCACCTTTTTGGGGTGGTGGTGGGGGGAGGGTGGGGGTGGTGGGTGTGGGGGGGTGTGGTCGGTCCAGCTTGCGGTTTCAACACGGACGGTAGATCCAGCTCGAGTTCCAGACGAGTGCCCTCGAACTTGAAGGTCGAAGACACTCTTCTTAACTCGCGGATTAGGTCGCCCAAGTGGGACAGCCCCTTAACTCACACGTTACTGTAAGATTCTCTCGACTGATGTGCTGACAGTCACATCATTGTCCTCACATTACCACGCAATATTTGATTTTCAGGACATCAATAAAAACACAATTTTTCTGTAACTTCTATGTACACTCACCAATGCAACTGCACTCATCATCACAACTGAGCCGCTGAATTTCCTTGGTTGGCTTTTGCGGAGCGCTCACAAACATAAGAGGGAAAGATTTCATAATATGTTGAATAAAATCTAGCAACATCACACATGTTGGCTGAGAGTCTGTTTTCTTCAAAAGCTCCAAAGCAACTGAAATTTTAAAAAGGATAACATTTATTATTAAAAGATATAAAATTGTATCTATATTGTTATTATTTCAGATATGAGTAAAGCTTTGGTAACTAAATTGTTTACAACTGTTGCTAGATGCTGTTAGCTGGTTGTTTGATGCAAAGAATGTGATTTTTGCTATCTGCAACTAATTTATTTGCTTCAATAGTGTCATATCATCATCTGATTTTTGAATGCGATGAAATATCAATTTATTTTCTACTACACATTTCATTGATGCTTGAGGAACACGCGGAATTGAGATGTTATTTTTTTTAGCTTAATGTAGCTATGAAAGAGCAGCATACTGAGAATGGCAATTTTTTAACATACATAAATATCATACATTTCAGAAAAATTATAGTTTTCAACAACAAATTCAAACCACATCAACTGCAAATAGACACAAAAAGCAGGAGTAAATCAGTGCCACATGCAGCATCTCTGGAGAGAAGGAATGGGTGACGTATCGGGTCGAGACCATTCTTCAGACGTCTCGACCCGAGACGTCACGCATTCCTTCTTTCCAGAGATGCTGCCTGTCTCCAGCTTTTTGTGTCTATCTTCAGTTTAAACCAGCATCTGCAGTTCATTCTTACACACACACATCAACTGCAAATTGGACTGCATTTCCTTTAACATTTGCTGGATAATTTGCAATTTTACCATACAAAAGCAGGTGCAGATGCAATTTAACTTACATGTGCAGTGTTATTTTTTTTCAAAGGTTAAACGAGGCAGAGCTCACACAATAAATGGCAGAGACTTGGAGAGTGTGCAGAACAGAGACACCTAGGGGTACAGGTAACAGTTCCCTGAAAGTGACAACACAGGTAGTAGACAGGATGATGAAGACAATGTTTGGCATGCTTGCCTTCATTGATCATGGCATTTCATACGGGTGTTGAGATGTCATGTTGCAACTGTACAAGTTGGTGAAGAGACCACACTTGGACTACTGTGAACAGTTCTCATCACCCAGCTATAGGAAGGATATTATTGATCTGGAAAGGGTGCTGCAAACATTCACAAGGATGTTCTCGGGACTGAAGGTGTTGAGTTATGAAGCGAGGAGGGACAGGCTGGGGCTGTTTTCACAGGAGTGCAGGATGCCAAGGGGTAACCTCTCAGTGGTACATAAAATGGTGAGGAACAGAGATTAGATGGATGGTCAATCTTTTTTCCCCAGGGTATGGGAGTCTAAAACAGGAGACAATAAATTTAAGATGTGAAAAGCTTTTTATGCAGGTCAAGCTGTGGAGGTTGGTACAATTACAACATTTAAATGACAGTTGGCCAGCTACACAGAAAAAGGTGTAGAGGTATGTGGGCCAAACATAGGCAAATGGGACCAGCTCAGAATGAAACCTTGGTCAGTATATGCGAGTTGGGTTGATATGCCACTGCTGTATGACTCAACGAAGAAAGAAATGTTTATTTTCAATTAATATTGAGTGCAAGAAGGATAAAATGATATATACTGTATTCCTCGCACAAGGGTGTATGAAGATGTTTTCCAATACATTTTGAACAAAATGTAGAACATGGCCCTGCTCAAATAATTCTTCACAGCCAAAAAACAGAGTTAAACAATATATAGAGTAAAAGCTTTCAAAAATAGATCATCCATGCATGGGGATGTACAGATAAATATATTTTCTAATAACCTAGTTATCGATAACTAACACGAGTGCGATATTGATTGGGATAGTACCCATGGGTGGGCAGCAGATGTTTTGTGCAGGAAATGGTGGAGGTACTTACCAACATCAACATCTGTCAGCATCTTGTCAACAAACTGACAAAGAATCTGCCTTGGCTTCTGCACCACTGTGTTATAATCTCCTGGACTGGCACTGTTATAGTAGAAGAACAAACAATTTTTCAGGACATATCACATCTCAGTATAGCAACTGCTCCGCCCAAGATCACAAGAAAATGTTAAGAATTGTGGACAAACCCAGTCTATCATATAAACCAACTTTTCCTCATTCCCCTCTCCCTCTACTGATTGACTACTTTTCACTGCCTCAGGAAAGCAGCCAACATTATCAGGGACGACTAATACACCAATCTTTCTTTCTTTTTCCCTCTCAAGTCAGGATGATGATACAAAAGCTGAAAGCACAATCAACCATCCTCTACTTCTTCCACATTAGTATCAGATTCTCGAATTGTCCTTTTAAATAGTAAGGATATATTCCCGATCTTCTAATTTACCTTGTTGGGTTCCTGCACTCTCTCCAGCTGTAAGTCTATATTCTGCACTATTTAATTTCCCTTTTGCACCACCTGCTGTATTCATGTATGTATGATCTGCTTGGATAACAAGCTGAACAAAGTTTATCATAGCTCTGAACACTTGAGAATAATAAATCAACACGACCAATGTAAAATTAACAAGTTAATTTGTACAAAACTGGTCAGTAAAAAGTACACAAAGAGCTGGACCAGCAGCTGGCCTCATAGTGAAAGATAATGTGCAAATCTGTCAGTGAAAGGTAAACGAGTAAAGCAGATAGGAAGCAAAGAGTAGGAATTAATGGGTCCTTTTCAGAATAGCAGGCAGTGACTGGTGGGGTGCCGCACGCTCGGTGCTGGGACCCCAGTTGTTTACAATATATATTAATCATTTAGAGGAAATTAATAACATCTCGAAGTTTGCGGATGACACACACCTGGGTGGCAGCGTGATCTGCAAGGAGGATGTTATGAGGCTCCAAGGATAGGTTGGGCAAGTGGGCAGAAGCATGGTAGATGGTATAATGTGGATAAATGTGAGGTTATCCACTTTGGTGGCAAGAACAGGAAGACAGATCATTATCTGAATGGAGTCAGATTAGGAGAAGGGGAGGTGCAACGAGACCTGAATATCCTTGTACATCAGTCACTCAAAGTAAGCATGCAGGTACAACAGGCAGTGAAGAAAGGTTTCTTTGGAAGAGAATTTGAGTTTAGGAGCAAGAGGGTCCTACTGCAGTTGTACAGGGCCCTGGTGAGACCACACCTGGAGTATTGTGTGCAATTTAGGTCTACTAATTTGAGGAATGACATTATTGCTATTGAGGGAGTGCAGCGTAGGTTCACCAGGTTAATTCCCAGGATAGCAGGACTGACATATGATGAAAGGATGGGTCGACTGGGCTTGTATTCACTGGAATTTAGAAGGATGAGAGGGGATCTTATAGAAACATATAAAATTCTTAGAGAATTGGATAGGCTAGATGCAGGAAAAATGTTCCTAATGTTGGGGGAGTCCAGAATCAGGGATCACAATAAGGGGTAAGAATAAGGGATAGGTCATTTAAGACTGAGGCGATGAGGAAAAACTTTTTCACCCAGAGAATTGTGAATCTATGGAATTCTCTGCCACAGACGGCAGTGGAGGCCAATTCACTGGATGTGTTCAAGTTAGATTTAGCCCTTAGGCTAACGAAATCAAGGGATGTGGGGAGATAGCCGGAGCGGGGAACTGATTTTAGATGATCAGCCATGATCATATTGAATGGCGGTGCTGGCTTGAAGGACTGAAATCCACGCCTACTCATGCATTGATCTTCTATGTAAGTGAAAGGTAAACCAGTAAGGAGCCTCTGGGCCGAGCGGCATGAATGTAGCGCTCACCTCTCCAGCTCACGCAGGGCGGGTAGGATCGAGGCCATCTCCAGCCCCTGCTCACACATCTTGCAGCAGGATTCACCTCCACCTCAGATTGAGGAAACGCCTGACATAAATCGCACTCAACCGGTCGCCATCTCCCGCCGCAGCAGCAGCGTAAATCTACTCAGCGACGCAGGCAGACTCCTGCTGTCCCGCCCACAGGAGCTGGGCCGGGCTGGGCTGGCCAGCCAATGCACGGCCGCCGCTTCTGCGAGCCCCGTCCTCAGGCCAGGGCCTCCCCAGCCAACCAACCCCACCACAGGCGCAAAGCCCGCCAAAGCTCAGCCGCCCCCTTCGCCGCCCAGCGCCGCCCACGGTCCTGAGCGCGTCCTTACGTATCGCATGCGGCCCATAGAGCGCCCCGCCCACGCAGCGCCATGTGCCCGTTTAGAGTTTTAAAGAGAGGTACTGCGATGCTGGAGAATCGAGGGTTACACAAGAAGCGCCTGGAGAAACTCCAGTGGGTGCAGCAGCATCAAAGCCCACTGCCCCCCCCCCGCCAGGCTCCAGACCACGCCCACTGCCCGCCCAGGACCACGCCCACTTGCCACGCTCCAGACCACGCCCACATGCCCCCGCTGCAAGCCGCTCCATACCACCGCCCACTACCCCCGCCGCACACCCGATGACCCCGCCCACTGCCCCCGCACCCGCTTCCAGACCCCGCCCAGACTGCCCCCCGCCCCCGCTCCAGACCCCGCCCACTTATCCCCCCCCGCTTCAGACACACGCCCACTGCCCCTCCCCTACAGACCCCGCCCATACCCCCCGCACCCCCCCCGCTCCAGACCCCCGCCCACTGCCCCTCCCCAACAGACCCCTGCCCAACAGCCCCCCCCGCTCCAAAACCCCGCCCACTGCCCCTCCCCTACCAAGACCCCGCCCACTGCCCCCCGCTCCAGATCCCCGCCCACTGCCAAGACCCCCCGCCCACTGGCCACCGCCCCCTACAGACCCCAGCCACTGCCCCTTCTCCCCACAGAAATACCCGCCCCTTGCCCCGCCCCTACAGACGCCGCGCCCACTGCCCCCCGCTCGCCCCAGACCCCGCCCACTGCCGACCAGACCCTCGCCGCACTGCCTCCTTCCCCTAAGACCCCCGCCCCCCCGCCCACTGCCCCGCCCCTTACAGATGCAGGAGGGAAGAAATAGGAAGGGGGGGTTAAAGAAGTAGGAGGAGTGTAAAGAATATAGGAAGAAAAAAAAAGTATGTGAAAGAAATATGTAAAAGAAAAAGTAATGTAAAAAGAAATATTGAAAATAAAAATAGTGTTGTGTATTGGGAGTGTATAATAATTTAAAAATAAATAATAATAAATAAAATTAAAAATTCTTACATTATATGTGGAAAGGGGTTTATCCTCGAAAAATTAAAAAATGGTTAATATCAAAAAATTACCCGCCTACCCTGCCTCGCCCCCTACAGGAAAAGAACCCCTTCCCACACCCCCCCCGCACCCAGCCCCCCGCCCACAGCCCCCACGCTCCAGACCCCGCCCATCTGCCCCGCCCACTGCCGCCCCCCGCTCCAGAACCCCCGCCCACTGCCCCACGCGCTGCGTGAGCCGCCCCCCGCCCGTCCCCGGCCCTGCCCCCGAGAAGCTCCGATGGCAAAACACAGAGGTTGTTTTTCTATATCACCAAGTGCCACAGAGGAGCAAATGTTGAGAAGTTCTAACCATGTAACTTGAAATTATCACCCACCGACGATATCATAGGGGATAGTATCCGTGTTCCTGCAAGAAACTTAACCACAGGGGCCGGAAGTGCTTCATGTTCAAAGTGTGGGACATCGGGCCGCAGCGTCGACGAGGCAGCCCCCACCTTTCCATCACTGGGGGCAGGTAAAACCTCAAGCTTGCAATGACACACCTGGGTGCTGCCAGCCTGAAAAGCACAGCATGGTACATCCGTAAGCTGTTGCTGCCTTACCCACACCTGAAGGACACAAATTAAGTCATGTAGGCTCTTTGGGCTGGTCCATGACTCACTTCACAGTTTTTTTTTTAATTTTACTTTAAATAAACTTTTCATTTACAATACAAAAAATTAAGATAGCTTTCCTTTTACATTCAATCATACATTTCAGGGGCTTGGGAACACCTCTATCCAAGAAGACCCGCAATAAATTGCCGTGAGTTAATGGATGTAGCTTCTTCATCTTCTTATCTTTTTTCATAGTGGCGTCACCAGCCTAAAGTTTCTGACATCTTGTTCATTGATCACTTATTTGATTGTGCTCGCTGGGTATTGCATTTTTGTCGAAACAGGGGCGGACCACGTGAAGTTGCAATCCTCCCCCACGGGTGGCCGCAATGGATTAGCTCAGACCACCACACAAACCATCTCCCCTCCAAGGATTCCATCTACTAGCACTGTTACAACATTTAGAGATTTAAAAAATCAATCTGCAATTTCTCCCATCAATATAGTATAAAAAGAGTTTATTTGACAATTCCTAATTCACTTTCATTCTTCAGTATTAAAAGCGCGCGTTATGGCCATCTTTCAAACTCGAAATTAGCATCTTCCTTCCCTATTTCTTTTCCATTGACAACACAAAAGCTGGTGAATCGTAGGAAGTCAACAGCCAACTTTTCTTAAAAAATCAAAGAACTGAATGATATTATTCAGTTATTAAAGATTGAAGCAATCTGAAACAAATATACTTGGATAACCTGAAATTAAAGCATTCATTAAGTTAAATTACCAAATAGTAGTTTAAGATTACAAAATTGACCATTAGAACAGAAATAGTAATAAACACCCCCCAGACTGCCTTTGAAAACTAAAAATGTGATATTCTCAAGACCAGAATTTTAATAATATTGTATTATTGCCTTGTAAATCCGTAATGGGATAGGTAAATAAAATGACAATTTCCAGCAAAGACGCAAGTCATTATGGAGAAGATCAGTTGCTAGCTGGTACATTAGGCATATCGTAATCAGTAGCATCATCATTGACTCACACCTCTGGATTGTAACCAATAAGCAACTCTGAACAGACCTTGTTTTATTTTATCCTCCAACTTTTTCAGTTTTGGCATTGTAAACTACAAGGTTATTGTTCTTCAAACCCACACCATGACATGCCTTTCTGCCCACTACTATTTTTAATTTCATTTTTTTTTTTTTTTATTTTTTTTTTTCTTTCCCATTAAACAATTGTCCTGTAGATTCCATTTCTTAAAAAAGGGATAATTTTAAAAAAATAGCCTAAGTACCCAAATAACAAATGAATCCCATTCGCACAAGAAATCACAATAAAATATGATTTGAAATCTCACTGTCAGATTTATATCCAGATGGGAGGGAAATTTAATGTTTAATTCTCCATAAATAATCTAGAAACATCCCATCCAAAATATTATAATCAAATTATTGTTTTTTACACAATACATGTGACTCAAACTATTGTGAAAATTTAGTTTCAAAAATAATGATCATGGAGAGAGAATAAGACAAAATCTAGACAATTTAGACGGCTAATCTGCAAAAAAAAGGGCATTTTTTAAATTTTTTTTAAAATAATCATCTTGCTCTGGAATGAGATCGATTGGAACTTTGCATTTGAGGTGAATTTGAACCCCATATCGGCAGGAAAAACACTGGCGGTTCGTATGGGGCCCAAATCACATTTCGCTTGTAGAGGATTGATTAAAGTCATCCCAAAAAGCAAGTTTATATGTAAAAAAAACGACTTACAACACACAAACCAGGTTTTGGTCCCGTAACTGTAGATTCCTCACGGTGTAGGCGTTGACGACGTTAGAAGTCGCTTTTTAATTTAATATAATTATGAAATTGTCTCGCGATTAAAAAAAATGGGAATGGAAGTCGGAACGATTTTTTCTGCACCCCACACCATCTACAGCCCAGGAAACCCGCCTCGGACAGCGGTATAGAAAACTGGATTTAATATCCCGCCCTCCCCCCCCCCCCCCCCCCCCCCCCCCCCTCCGAAAAAGGGGGGGGGAAAAAAAAAAAGAAAGGCGCCGCCAAAAAAAAAAAAAAAGCGCACACAACAAGGTCCAAGTGGCAGAAAAAACTGTGCACGCCACTGAAGGTAAGTTTTGGTAAACAACGCTACATAAGATCTACACTTCACACTGCCTCGGAAGGGCCACCAGCATAACAATAATCAAGGACCATCACCCTTCCCCTCTTCAACTATCACCCCTCAAGCAAGGAGAATATAAGTTTAGAAATACATACCTACAGATTCAGGGATATTTTCTTCCCAGCTGTTAACAGGCAACTGAAAGGTCCTCTTATCAGCTGGAGTGCAGTCCTTACCTCCAATCTACTTTATTGGAGACCTTTGAACTATCTATCTTTAATTGGACTTTAGTACTAAATTATATACCCTTTTATATCCAATATCTGTACACCCTACAGCACCGATTGTAATCAATGTACAGTCGTTTCATCGACCAATGGATATCATCACACAAAAAATATTTTTCAAACACCAAACTGTTCCTCCCACACACACAATAAAAGCACACTAAATAAAAGTTTTAAATTCAGTTCTAAGCATTTGTCAGTGCAGCATGTTTTTTGTATGCAGAAGCATCATTGTCCTCTATTTGATCCCCTATTTATCGCCCCAACCCCTCCACATCAAAGTACATTCATAGTTATTGGCAATTCGCCCACCAGCTTTGCCCCATGACCTCATTACCAGCCATAACATCTCCCTCCTGTGTAATCCCTAATTTTCTTCTTTGGACTTCTTTTACCACAGGAACCACAGTCACCTTGCCACATGGTCAGGTCATCAATTTGCCACCCACCCCTTCTTGTTCCTTTAGCAATTTTCCCCATTATATTTACCTCCAGCAACCCAAGGGGGACATGCACACATGTCCCTGCAATCATCAGCCCCTCACCTTCATCTAAAACAAACCCTTTCCAAGAGGCAAAATTTGCATGCTGCTCTTGCAAACCTTGTCTACTGTATTTGGAGCTTTTGAATTGTAACCCCCCAAACCTCTCCCATCAGCAAGACAGATGAAGTTTGTTTTGCAGACTGCCTATGCTTGTCAACAAAACTTCCAACCTCAACTGCCCGGATTCGCATACACATCCAGTGGTCCCAGCACAGATTCCCCCTCTCCGAACAACCACTGGTCACAGACCTCCAGATAGAATAACACCCTTCCACCACTACCCTCTTTTTCTTTCTTAGAAAAATATGACTCGTCTAAAGAAGGCACTGCAATGTCTTTAATCCATCCATTTAAGATAAGTGAAGCCTGTGTGCCTAACATCCCAATTTAACCTGCTCATAGGCAGAATATTTCCATTGCACACATTTGGCTCTGGGGAGTTTCGATGGATTTTTACTAATTCTACGTTAAAAATATACTTGTGCAATACAATATAACTTTTGCCATAACTTTATTTTACACAAAAAAGTCCTCAAGTTGAAATAGAGTTAATTCTCCGTTTTTCTTTCTGATGCTCCTGACCTTCTAAGTGCTTTCAGCATTTTCTGTATGTTGAAATATGTAATACCTGATTTCTGCCACTAGATGTTACAACATCTATCTATCTATCTATCTATCTATCTATCTATCTATCTATCTATCTATCTATCTATCTATCTATCTATCTATCTATCTATCTATCTATCTATCGTACACAAAAAGCTGGAGAAACTCAGCGGGTGCAGCAGCATCTAAGGAGCGAAGGAGATAGGCGACGTTTCGGGTCGAGACCCTTCTTCAGACTGGTCAGGGATCAGGGAAACGAGAGATATAGACGGTGATGTGAGAGCGATAAGGAACGTGAGTGAAAGATATGCAAAAAAGTAGTTGGAGGGAAGGGGGTTATCACAGAAAGGGGGAGCAGTTAAGAGGAGGTTGTGAAACTGTCCTCCGTAGGGAGGATGCGAAACTTCGGATCCTATCTATCTATCTAACTATCTATCTATCTATTATCTATAAAACTCTGTGTGTGTTCTCCCCTCCCCTTCCCTCCACCCACTCTCCACATCTCGTTCCCCCACACCCCATCCGCCCCCACCTCTCTCCCCTATCTCCCCCCACCCCTTTCTCTCCCTCTTCCCACCACTCCCCCCTCCCCACCTCTCTCCCAGCCACTTCCCACCACTCCCCCCCCCCTACAACCTCTCGCTCCCATCCTCCCCTTCTCCCCTCTCTTCCACTTCTCCTCTCCCCCCCCATCCCCCCACCACCCCTCCCCATCCCTCCCCCACCCCTCTCTTCTCCCCCCCCTCCCTTCCCCTCTCCCTTTCCCACCTTGACCCCCTCTCTTCTCCCCCTCCCTACAAACTCTTCCCCTCTCTCAGCCCCTCGCCTCCTCCCCCCCCTCCACACCTCTTCCGCCTTTCCCCCTCTCATCCCCCTTCCCCCTCTTCCCTCCTCCCTCCAGTTCCCACTCCCCTCTACCCTCACCCCCTATCTATTCACCCTCCTCATTTCTGTGTTCACCCTCTCTCTCCCCCTCATCCACCCACCCCCCCCCACCCTCTCTCTCCTCCCCCTCCCCCACCCCTCTCGTCCCTCCCTCTCTCATCTCCCTCTCTCCTCGCCCCTCACGCCCTCCCCCCTTCTCCACCATTTCACTCCCAATCTCCCCCACCCCCTTCCCCTTCCTACATGCAGCACCACTCCCTGCTACCTAACCCCCTCCTCCCCTCACTCCCCCCCTCATTTCTCTCTCTCTCTCTCCTCCTCGCTCCCGCTTCCACTCTTATCTCCATCTCTCTCCACCTCTCCCCATCCCCCTTCCCCTCCCCCCCCTCCTCCCCT